>CM029498.1:28768253-29287698 GCA_017140595.1 Eucalyptus curtisii
AAATCTTGGAAGGGGCCGGGCTAGATCTCGCCTTGGCCCGGCCCATGCGACCTTCTCCCTCCTCCATCTTCATATAGGAAACCCTAGAAGAAAAGAAAGGGACAACAACACAAAGGGAGGATAACCGAGAGATAGGGAGGGGGAAAAACCAGAACACGAGAGAGCTTGCGAGAGAGAGGGGAGCTTGAGAGAGAGGAGGCCTCGCCGCCTCAACCCAACACCGCCGCCGCCGCCGCCGTTGTCACCGTCACGCGTCTCCTAGCCGTCGACCCTTGCTGCCACCTCCAACACTTCGGAAACCACCACGAAGTAAGGGCCGCAGCCATTAGCCTCAATCGACATCCTCGCCGCATCCGGCGGCAACCCCGACCATAGAGGTCGGGGTTGCCCCGGCTCGCCCAATCAAGGTGGCATCGTCGCGGTCCTAGCCGGAGGAGCCGCCCGTGCCGTCACCGGCCACATTTCTTCAACCACCGCCATCGTCGCCGACGAGCCACCCAATCGATGCCGTTCCCCGCCATTTTCCTTGTAACCCGATTTGGAGCAAGATTGAAAATAGAGAGTAGGGAGGAGTAAGGGAGGAGAAGAGGGGCCTCGACACCGTCGTCGACCACCGCCGTGCCGCTTTCCCCTTGCCGTCGCCCGCCGCGACCTTTCCGCCACCGTACGCCGTCCTCGGTCGAACCCCTCCCCGCTCGACGCCGTCCGACCCCTCTCGCCGCCGTCGCAGCACCAACACCGCACCGTTGCCGCCCGTGCCGCCCGTCGCCGCCGCCGTGAGTGCCGCCAGCAAACCCTAGGGAGAGGAGGTACGAGTCGGGTTACGGCCGCCGAGCCGGGTCGGGCGATTGGTCGCGAGTTGGGTAGGGTTTCGAATAATGTGGGCCGGTTTTAGTCTTTGAACATGTGGGCTTGTAGGCTTTTGAACTTGTGGGCCTGGTTTGTTTTAAAAAGAGAGGAGGGGCGCCTCTTGGGCTGGGCCCGCGATTCGGGCCCACTCGCTTCTAATCGAACCGAACCCGGTCCGGGTCAATCCACGCCAACCGGCTGCACTCCGGCCGGGTTGGACCGGATCGGACCCGGTCTAGTCCCAAAAAAATTATTGTTTTAAAAAAAAAAAGTTCGGAAACCCAAAAAAATATTAAAAATTTAAAAAAATGTGAATTTTTTTAAATTAATTATATTTTAAAAAAATTTAAATTTAAAAAAAAGTTAATAATTTCAAAAATCCAAAAATGATGGAGTTTGGTTAGGAATTGATACGTTTTGCATTCTTAGTGTAATTAGGCATTTACTTGCTCATATTTTGATTATGTCGTATGTTTAATTTGCATATCTAATTCTGTTTAATTGCACGTGTTTAATTTTATTGCAGTTAGGATCTTGGTAGTTATGATTGTTACTTTAATGTTTGCGCACCTGCATGATCAGCTCACATGTTAGTGGATAGGTATAAAATCCATCCCAACCGCCTACTAAAAATCATTTTGTTAAAATGTACAAGATTAGGTACCGAAAGAGCACTAATTGTTTAATTAGTGTAATCAAGTCCCCGACCCTAGATTCTCTGGTTACGTAGAAAGTGAGGTACACTCCCATACCTTACTTGGTTTCTAGTCGACCCCAATAGGCTAGTGGCGACTCCTTTTGTGCAAAATTCTTTAAATACCCCAATGTCATGCGAGGTATGGGCTTGGGAGAGCCCGCGCCTAATTATGGGCCTTAGGTCCATCCTTTAGGCAATACCCCTAAACCTGTTCCCTCCCCCCGAGGGTAGGTCGCGACAATTGGTTTTCGAAAATTGTGGCCCTACTTTTCTATCCCATCTTTGTGATTGTTTGGGGATTATTTATTTGCTTCTGCATGCGCATTAAAATGAATGAGTCAGCAACACATCCTAGGACGTCGCTATTAAATCGACCACCAAGGGATGAGCACGCGCTCAGAGGATCGGGCCGTGACATGCCCGTTTAAGTAGTGTCAGAGCTAATTGATAGATGGAGTGATAAGGTGCGATAAGATTATGGTATAGTTAGTAGGAATGGCCTTTATTTCATGCTGGTGCATGTTTGTGATAGCTGTTTGGTAGAAATTGTTTGTTTGTGTGGATCGCTCAACTTTTAATTCTGTTTGGAATTGGAAGGCAGGTTTTTGTAGGAAACTTGCAAGATGAGTGATCAAGAGCAGAGGACTCCTAGAAAGCGTACCATAGGGCGTATTACTCAGGGTAGGACGCTGACGAGGGTCGGTACCCGAGGAGGCCATGGTAGAGCGGAAGCTCAGGCTAGCGCGAGTGGAGTAGCACCGCCTCTTGTTGGTGTTGGGGTAGTAGCCCTTGAGGATCCAAGGTTCGCTGGGATCATGCAAGCGCTCGAGATGCTGAGAAATAGAATGGATTAGCAAGCTCAAATTCAAGCTGCTAGTGCCACCGCTTCAGCCGCCGCTACCACAGCTGCCGCTAATGCCGCCCGGATACTGCTGTTGCTGCTGCTGTTCCTGTCGCCGCACCTACTAAGGTTCCGCCAAGGAACGTAGTGGTCGGGAGAGAGAGACCGATGCATAAGCTGGTGGAACAGTTTCTGAAGCTGAACCCACTTAAGTTTACTGGGGCAGGAGACCCCGAAGCTGCAGCTCTATGGATCCAAGGCTTAGAGAAGGCCTTTGCACTTCTAATGTGCACAGAGGCGGAGAAGGTAGTCCTTGCAACCTACTAGCTGCAGAGAATTGTGAGTACTTGGTGGAGAGCCACCCAAGGAATAGTATTCCCTGAAGGTGTAGTCCCAGAGTAGAACACCTTCGTAGAAGTCTTCAACAACAAGTACTTCTCTAACAGTGCCAGAGAATTGAAGATGGCTGAATTTCAGTGCCTTCGCCAAGGTGCGATGACTGTGGATCGCATGAAGCGAGATTCGCTTAGTTATCGCAGTACGCCCCCGAACTGGTCGAGAATCCGGTGAACCGAGCTAGAAGGTTTAGAGATGGGCTCAGACTATAAGTGAGAAGCCCGCTAGTGCCATTGAATCTGAAGAACTACAACGACCTTTATGAACGAGCCCAGTTGATAGAGAGAGATCAGAACGAACGAGCCGCCGCATCTGGATCGCGGATTGGGTCTAACTGAGATGGGAATCGGTATGGAAAGAGGCCCATGACTGGAGGAAGATTGCACGTTCTGCCCAACAGGAAAGGTGGAATTGGCAATTCAGGGCCAAGTCAGAACGGTGTGTGTCATTTTTGTGGAAGGCGACATGGTTCGACCTTGTGTGCCTGGAGGATGGACGCTTGTTTCGAATGTGGCCAGTAGGGTCACATAGCCAGAGATTGTCCCAGAAGACCAAGGGGACAACCACAGTTACCACCGCCGCCGTCGCCGATGGGTCAGATTAGAGGATACGTGCCGTAGAACGCACCGTAGGGTGGACAAATCAGACCCCCAGCTCAAGGGACAGTGTATGCCATCACAAGAGGTCAGCCAGAGGATGCGCCTAATATGATTACAGGTACAGTTTCACTGAACGACCATGCTGCTTATGCTTTATTCGACCCTGGCGCGACTCATTCTTTTATTGCCGAGCAATATGTTAAGTTGATAGGATTAAGTCCTGAGTTGTTGGAGTCAGTGGTTAGCATATTTACACCATTGAAGGATAAGGTGTTAGCTGCATTGGGTTGTTTTGGTTGCAAGTTAGTGATTGGTGAGCGAGAGAGGAAAATAGGCTTATTAGTCCTAGCCATGTATGACTTTGATTTGATAATTGGCATGGACTAGGTCACCAAGCAACCAACTAAGATGAATTGTTATCGTAAAGCGATTCGGTTTGACCAGTTAGAGGGTGAAAGTTTCGAGTTCGTTGGGAATCGAGGAGAACCCTCGATTACCTTGATCTCGTCGCTTGAGACAACCCGTTTGTTAGACGGGGTTGTCAAGGTTACTGGCAACTGTCGTGGATATGACAGTTGAGGAGCTAAAGATTGAAGATATCTCGGTGGTGCAAGAAAATCTAGATGTATTCTCGAAGGAATTGCTAGGCTTGCCGCCAGAGAGAGAGATCAAGTTTGTGATTAAGTTAGCACCCGAGATAGAGCCAATCTCTAAGGCTCTTTACCGGATGGCGTTGCCTAAGTTGAAGGAACTGAAGGTGCAGATGCAGGAATTGTTGGATAAGGGATTCATACGTCCCAGTGCATCGCCTTGTGGAGCACCGGTTCTATTCGTGAAGAAGAAGGATGCTTCGTTGCGTTTGTGCATCGACTATCGTCAACTTAATCGGTGACGATCAAGAACAAGTATCCACTCCCGAGAATCGACGACTTGTTCGATTAGTTGCAAGGAGCGTCGATATTTTCAAAAATCGACTTGAGGATAGGGTATCCTCGGTGAGGATTAGGAAGGAGGACATTCCAAAATCAGCATTTCGTACTCGATACGATCATTATGAATTCACCGTAATGCCGTTCGATTTGACGAACATCCCAGCTACTTTTATGGATTTGATGAACCGAGTGTTCAAAGAATATCTGGATTGGTTCGTGATCGTGTTCATCGATGACATTTTGGTGTATTCGAGGAGTGAGGAAGAGCATGAGAGTCATATGAGAATAGTACTTTGGACCTTGAGGATTCATGAGTTGTACGCCAAGTTCAGTAAGTCCGAGTTTTGGTTAACTCTTGTTGCTTTCCTAGGTCACGTGATTTCGGGCGAAGGAATCTCCGTGGACTTGACCAAGATTGAAGCAGTGATTAACTGGCCAAGACCGACTACAGTGACAGAGATAAGAAGTTTTCTGGGTTTGGCAGGCTATTACAAAAGGTTCATGGAAGGATTTTCGGCTTTGGTGTTGCCGTTGACTCGACTCTTGAAGAAAGAAGAGAAGTTCGTATGAACAGACAAGTGCGAGCGTAGTTTCCAAGAGCTTAAGCAAAAGCTAACTACCGCACCTGTGCTGACCATTCCAGATGGTCCTAGAGGATACAAGATCTACAGTGATGCGTCGTTAAGAGGATTGGGTTGCGTACTGATGCAACATGGTAGGGTTATTGCATATTCCTCTTGCCAGTTGAGATCTCATGAGCTGAATTACCCGATGCATGACTTAGAACTCACTGCAATTATTTTCGCTCTGAAGAATTGGAGACATTATTTGTGCAAAGAAAGATTCCAGATCTTCACTGACCATCAAAGTCTCAAGTATCTATTCTCTCAGAAGGAGTTGAATATGAGATAGCGTCGATGGATGGAACTTTTGAAGGACTATGATTGTGATATCTTATATCACCCTGGAAAGGCGAATAAGGTCACCGACGCATTGAGTCGAAAGTCTTTAGTCGCACATATGTTGGTTAAGGAGTGGAATCTACTCGAGAGAGCTCGAGATTCAATTTTCAAATTTGAGGTAGGCCACATTTCGAATCTTATGGCCACCATTAGAATTGAGCCGGATGTTCAGATCAGGATCAAATTACTTCAGCTGACAGACCCAGATGTTCAGAAGATTCTACAAGAGGATACCGATAAGAGAAAGATTGATTTTCAGATTTATGAGGATGAAACACTGAGGTTCCAAGGATGATTGTGTGTACCTGACGATGCAAGGCTTAGAGAGGAGATCTTATCAGAAGCTCATCATAGCAGTTATAGCATTTATCCTGGCAGTTGGAAGATGTATTAGAATCCGCGTCAACACTACTGGTGGTCTGGTATAAAGGTGGACATCGCCAAGCATGTTGCCGAGTGTTTGACATGTCAGCAAGTGAAAGCACAGCATTGTAAGTCGGGAGAACTTTTGCAACCTCTCGAGATCCCAGAGTGGAAATGGAGGCACATCGCGATGGATTTTGTGATAGGCTTACCGAGGAGTCAGAGAGATAATGATTCCATTTGGGTAGTGGTCGACAGACTAACAAAGTTGGCTCACTTCATCGCAAGATTTAAAATAACTTGATTTGGATAGGCATGCATAGTTGTACGTGCGTCAGATAGTTCGACTGCATGGAATGGCGGTGACGATAACTTTAGATCGAGACCCGAGATTCATAACTACTTTTTGGAAGAGTTTGCAGGTTGCCTTAGGAACCAAGCTGCAGTACAATACGGCATATCATCTCCAGATGGATGGTCGGTCCGAGAGGGCAATCCAAACCCTCGAAGACATGCTGCGAGCTTGCATGTTGGACTTCAAGGGAAGTTGGGAGGAACAGCTTTATCTTGTCGAATTTGCCTACAACAATAGCTACCAGCAGAGCCTTCAGATGACTCATTTTTAAGCGTTGAATGGCAGAGCGTGCAGAACGCCAGTGTGTTGGGATGAAGTCGGGGAAAGAAAGATCACAGGCCTAGAATTGGTTCAGCAGGCAGTGGATGCAGTTGCAATCATCATGAATAGGCTAAAGATAGCTCAAAACCGCCAGAAAAGCTACGTAGATAAGCGCCAAAGACCATTGGAATTTCAAATTGGTGATCACGTTTTTTTGAAAGTGTCACCAATGAGAGGTACTTCGTGCTGTGGCAAGAAAGGAAAGTTGAGTCCGAGGTACGCAGGTCCCTTTGAGATTCTAGAGAGAACCAGGATCCTAACGTAACGTCTTGCGTTACCGCCGAGATTGGCGAAAGTGCATGACGTCTTTCACATGTCGATGTTGAGGAAGTATGAGCCTAACCCGACCCACGTGCTTAATTTTGAGGAATTGGATATGGATGATAGAGTGTCGTTGTGGCACCCCGATCTGGTAGGGTCGCCACGTATACATATCGCTCTACCTAATGAAATACCAGTTACATATCGTTGTTTCGGGGTTAAAGAAGAACCGTGGTTCATAGGCATTTTTTTTTTTTTTTTTTAAGGAATCTGCGTAGCTCATAGCAAAATAAGGACAAGTCTCACCATCCCTCTACTCCGTAACGATGATACAATGCACACCAACTACACATTGAAGGAAATCATAAAGCCGAGTCACTTTTATTTATAATTTTCGATGGACATCTCCGGTCGGCACAACTAAAAGCCAAGATTTTTAGCTATACTTGGCTATGTCTCAAAAGAGAGATCTCGACCCCTATATCGATCATGTATAACCCTCCATCTACAAGTGTCGGCTATCCACAAAAAGTGTCAGCTCCCATCAGTCAAGCATGCCATCACACCCAACCCGGTGCATCGGGCGGCGGCGGCAGCAACATCCCCAGCATCACTCCATTTCGCCGAACGTGAACAGACAAAAGTTCTTGAACAACAGGGCCCCCAGCCAGGCCTACATCATACATGATCAGCACACGAACCTCGCGTATGAATACCAAACCCGGGATGGTGACACAATGTGCTCCATACACTCGACCTCCACATCAACGATGGAAGGCCGTAAAAGGTACCACGAGCACCGGTGGTAACAGGCATCCTCTAATCTGAAATGATGGTCCCCAAAGGGGTTAGTACAACCACTTAGCAGGGTAAAAGATCCATTAAACTACTCAATGCATCAATCGAACAATCACGACATCATAAACAAAGCACATATAGTTTATACATGTTAAACATACCTCACCTTTCAGCCATCCTCATTACATCAAAATAATCATGTATATAAGTTACCATGTTATGTGCATATACCACCATGCACTTGTACATATAACATCATCATCATCATGCATACATGTCACCATACTTATGTGCACATACCACCATGCACTTATACATATAACATCATACAGCCATGCATACATGTCACCATACTATGCATGATTCAATTTCAGCTTTTATCTTTCAATTGGATCACCACATTTTTCTTTCCCGGGACCAATAATCGCGTCCCACATTTTATCGCTCGCACCCAACCTGGCATCACAAGGAACCTCCGGCACACACCTCCGGGCATCTCGAAACTCTTGAGGACATCCGACACACACCTCCGGGCATCCGGCACACACCTCCGGGCATCTCGAAACTCCCGAGGACATCCGGCACACACCTCCGGGCATCCGGCACACACCTCCGGGCATCCCGACACTCCCGGGGCATCGTCGGCTCACACCTCCGACGGTATCCTTATTTATCATAATTCATATTCACATTTGTGTCTCAATATCAACATGGCACATGATGTGATGGCAACAAAGTCAATTTCAGCTTTTGATTTTATATGTAATGCCAAATATCATCACATGTGCAGCAAGATTCTGTCACTTAAAAACAATATAATTCATGGGGCAAACTCATGGATTATTGCTATTATTTTAGAAACGGAATGCGTCCTTTTAATTTACACTTCTTAAAATTTAGTGATTGGCCCTAATAATTTCTTAGAATTTAATACATCATAGACAAGCTCTAGAGGCATTTATCTCATGAAGAAGACAACACCACCAGAATTTCATACAAAACAGAATAGTCCATGCATTACAACTTTTGAAATTCGCACAATCCAGCTTGCACAGTTTTAGAAAACATTTTAATTAAATACTCAAATGACCTTCAAAAATTATGAAATTCAAACATGTGATAGTCAAGACATAAAGGCAGATATTTAATGCAGAACACTACACCAACAGCTCCCCATATAATTCGGTATAGACCATACATCACAGCACTACTATTCTAACAGTTCAACTTGCACAGTTTTTGAAACATTTTTGATTAAATAGGCAAATGAACTTCAAAAATTACGAAATTTGAATATGTTGTAGGGAAGACATGAAGAGAGATATTTTATGCAGAACACATTTCCAAAAGAACCTCATACAAAACGATATAGTTCACGCATTGCAACTTACAAAGTCCGAACACATCAGATTGCACAGTTTTAGAAACATTTCCGATTAAATACACAAATTACCTTCAAAAATTATGAAATTCTACTATGCGATAGCCAAGACCATAAGGTAGATATGTAATGAAGACATCATAGTCATAATTAAATATGGACGGTTAAAACTAAAGAATAATGATTTCACCCAATTTTGTGTCCAGTTTTTGTCCCAATATTTGAATATTATGTTATACTACAAGAAGTCCTTTACAACTTTCATTTAGAGATCAAAGCCAAAATTCAACTAGAACATCACATGCAAGTCACTAGAACATCCAAGGTCGAGCTGTTTTTCTCAAGAACAGTACACTAGACTAGAGCACCACTCTTATAACTTCAATTTTTCACATTCTATACATCCGAAATTGTTACCATTCAATCACACACACTAAGCACAGCATGCAAGAGTAGATCAAAGGATCCCCACTTGCCTCCAAACCGAGCAAACGGCATCGGGACATGGCGGCGACGGACGGTGACGCACAGTCCCTCCTCTTTCCTTCTTCCCTTCTTCCTTTCTTCCTTTCTTCCTTCTCTTTCTCTCCTCTCTCTCTCTCTCTCGGGCGAACCCTCCTCTCTCTCTCTCTCTCTCGCTTAATCCGGCCATTCTTTTCCCCCTAATTTCCTTCCCTTCATCATTAGCCATCATCACCTTTTGCATGGGGTGACACTTGGCCATCACCATGGGACAAATGGGGGGAGGCATGCAAACTGGACTCCCCTCCCCTCCTTCGTGCGACAACAGCCCTTCATGGGCTTATGGGCCGGCCATTAAGGCCCATCTTAGGCCCAACACTCTTGGGCCTAAGACCCAAGCTTATATGACCCAAGATTAACCCCTTTAGAAAAAAAAAAGCTTAATCCCTATTTATGCAAAGTACTAAATTACAAATTTAAATGGCTATAATACTTTGTAACATAGATTAATAAAGTCCAACTTATAAAATTCATAGCCAAAAACATAATTTCCTCATCAAATAAATCTGCATCTCACATGGGCATGGAACATGTTTCCAACAAATATTCATCCATTAGGTGCTCGGCCATTAATTCTATTACACTTCTTTGGTCTAAAGACCATAACATAGGTCAATGATGCGTCCATCGCCCTTTCATAGGTTGTAAGGCATCTAGAGGTTATCACGGGGTTTTAGGATGCCACAATTCTCCCCTCCTTAGAGAATTTCGTCCTCGAAATTAGACATCACTTATGCTTCTTGAAACAAGTAGGGGTACTTTTCCTTCATCTGATCTTCACTTTCCCATGTGGCTTCCTCCATATCGTGATGTCGCCATAATATCTTAACCAGTGGGATTGTCTTGGTCCTAAGGACTTGCTCCTTTCTGTCCAACACTTGCACAGGCTCTTCGACGTATCGCACTTTCTCGTCTACTTGGATGGCTTCATGATCGAGTATGTGACCAGGATCCGGCTGGTACTTTCTCAGCATCGACACATGAAACACATCATGTAAATTTCCCAATTTAGGAGGCAGCGCCAAATGATAAGCTACATCTCCTATTCTTTCAAGTATCTCAAAAGGTCCGACAAATCTAGGGCTTAACTTACCCTTCATTCCAAATCGATATATTCCTTTCATCGAAGATACTTTAAGAAATACATGATTTCCTACACTAAACTCCAAAGGCCTTCCACGCCTATCTGCGTAGTCTTTTTGTCTACTTTGGGCTGTTTCAAGTCTTTTCCTGATAATCTCGACAGCTTCAGTGGTAACTTGTACCAATTCAGGTCCTGTCAATCTTCCTTCGCCTACTTCATCCCAACAAACAGGGGTCCTGCATCTTCTCCCGTATAACGCTTCATATGGAGCCATGCCTATTCTTTTCTGAAAGCTATTGTTATAGGCAAACTCTATCAAATGCAAGTTCTCATCCCAATTTCCTCTAAAGTCAATAATACATGCTCTCAACATATCCTCTAGAGTCTGGATCACTCTTTCTGATTGCCCATCTGTTTGAGGATGGAAGGCAGTGCTGAATTGAAGCTTTGTCCCTAAGGCATTTTGGAGACTCCGCGAAAAATTCAAAGTAAACCTAGAGTCTCGATCAGAAGTGATTGTTACAGGTAAACCATGTAAGCGTATTACCTGGCTTACATATATCTCAGTAAGTTTATTCATTGAATAATTTATATGGACTGCTGAGAAATGGGCCGACTTAGTCAAACGATCCACTATCACCCAGATAGATTCGTGACCACTTGATGTCCTTGGCAGTCCTGGCACAAAGTCCATTGTTTCATGCTCCCATTTCCATTCTGTTATGTCTAATGATCTCAAGAGTCCTGCAGGTTTGTGATGTTCCGCTTTCACTTGTTGGCATGTCAAACATTGAGAAACGTGCTTAGCCGTATCTGTTTTCATACCATTCCACCAAAATTGCTGACGCAAATTCCTGTACATCTTTGTACTACCCGGATGAACACTGTAATTACTCCTATGTGCCTCCGACAGAATTTCCTTCTTTACTTCTTCATTGTTGGGAACACAAAGTCGTCCTTGGCATCTTACCACTCCATCTTCAGAAACTTGGAATTCTGGTCTTTTTCCTAAAGATACTGCATGTTTCACTTTCATAATTTCCGAGTCAGACTCTTACAGGATCTTAATTTTTTGAATAATTTCAGGTTCAATCCTTAATGCACTAAGCATACCGGTAAGACAATCCACTTTTAATTTAAATTTTGAGTCTGCTACGGACTTTATCAAACTCCATTCCGCCATTCTGAAACTGGCCATCTCTATAGCTGACTTACAACTAAGGGCATCCACTACCTTATTCACCTTTCCTGGATGGTATCGTATCTCACAATCATAATCCTTTAACAACTCCATCCACCTCCTTTGTCTCATATTCAACTCCTTTTGTGAGAACAGATATTTTAGACTCTTATGATCTGTATAAATCTCAAACTTTTCCCCATACAAATAGTGTCTCCATATCTTCAAAGCAAACACCATAGCTGCCAATTCTAAATCAATGCGTTGGGTAGTTTAGTTCATGAGGCTTCAATTGTCTAGATGCATAGGCTATAACCTTGCCATGTTGCATCAAAACACATCCCAATCCTTTGTGAGATGCATCACTATACACTGTAAAACCACCAGATCCAGACGGTATAGTCAGGATTGGAGCCGAGGTCAATTTCCTTTTAAGTTCCTAAAACCTCCTTTCACATTCACCATTCCATTCAAACTTCGCATTCTTTCAAGTCAATTTTGTTAAAGAACCTGCCAACCGTGAAAACCCTTCAATAAACCTTCTATAATAACTAGCCAGTCCTAGGAAACTCCGTATTTCAGTGGGTGTTGTCGGTCTCGGCCAATTTATTACCATCTCAACTTTCGCTGGATCCACCGCAATTCCTCCTCTTGATACCACGTGTCCCAAAAATATGATCCGGTCTAGCCAAAATTCACATTTATTCAATTTGGCATACAACTTATGATCTCTCAAAGTTTGCAAAACTATCCTCAAATGTCGCTCGTGCTCTTCAGGCCCTCTAGAATAAATCAGGATATCATCAATAAAAACAATCACAAAGTGGTCTAAATAAGGCTTAAATACCTATTCATTAGATCCATAAATGCAGCCGGTGCATTTGTCAATCCAAAAGGCATAACTAGGAACTCGTAATGTCCATAGCGAGTCCTAAATGTAGTCTTAGGAATGTCTTCCTTCTTGATTCTTAGCTGGTGGTATCTCGATCTCAAGTCAATCTTAGAAAAGACCTAACTTCCCTGTTGTTGGTCGAATAGATCATCAATTCTAGGCAAGGGATATTTATTTTTAATGGTCACTTGATTCAGTTGCCTATAGTCAATACATAAGCACATCGACCCATCTTTCTTTTTCACAAACAATACTGGTGCACCCCAAGGTGAAGCACTTGGTCTAATGAATCCTTTATCGAGCAACTCCTGCAGTTGCACTTTCAACTCCTTCAGTTCCATTAAAGCCATCCTATACGGGGCTTTCGATATTGGTCCTGTTCCGGGCATTAGTTCAATTTCAAACTCAATTTCCCGTTCCGGTGGTAATCCGGGCAACTCCTCAGGAAATACATCTTGAAATTCATTAACTACTTGAATTTCATCAAGCTTAGGCTTTTCCTTAGTATAATCTTTAACCACAACTAGGTACCCTTGACATCCTTTGTCAAGTAACGCACGGGCCTCTATTGCTGAAATAAGTGCTATAGATAGGTTGGTCTGACCTCCCAAAAATTCACAACTAGACTGATCAAGTAAAATAAATTGGATCACTTTTCTGTAACAATCCATTTTGGCCCGATACTTATGAAGCCAATCAATTCCTATGATAACATCAAAATCATACATAGCCATTACGACTAAGTCTATTTCCATATTCCTTCCTCCTATTGTTATCTTACACTTCTCACACGCCAGCGTAGACAACACCATATTCTTTAAAGGGGTAGAAACACAAAGGGGCGTTCCAAGGGACGTAGTTTCTATTTTACTCAAAAGTCTATATTTTTCAGACACAAATGAATGTGTAGCAACCGTATCAAACAATGCATATGCTTTCTTGCCATTTATGAAAATTGTACCTGAGATAACGTCTTTGGAAGCTTTTGCTTCCTCTTGTGTGATCGCAAACACTTTTCCTTGTGCTGGTGGTCTCTGTGGATTCCTTTATGGATATGGTCCAGTAGTACGTTGTGGTACTTGTCGCATTGGGTTGATACTTGTCTGTGATCTCTCTTGGGAACAATCCTTCTTAAGGTGTCCTACCTGTCCACAACCATAACATTTCAATCGTCCATTACAAGGTCCTGGGCCATGTCGCCCATCACACCTTCGACATTCTTCATTTTGATAAGATGCCTTTCCCAGATTCAAGCCATCCCTGGCTTTTCCAAAATTCCCAAAATTGGTCTTCTTCTTAGATTCCCAGGTCTGGCCTTAACTTGTATAGGGTCTCTTACCCCATCTCGATATCACAAAAAGTCGATCGTCTCTTATTCTCCGATTGCTCTCTTACTAACTCCGCTCCACCAACTGTGCCCTTTCATAGATCTCATTATAATCTCTTATGTTCAAAGGCACCAGTTGTTTCCTGATATCGGTTCTCAACCCTTTTAGAAACCTCTTAGCTTTCTCTTCTTGATCCTCAATTAATCTGGGAGCATACCTAGACAGTTCAGAAAATCTTGCCTCATATTGATCCATTGTCAGCTCCTTTTGTTCTAACTGAACAAATTCTGTAATTTTCTTGTCCTTAGCATAGTCAGAAAAATGTTTTCTATTGAAAGGGCTGACAAACTCGTCCCAATTAACATCAATACCTGGTGGAAAGATCATGTCCCTCGAAGCTCTCCACCAAAACTTTGCATTTCCCTCTAGCTGGTACTCTGCCAAAGTTATTTTCTCAGCATCATTGCAGTCCAACAACCGGAAAATTCGCTCCATCCCATCAATCCAATGCTCCGCCTCCTCAGGACTTCCCATTCCACTGAACTTAGGTGGTTTCAACTTTAAAAATTGCTCCACCAGTCCTTGAGTATTGCGTTCTGCTCTGGGTTGTTGCTGCGCTTGTCTTTCCATCAAATTTCCTATATTGGCCAATGTCTGCAGGATATCTTCCATCCGGGGTTCAGCCCTTGCTGCAGAGGCTTCAGCCCTCGATGGATGATGACTTCCATATCGTACCATGATTTTCCTGCAGTTTCCAAGCATTTGCCTCAGGAAATATCAATGACTCAATATCTTCATTAAAAACAACAGCAACTAAGGAAAAATAAGTAACATAGCCATGTTACTGGTACCTAAAGCAACTCATAATAACTACTAGGGATCTACGAGTGAATACTCATCACCCGTTATTCAAAGTTACCCAACTATTCCAATCGATATCCTATGGTGTGCATTGTCATCAACATCCTCAATTTCCAAATGAGGCTCCTTATCACTCCATATGTAAACCTTTAGCTCTGATACCAAAACCGCTGTGGCACCCCCGATCTTGTAGGGTCGCCACAGATACCTATCGCTCTACCTAATGAAATACCAGTTACATATCTTTGTTTCGGGGTTAAAGAAGAACCGTGGTTCATAGGCATTTTTTTTTCTTTTTAAGGAATCTAGCGCGGCTCATAGCAAAAATAAGGACAGGTCTCACCATCCCTCTACTCCCGTAACGATGATATAATGCACACCAACTACACATTGAAGGAAATCATAAAGCCGAGCCACTTTTTTTCACATAATTACGATGGACATCTCGTGTCGGTACAACCAAAAAGCCAAGATTTTTAGCTGTACTCGGCTACATCTCAAAAGAGAGATCTCGACCCCCTATATCGATCATGTATAACCCTCCATCTACAAGTGTCGGCTATCCCCAAAAAGTGTCGCTCCCATCCTCAAGCATGCCATCACACCCACCCCGGTGCATCGGGCGGTGGCGGCGGCAACATCCCCCGCATCACTCCATTTCACCGAACGTGAACAGACAAAAACTTCTTGAACAACGGGCCCCAGCCAAGCCTACATCATACATGATCAGCACACGAACCCGTAATACCAAACCCGTCAAACTAGGGATGTGCTCCATACACCTAATTTCCACATCAACAGGTATACTGTAAAAGGTACCACGAGCAACCGGTGGTAACGGCATCCTCTAATATGAAATGATGGTCCCCAAAGGGGTGAGTACAACCACTCAGCAGGTAAAAGATCCATTAAACTACTCAATGCATCAATCAAAACAATCATGACATCATGGTAGAGTACATATAATTTATACATGTTAAACATACCTCACCTTTCAGCCATCCTCATTACATCAAAACAATCATGTATATAAGTTACCATGTTATGTGCATATGCCACCATGCACTTGTACATATAACATCATACCGCCATGCATACATGTCACCATACTATGTGCACATACCACCATGCACTTATACATATAACATCATACAGCCATGCATACATGTCACCATACTATGCATGATTCAATTTCAGCTTTTATCTTTCAATTGGATCACCACATTTTTCTTTCCCGGGACCAGTAATCGCGTCCCACATTTTATTGCTCGCACCCAACCCGGCATCGCAAGGAACCTCCGGCACACATCTCCTCCGGCATCTCGGAGGACACACACACCTCCGAGCATCCGGCACGCACCTCCGGGCATCTCGAAACTCCCGAGGACATCCAGCACACACCTCCGGGCATCCGGCACACACCTCCGGGCATCCCGACACTCCTGGGGCATCGTCGGCTCGCACCTCCGACGGTATCCTCATTTATCATAATTCATATTCACATTTGTGTCTCAATATCAACATGGCACATGATGTGATGGCAACATGGTCAATTTCAGCTTTTGATTTTATATGTAATGCCAAATATCATCACATGTGCAGCAAGATTCAATCACTTAAAAACAATATAATTCATGGGGCAAACTCATGGATTATTGCTATTATTTTAGAAACGGAATGCATCCTTTTAATTTACACTTCTTAAAATTTAGTGATTGGCCCTAATAATTTCTAAGAATTTAATACATCATAGCCTAGCTCTAGAGGCATTTATCTCATGAAGAAGACAACACCACCAGAATTTCATACAAAACAGAATAGTCCATGCATTACAGCTTTTGAAATTCGCACAATCCAGCTTGCACAGTTTTAGAAAACATTTTAATTAAATACTCAAATGACCTTCAAAAATTATGAAATTCGAACATGTGATAGTCAAGACATAAAGACAGATATATCATGCAGAACACTACACCAAAAGATCCCCATATAATTCGGTATAGACCATACATCACAGCACTACTATTATAACAGTTTAACTTGCACAGTTTTTGAAACATTTTTGGTTAAATAGGCAAGTGAACTTCAAAAATTACGAAATTTGAATATGTTGTAGGGAAGACATGAAGAGAGATATTTCATGCAGAACACGTTTCCAAAAGAACGTCATACAAAACGATATAGTCCACGCATTGCAACTTACAAAGTCCGAACACATCAGATTGCACAGTTTTAGAAACATTTCCGTTTAAATACCCAAATTACCTTCAAAAATTATGAAATTCCTCTATGTGATAGCCAATACTATAAGGTAGATACTTCATGCAGACATCAAAGTCAGATTCGTCCTAGGTAATGAAATATGGACGGTTAAAATCCCTGTTCCTAGTACCGAAATTTCAGATCCAGTCTTTCCAAAGAATAACGATTTCACCCACTTACACTTGTTTTTTTTGTCCCAAATTTGAGTATGTTATACTAAAAGAAGTCCTTTACAACTTTCATTTAGAGATCAAAGCCAAAATTCAACTAGAACATCACATGCAAGTCACTAGAACATCCAAGGTCGAGCTGTTTTTCTCAAGAACAGTACACTAGACTAGAGCACCACTCTTATAACTTCAATTTTTCACATTCTATACATCCGAAATTGTTACCATTCAATCACACACACTAAGCACAGCATGCAAGAGTAGATCAAAGGATCCCCACTTGCCTCCAAACCGAGCAAACGGCGTCGGGACACGGCGGCGACGGACGGTGACGCACAGCCCCTCCTCCTTCCTTCTTCCCTTCTTCCTTTCTTCCTTTATTCCTTCTCTTTCTCTCCTCTCTCTCTCTCTTGGGCGAACCCTCCTCTCTCTCTCTCTCTCTCTCGCTTAATCCGGCCATTCTTTTCCCCCTAATTTCCTTCCCTTCATCATTAGCCATCATCACCTTTTGCATGGGGTGACACTTGGCCATCACCATGGGACAAATGGGGGGAGGCATGCAAACCGGACTCCCCCCCCCTCCTTCGTGCGACAACAGCCCTTCATGGGCTTATGGGCCGGCCATTAAGGCCCATCTTAGGCTCAACACTCTTGGGCCTAAGACCCAAGCTTATATGACCCAAGATTAACCCCTTTAAAAAAAAAAAAAACAGCTTAATCCCTATTTACACAAAGTACTAAATTACAAATTTAAATGGCTATAATACTTTGTAACATAGATTGATAAAGTCCCACTTATAAAATTCATAGCCCAAAACATAATTTCCTCATCAAATAAATCTGGACCTCACATGGGCATGGAACATGTTTCCAACAAATATTCGTCCATTAGGTGCTCGGCCATTAATTCTATTACACTTCTTTGGTCTAAAGACCATAACATAGGTCAATGATGCGTCCATCGCCCTTCCATAGGTTGTAAGGCATCTAGAGGTTGTCATGGAGTTTTAGGATGCCACAGTCGTACGTTGAAAGCCCGATTTAGATTGTGGATCGGAAAGAACAGGTTTTGTGCACCAAGACCATCCCATTGGTCAAAGTGGTCTGGTAACACCACGGCACTAAAGGAGCAACCTGGGAGAGTGAAGAGTCGATGCGACAATTGTACCCACACCTTTTTGCTTAAAGTTTTGTAATGGTTTAAATTTCGAGGACGAAATTTTTATAAGAGGGGAAGAGTTGTGACATCCTGGAATTTTAGTCCTGTTTTCAATTTAATAAATTGGGCCTTTCATCGACGCGCTTATAGCGCTATTCTCAGAGCTGATCACACCTGAAATAACTAGACCATCTGGGGAAGTCATTAAGGGATTTTAATGCAATAGACTTGGGAATTCAACCAGGAATCGACTACTCAACCGTGCTCATTTGCAGAGATCATTACCGCATAGTAAAGATCGATTAGAGATCAGAGATAGGTCGGTTCGATTGAGATGTGTGGCTAAACATGGGTGACTTCACCAAATTACAAAATTCTCATCGATCGGCACTAGACTAATTTTTCTATCGTTTTGGTACCTTGTCTCCGTATTTAAAACGTCGAGATTTTCATGACCACCGAGAGTCGCCAATGTATCGAAGATGTATATTGTGACTTGAAATAAATCGATCATAGGTCAATTGCACTAAAAATTTCTAAAAGCTACTCGGTAGTTTAGGTCACGCTAAAATCACGCTAGATTGAAATTAACCGCGAAATTAAATCCTATTTCAGAAATTGTAAGTTCTGTCATGTCACAAGTCATTTTAGGAACGCGACTCATCCTCCAAAGCTTTTTATGAAAATTGAGATTTTTGGAGAAAAGTCGATATAGGGCCGTTTTTGTCCAGAAAATTCAGGAGACCGTTTTTTATTTCGTTTTTGGGATGCAAGTGGGTTCTATCGGCGAGGAAAAATACCAATTTGATCGAGGACACATCAGTGGATTTTATGGGGCCGAAATTGAGTCCGATTGAAGAGGAATCGATCCAATTTAAGGGAAAAAGGTTGCAAATTCGGATGCCCCTTGGTCCATGACTTTTGGACCACTCCAAGAGCTTGTTATGGAAGCCTTGAAGGCTGCAAGAGGCCATGGATGCTAGCCGGCCATGGTGGGACCTCACCAAGGAGACAAAAAGGTGAGGTTGGAGACCAAGTGGCCCCCTCCAAAGCAGCTAGTCCCCATCTCCTTCCTTTGCCGTTGATCCACCATTTCCGGAAGCGAGAGAGAGCTTCAAAGACCAAAAAAACCAAGCTCAGCCCCTCCCTTTGCCCATTGACACCCGCCAAGCCATTTGGAGCCACCGTGTCGTCGTTGCGCCGTTCGCGAGTCCCGCGTAAGCTGCACCCGTCCTGCACGTCCCTGGCCGTCATTTCGCCCAGACACGAGCCCCAGGCCATCCCCCGAGCTATTCGAACTCCTCTCACCATTGCCGAAGCTGCCTAGTCGCTCGCTGTACCGCCGGAAGCCGGCTACAGCCGTTTGCTGCCTATCCTTGGTCGTTTCCAGCCCAACCAGCCACCCAGCCTTCTCCTTTGGCCCTACCATAGAAATTGAAGCCTTGGGTCTGCAGCACACTATTTGGCCTGCTTCTAAGCCCTTCCTGGCCTCGAAAGGTGCACCTGCTTCGAAGTTTGTGGACCATCTCCGCCTTACTGTCCTAACGAACTCATCAGATCGCAAAACTAGTGAGTTTACTCACTAATCTCTGCTTATGGAGTTAATTATGCTTAAGGGTTGATTAGTTTAAGTTAAGTATGGATTAGGTGGATAGTTAGAATAGATTAGCAATTTAATTAATCGTTATTGCATGTTAGGTGGTTAGAGTAGTGTAATTAGAGACTAGATAAGCTTTAGTATTTATCTAGTGAGGTTCGGTATTTTTCCGAGATCATTTCGGTATTTAATTAGGCTTTTCCGGCCTAAGTTGCATTTTTGGGTATTTATTAATTAATTTTGGTAATTATTTAATTAATTATTATTTTCCAGAAATTAAACAGAGATAGTCAGTGACCGGAATTTTGTTCTGAGTTCGCTGATGTGATTGGTTTATTTAATTGAGTGCTGATTTGTGCAATTTGAGTGTGGATTATAATTTTGGGGTATTTATCCCAAAATTTAATATTTTCAGTATTTAATTATAAAATTACCGGGCGTCGGTTTACAGCGCCAAATTTTTTTTTATCGACTATATAATTAGTGGGATTTTATGAAGTAAAGATACTATATTTTTTATTGAGGCCGATTGTGTACCCACATACAATTATTTTTATCGAGTATGATAAAAATGGTGAAATTTTTTGTGGGGTAGAATGGTATACTATATTAGCCTGATGGCTTGATATACTAGCTTAGAGCGAGCAGTATAACCTAAGTATCGCACAGCTTTGATGAGCAATTAAGTACTGCACAGCTTCAATGAGCAATTAAGTACCGCACAGTCATAACTCTATAAAAATAGAGTTATTTTACCTATTTTATGCAACAATTAATGAGATATCTATGAGAAAATATTTGGATTTCCTTCTGATTATTCTAATTTTCCTTGTTTATGCAGGATAATGAGATACGGAGAAGATAAGGAAAGGAATGGCAAAATTGCAGAATTCAAAGCAAAAAGCAGTGGAAGATGGATATCAAATTAGGGAATTCTTGATTTTGTTCCCTAATGTTATCTGCAAGCGTTGGGAGATAGATATCTTGGATATCTCCTATAAATAGGAGAGCCAGAGAGAGCAGCTAGGTTTTAGCTAGTTTTTCTGCTAGATTGTTTTTCATTGTTCTGAGAGTTTTTCAAGTATTTTGAAGAGAAGACAAAAGCGGTGACAGAATTCTTGTTCTTTGATTCAAGATGCTGAGTTTGATTTATATTTTTATTCTTCATCTACTATGTTCTAATTTTCTTTTGTTAGGGCTACGATGTAGCCTAACCATGATGATGTGAATTTCATGATTTTTGTGCTTTGCAATTGATTTCGTTCATGTGAGTTATATATTATTGTGCTTAATGCTTTTGAGTGACTGGCCAACACTTGAATGATTTGATGTGCATGTTTGAGACTAAGAAGTGATAATATGCAATTGACCATTATAATATATAACCATAAATTAAACGTGGATAGAGATATACCGTGTTATTTGTGTAGCTTTCAATGATAAGGTGATCTAAAAGATGTTGGGGTTTCATGAATCATGTATAGTTAAAATTAACAAAAAGAACGCAGCGGAAACAAGAAGATATATTTTACATGATTCTCCGAAGGCGTTGTTTGTGCGTTTTAATCAAAAATCTGAATGTAAAAGAGAGTTACATGAATTACCTCTCGAAGCGCGCTTTACACGAATTGGTTCGGATGTTCTATAGTTCGAGCCCCACAAATGTCGGACCTCTAGTTCGACACACCAACAACGAACGTCGAACGGAAGAGAGAACTTTCGGATATTCACCACTTTGATGTATAATAGTCAATCGGCCCCTTGATGATGAGAGAACAAAACTTTTCTTTCTTGCGTCTTTTGAAGAACACAAGAACACGCACACTTTAACTCAATTTTCAGCAACCCTTTAAAGCACTCTACCGCAACCTTTTTGCGACATTTTTTTTTTTTTTAAACTTCTACACGAATCAGCAACGGTTGCTGATCGTGGGATCAGCAACCGTTGCTGATCTCTCGAAACTGCTCATGCACGACGTGCATGAGCGTGCACGAATGGTCAGCAACCGCTGACCGTTCTTGCACGATTTCGTGCATGATGGTCAGCAACCGCTGACCATGTTGCACGGATTCGTGCATGATGGTCACGCAAAAATCGTGACATGCATCATGCACAAAGCTTTAATCTTTAATCACTTTTTTTATTTATTTATAATTAATTAATTAAACACAATAAATAATTAATTAATCAATCCATTTAAATAAAAAAACATAATCTTTATATGTACTAATGAAATACATTATTATGTATCCGCTTTAGGTATGCGTGTGCATCATATGCAAGCAGGCTCGTGACCATAATACAAATTAAATTAAATCTCTTTTAATTTAATTTTAAATCGACTCAATTCGTGCAAACAAATTTGCAACATCATTTCTCTCTTGTTCCACGTTATCCCAATTGTTTATGGTGTATGACATCCCTAGGTTCATCACTAAGCTGGTAGTAAGACTTGTACTAACACATTAGTACTTCCAAAAGAATTAATTGTCCAAATTAATCTTTGGGTCTTACAAGCCATGATTGACATCTAGCAATATGTCATGACTACCCAGATAGTGTGAATGCTTTAAGAACATAATGAACCTGTCAGCTTTGGCTACAATGTAATTCAATCCCTCTGTCTTACTATGTCCTGATCAAACAAAGACCATGGAATGTTTGTCAAGTCATTAATTCGATCATATGCACAAATCTAATTGACATGCATTTTATTCGAGACATAAACAATTTATTCTCGTTGAGTTACGTACTTACGTAAAAACGAATAAACCTCAATTCCAAGAAATTATATCTTCTACTAAAACATTTACGAGGAAGCGAAGCCCTTTTAAAAGAAGCTATCCAGAAACGTAAGAACGCTTTCTACTTCAGAACAAGGATAGTAGAAATAAATAAATTGATCACTCTTTATCTTTGCGTATTAATTTAATCTTTACTTAATTAATTAAGTAATATAATAATTTTTTTTTTTTAATTTAAATAATTTAAAGAATATTAATATTCTTTAAATAATTTGATATTCGCTCTATTTTCATTTTCTATTAAAAAAATTCATTTTAAATATGAAAAAAATTAATATAATATAAATTAATAGAAAATAGAATATAAGAAAGAACATATAAAAAGCTAAACGAAACGACGTATTATAAGCGTTTCTTATTTAAATCATTAGTTACAACCTCGGCCGAGGATTTCAATGCATTGTCACAATTAGATCGCATAGGACATCATTATCATACCTTGCATATAACAAGGAGACATATTCCATATTGCGTACACGTGTAACTTCGTATATGAACAAAATATGACCATCGGGTATAAAACGGATCAACGACCCGACATTATGTGCACCCGTGAACCATAGTTGTTCGACATACAAGTTAACACTATGCCTCGAGTCTAAGGATTATTTACACAAGACCAAAGCATGAACAATTAGACATTGACCACGCTAAAAGCTTCCATGTTGCTAATCGTTCAATATCGTCACGTTCAGTGATACTGTCTAATACAAACACCTGTGTTCTTAACTTAGGCATCACAATACCCAATGACTTGTGACTCATCATTCCCTTAAGTATCCAATACTTAATGGTGAAGTTAAGAACACACCGGTCTCAACAGGATTATTAATATCCACTCAATAATCCATCGATCGGGAACGATTTAAAGATTCAGTCTAACTATGAACCCGTCACATATATTCTTGACATCTCAAGAATAGGTCTAGTTGCAACTGATCTTATGGAATCATTCATAAATATAAAACAATTGGACAAATGAATGAATACGTCATTGCCATTAATTAAATAATAATAATGAAAGTACAACTGAAATCCCTAATATGTAACTATTACATAGTAGCTTTAGGGCATACATCCAACAATCTCCCACTTGCACTAAAGCCAACTTGTTTGGTACCTCAAACCCATTTTGTCAATATGTCTTTCAAAAGAAGACTGAGGTAAGGCCTTAGTGAAGGGATCTGCCACGTTTTCTGCTGAGGCAATTTTCTGCAAGGCGATATCACCTCTCCCAACAATTTCTCTGATGAGATGGAAGCGTCTCTCAATATGCTTGGACTTTTGGTGAGACCTTGGTTCCTTAGCTTGAGCTATCGCCCCATTGTTGTCACAAAACAATGTAATCGGTTGCTCAATTGAAGGAACGACTCCAAGTTCAGAAATAAACTTCTTCATCCAAGCGGCTTCCTTTGCTTTCGTTCGAAGCAGCTATATACTCGCTTCAGTGGTGGAATCGGCAGTTATGCTTTGTTTGGAACTTTTCCAACTAACTGCACCACCATTGAATGTAAAGACAAACCCAGATGTAGACTTATAATCATTAGGATCCGATTGAAAATCGGAATCAGTATAAGCTACAACTTTAAATTTTCCTTCTCCATATATCAAGAATAAATCTTTAGTCCTTCGCAAGTACTTAAGAATATTCTTGACTTGCTATCCAGTGCTCTTCCCCGGATCGATCGATATCTGCTAGTAATACTTACAGCATGCGCAATATCGTGGTCTAGTACATAGCATAGCATACATTATGCTTCCAATAGCGGATGCATATGGTATCTTCGCCATCCGCTCTCTTTCTTCGGAGTGTTGGGACACATTTCCTTAGAAAGACGGATCCCTTGCCTAAAAGGCAATAATCCTCTCTTGGAACATTGCATGTTAAACCGTGTTAACACTTTGTCTATGTACGTAGACCGTGAGAGGCCAATCAATCGTCTTGATCTATCTCTATAGATCTTGATACCTAAAATATAGGTTGCCTCTCCTAAATCCTTCATGGAGAATTTCTGTGACAAGAATAGTTTTATCGATGATATCATTGGTACATCATTTCCAATCAAAAGTATATCATCGACATACAAAACCAGAAATGCAATTGCACTCCCACTGATCTTCTTATATACACAAGGTTCATCCGGATTTTTTATGAAGCCAAACGATTTGACTACCTCATCAAAACGGATGTTCCAACTTCTGGAGGCTTGTTTGAGTCCATAAATGGATCTCTTAAGCTTACACACCTTCTGTGTTTCACTATTGGATTCAAAACCCTGTGGCTGTTCCATATAGATGTCCTCATCGAGAAAACCATTTAGAAAAGCCGTTTTGACATCCATCTGGATTATCTCATAATCAAGGTGTGCAGCTATAGCCAACATAATCCGAATGGATTTTAGCATGGCCACAGTGAGAAAGTTTCGTCATAATCAATTCCTTCTTTTGACGATATCCTTTCGCCACCAGCCGTGCTTTGTAAGTTCCAATTTGACCTTCAGCATTCATCTTCCTCTTGAAGATCCATTTACAGCCAATTGGTATAATACCATCGGCAGGTCGATTTAAGGTCCAAACTTCATTGGAATACATTGAATCCATTTCGATTTCATGGCTTCTAGCCATTTACCGAATCGATGTCCAACATCGCCTCCTCATAGGTTTTAGGATCACCAGTTGATCACTATCATTCACAATGAATAATGGTTCAATATGATCAACCGAGTGTCTATAACGAGCGGGGGGCGAGACGTTCTCGCACTTCTCCTAAGAGGTTGTGTATCGAAGCTCCCACCGAATCGAGACGGTATCCGAACTCGGTTGTTTGGTACTTCATTATTCTCTTCTTGTAAGACTATTTTCTACCCAAAGACCACCTTCTTGGACGAACCGATTCTCCATAAAAGAAGCGTGCTTGCTCACCAAAATTCTTTGGTCTGAATGAAAATAGAAATAATATCCAAGAGTTTCCTTTGGATATCCAATGAAGCGACCTTGTTCAGATCTTGCCTCCAATTTATCCATTTTAAGCTTTTTCACGAAAGCTGGACAACCCCAAATCTTAATATGATTAAGACTGGGTTTCCTACTATGCCATATCTCATAGGGCGTAGTTGGAACAGATTTGGACGGCACTCTATTCAGTATATATACAGCTGTCTCAAGGGCATATCCCCAAAGGGATATTGGCAAATCGGTGTAACTCATCATAGATCGCACCATATCCAATAAAGTACGATTTCTACGTTCAGATACACCATTATGTTCGGAGTTCCAGGAGGTGTCCATTGTGATAAAATGCCATTCTCTTTAAGATAGTCCAGGAATTCAGTACTAAGGTATTCACCTCCTCGATCCGATCGAAGAGCCTTAACACATTTTCATGTTTGTTTCTCAACTTCAGCCTTGAATTCCTTGAACTTTTCAAAGGATTCAGATTTATACTTCATGAGGTATAAATAACCATACCGTGACTGATCATCGGTGAAGGTAATGAAGTAATTATAACCACCTCTAGCAGTTTCATTAATTGGTCCACATACATCTGTATGTATTAATCCTAATATGTCAGCAGCTCGCGCACTTTGTCCTACAAAAGGCGCTTTGGTCATTTTTCCTAGAAGACATGCCTCACAAGTCGAGTATGACTCAAAATTTGATGGATCGATGTACCCATCATTACTCAACTTGTTAATTCTGTCTTCTCCAATATGACCTAATCGGAGATGCCAAACATACTTTTTATTTGGACCGTCTCTAGGGCGTTTATTAGTTATGGCATTTATATCAATTCTATTTTGCTTATTGACATTGGTAATCGCATTACCGGACATTGTAATGGTGTAAAGATTGTTGGTTAATAAGCTAGAACCAACACATGTTCTATTATGATAAATAGAACATACATCATCAGCAAAAGAAAATTCACAATTCTCTTTACCCAAACTAGGTATAGAGATGATGTTCCTAATAGCATTCTTATAATGCAAACAGTTCTTTAAAACCAATACATGTCCAGAAGGCAAACATAAATGAAAAGTCCCTATCGTTAATGCAGCAACTCTTGCTCCATTGGCAAATGTCAGGACAATCTCATTTCGCCCTAGCATCCTGCTTATTTCCAGATTCTGCAAAGACATACAAATATGTGAAGTTGCAGCAGAATCTAGAACCCATGAGCTGGATTCAGCACTAACCATAAGATTAGTTTCAATAAGCATAGACACCATACCTTCATAAGGTTGGTCCTTGGGCTTGACCTTCAAGCTCGCGAGGTACCTCCTATAGTTCCTCCTCCAATGCCCTTTGACACCACAGTAATGACATTTCCCTTTATCAATCTTGGGTTTTGGTTGCACAACAGGTTTGGCAGGCCTCTTCCATTTATTCTTCTTTAAAATAGTCTTACCCTTTGAAGAAGAAGCCTTAGCCATAGCCACTACATTTGGCCTCGTGTTATGCATTTCCTTCTCATAAACTACCAGCATGCTATGTAACTCAGCAAGAGTTTTCTCCATCTTATGCATGTGGAAGTTTTGGACAAAACCAGAGAAGGAATCGGGTAAAGATTGGAGGATCAAATCCACAGCTAACTCGTTGTCCATAACGAGATTCATCCTAGCCAATTCTTCAATGTGCCGATCATTTTCAAAGCATGATCATTAACTCGATGATCCTTCAGCCATCCTCATACGGTACAATGCCTTAGATATCTCATATCTAGAGGTTCGACCATTCTCATCAAAGTATTCCTTTAAGTGCAAAATGATCGACCTAGCATCTTCCATAGATTCATACTTCTTTTGTAATTCATTATTCATCGAAGCAAGCATATATGACCTAACTTTTAAGTCATCGTCATGCCACTTATCATAAGTGACACGTTCCTCTTGGGTCCCACCCTCGGAAAGGAGGTTGGCATCTTTTCATCAAGCACATACCCAATTTTTTCTGAGTTGAGAACAATTCTCAAATTCCTCACCCATCGGTGAAATTGGGTCCAGTCAAACAATTCTTGTCAAGTATAGAAGCGAGTGGGTTTGTGGTCACCATTTTTAGAGTAATAATATATCTGTTGCAGAAAATAAATTGTTAGCCGTTGTATCTTTCAAAGTAACTATTTCATTTTGGCTTTTAAATGAAATAGATCCTCCCACTAAATTTATATTCGAATCCCATACTCCTTCAGATGGGAAGCGGTAATCTTTGTTGGGTAAAGATTACTAGTGGGGATTGGAGTCTCACAAGTCCAAAGTCCACCTCACCTAGTAGTTATTGGTGTTCTATGAACTTAGTGAGTGAAACAACTTGTTCAACGCATCATATGCGAGTCCCAATCATAACTTCGGCCTCTAGACCATGAAAGCCTCACCTAACAGTTATTGGCATCATGATCATAGTTAAGTCTCGCCCATCGTCTCATGTAAGTATTGAAAACACAAATGATTCCCTCAACGACGCTTATTAGAAATCATTTGGCTCCAACCCCACAGCATCATATGCATAATAGAGTGGTCCAATATTATATATGGTAATTAACCCCTATGTATCCATAGCCGGTCAATTAACCACAATAATATTGAATCAAACCACGACGATGGAAGGCCACGAGTCCAAACCCGTTTCGACTTAATATTCTTTGTAAGGAGATTTGGGTCGTTATTAACGGTCTCACTTTGCACATTAACCGGTTTAACATGCACGATAACATAAACACAATAAATAAATAGATATCACATAACATCTATCCTATGTGGTGATCATGGAATTATGGTTCAATGGGTCTCGAGCCAAAAAGACCCATTTAGCCATTTTAATGTTTTAGTAATATGGACCTGCTCTTCACTTCTTCTTCAATCTTTGAACTCTTCAAAGACCGGGCCTAGAGAGCTCACCGGTTTAATGGCTCCTCCAATGGCTCCTCCTCTCTTGTAGTATTTTCATCAACAATTGAAATACTAAACTATACTAAAATTACATAGCAAGAAAAATTAAAATAAAATAAAAGGAAGGACGCAGCCTCCATTTAATAATTACATCCCCAAAAAGAATACCTGTAATCATCATACATTCATCCATACAACAATCACAGCAATTAGGGATTTTTCCATGATCACCACCCTTCCTTACGAGCCATAAATTCAAAATTTAAAGCTCTGGAAGGCATGCATAAAATTCTACATATCATTTGTAGAATATAAACACAAAGTATAACAAGTTACAGATTTTTGATTCAAAATTGATTTAGTTCTAATTTTTGCTTAGTTGATTAAATTTATCACATAAATAATCAACTTCTATAGGCCACATAAGAGCAAGAGAACCAATTCTCTTTTAAAAAAAAAAAAATTGGCCATTAGAACGCAAAAATATATTTGAACTACAAATCAATTAAACGCACGAAAAACGCCTAAACCTGGCTCTGATACCACTGTTGGGGTTTCATGAATCATGTATAGTTAAAATTAACAAAAAGAACGCAACGGAAACAAGAAGATATATTTTACATGATTCTCCGAAGGCGTTGTTCGTGCGTTTTAATCAAAAATCTGAATGTAAAAGAGAGTTACACGAATTACCTCTCGAAGCGCGCTTTACACGAATTGGTTCGGATGTTCTACGATTCGAGCCCCACAAATGTCGGACCTCTAGTTCGGACACACCAACAACGAACGTCGAACGGAAGAGAGAACTTTCGGATATTCACCACTTCGATCGTGCTAGCAATCACGTGGAAACAATCCGTCGTATTCTTGATGTATAATAGTCATGGCCCCGGATGAGAGAACACTCTTCTTTCTTGCGTCTCTTGAAGAACACAAGAACACGCACACTTTAACTCAATTTTCAGCAAACCCTTAAACCACTCCCTCGCAACCTTTTGCGACATTTTATTTTAAACTTCTACACGAATCAGCAACGGTTGCTGATCGTGGGATCAGCAATCGTTGCTGATCTCTCGAAACTGCTCATGCACGACGTGCATGAGCGTGCAAAACGGTCAGCAACCGCTGACCGTTCTTGCACGATTCGTGCATGATGGTCAGCGGTTGCTGACCATCTTGCTTCGTGCATGATGGTCAGAAACCGTGCACGATTTAATAAATCGTGCACATGCACATGCACAAAGCTTTAAGCTTTAATCCTTTTTTTTAATTAGTTAGCAATTAATTAATTATACGAATAAATAATTAATTAATCAATTCCCTTTAAAGAAAAAAAAACATAATCTTTATATGTACAAATGAAATACATTAACATGTATCCGCTTTAGGTATGCGTGTGCATCATATGCAAGCAGGCTCGTGACTATAATACAAATTAAATTAATTTAATTTTAAATTGACTCAATTCGATGCAAACAAATTTGCAACATCATTTCTCTCTTGTTCCACGTTATCCCAATTGTTTATGGTGTGTGGCATCCCTAGGTTCATCACTAAGCTGGTAGTAAGACTTGTACTAACACATTAGTACTTCCAAAAGAATTAATTGTCCAAATTAATCTTTGGGTCTTACAAGCCATGATCGACATCTAGCAATATGTCATGACTACCCAGATAGTGTGAATGCTTTAAGAACATAATGAACCTGTCAGCTTTGGCTATAGTGTAATTCAATCCCTCTGTCTTACTATGTCCCGATCAAACAAAGACCATGGAATGTTTGTCAAGTCATTAATTCGATCATATGCACAAATCTAATTGACATGCATTTTATTCGAGACATAAACAATTTATTCTCGCCACAACCTCGGCCGAGGATTTCAATGCATTGTCACAATTAGATCGCATAGGACATCATTATCATACCTTGCATATAACAAGGAGACAGATTCCATATTGCGTACACATGTAACTTTGTATATGAACAAACTATGACCATCAGGTATAAAAACGGATCAACGACCCGATATTATGTGCACCCGTGAACCATAGTTGTTCGACATACAAGTTAACACTATGCCTCAGGTCTAAGGATTATTTACACAAGACCAAAGCGTGAACAATCAGACATTGACCACGCTAAAAGCTTCCATGTTGCTAATCGTTCAATATCGTCACGTTCAGTGACACTGTCTAATACAAACACCTGTGTTATTAACTTAGGCATCACAATACCCAATGACTTGTGACTCATCATTCCCTTAAGTATCCAATACTTAATGGTGAAGTTAAGAAAACACTAGTCTTAACAGGATTATTAATATCCACTCAATAATCCATCGACCGGGAATGATTTAAAGATTCAGTTTAACTATGAACCCGTCACATATATTCTTGACGTCTCAAGAATAGGTCTAGTTGCAACTGATCTTATGGAATCATTCATAAATATAAAACAATTGGACAAATGAATGAATACGTCATTGCCATTAATTAAATAATAATAATGAAAGTACAACTGAAATCCCTAATATGTAACTATTACATAGTAGCTTTAGGGCATACATCCAACAAAAGACTCATTGTAAACCGGGAATATTCATAGTTTTTAATGCACTTATGTTTATTTTAATTCACATAGAGATATAGTGGATTAATAAACTGAGTAGGTTTGCTATACCTAGAGATAGGATAGTAAATAGGTTAGGAAATTCCGCTATCACATGTTTGATATCGTTCTTGTACTCACAACAATCTGAAATTCATATCTAGTGATTATGGTGAAATCGGATGTTCTACATATTTATCTGATTGATTTACTGCTTTTAGTCTACAAATTTTGTTTTTAATTTATTCTCAATTATATTTTGATTTGTTAGATAAATTTTAGAATTAATCTATTTTAGTATTTAATTAGTTTATTAATCATCGATCTCCGTGGGACGATACTTTATCTCATCATTATATTACTTGTTCGATACGTTCACTTGCGTGTAAAATTTTACGAACAAGTTTTTGGCGCCATTGCTGGGGATCGTTTGTTTAATACTAATTAATATTGATACCAGATAATTCTAAGTTTAATCTAGCTTTTGTTTTATTTTATTTTTCAGGGTGTACATCGGTTTATGACACGTAGCCAACAAGGGAAACTTGCTAATCTTGATCCAGAAATCGAGCGTACATTCAAAAGGCGACTAAGAGAACAGAGAAATCACGCCAAGAAGATGGTAGACGGTGACAATGAAAATCCACGTAAACTCTTAAGAGATTATGCTGCACCAACAGTTCAAGGCACGATCAACTATCAGAAGACCTGCAATTCAGGCAAACAACTTTGAGATCAAGCCGTCGCTCATTCAGATGCTTCAACAATTAGTGCAATTCAGTGGGCTACCAAGCGATGATCCAAACGCTCACATCGATGCTTTTCTTGAAATTTGTGACACCATTGAATATAATGGAGTTACAGATGATGCTATTAGATTGAGATTATTTCCATTCTCTCTTAGAAACAAAGCTAAGAGTTGGCTTTCTTCTCTTCCAGCAGGATCAATCACTACATGGAATGATATGGCTCAGAAATTTCTTGGTAAGTTCTTTCCACCTGCAACGTCTGCGAAGATGCGTAACGATATTACTAATTTTATGTAGATGGATAATGAATCATTATATGAACCATGGGAAAAATTCAAAGAATTTCTTAGGAGATGCTCACATCACGGACTACCTGTATGGATGCAGGTACAAACTTTTTATATTGGCTCTAGTTCAAATCTTCGTTCAATGATTGATGCAACTGCAGGAAGAACTCTAAAAAATAAAACACCAGAAGAAGCCTATGATTTATTAGAGGAGATGGCGTCAAATAGTTATCAGTGGTCTACTGAGAGACTTCCAATGCGAAAAGTTAGCAGAGTTCACGAAGTAGATGCTTTTGCTGCAATTGCTGCACAATTTGAAGCACTCAACAAAAAGCTAGATAATATGAGTGTTTTAGCCACGAAAATTTAGAATTTGACTTGTGATTTTTGCGGTGGAGGACATGTTAGCACAGCGTGTCAGATAGGTAATACTTTTAACCAATCTAGTGAAAATTCTAACTTTGTTGGGAATTTTAACAGGTCACAGAATAATCCCTACTCCAACACGTACAATCTGGGATGGCGCAATCATCCAAATTTTTCATGGAATAATCAGAATGTGACGAGACCACCGGGATTCAAACAATCAGATGAGACAAAGTCCAATTTGGAAGATATAGTCACCAGACTTGCTAATACGACTCATGACTTCATCAAAAGCATGAATGTGAGATTTCAAAACCAAGAGGCTTCAATCAGAAATTTGGAGATGCAAGTGGGTCAGTTAGCAAACATGATGCCAGGGAGACAACAAGGTTCTTTACCGAGCAGCACAGAGAAAAATCCAATTGAAAACATAAAGGCTATTACCTTGAGAAGTGGTAAACAAGTGGGAGAATAAGAGATTGTCAGAGACAAGGAAGAGGTGACCAATAAACAATCAAAGGAGACAAGCAAGAGTAAAAATTTTCCAGATAATCCCAAGCCATATATGCCGCCAATTCCATTCCCTCAGCGACTCCAACAGCACAAAATAGATAAGCAATTTTCTAAATTTCTTGATGTATTTAAAAAATTGCACATTGACATTCCTTTTGCAGATGCTTTAGCGCAAATGCCTAGTTATGCAAAATTTTTGAAGGAGATTGAAACTGGAGGATTATGAAACTGTGAAGTGAAATGAGGAGTGTTCAGCCATCCTACCAAACAAATTGTCTCTGAAATTAAAAGATCCAGGGAGTTTTACTATTCCTTGCACTATTGGGGATTCTTACTTTGAAAAAGCATTATGTGATTTAGGTTCAAGTATTAATTTGATGCCTTATTCAGTTTTCAAGAAATTAGGATTGGATGAGGTAAAAGCAACCACAGTGTCACTTCAATTGGCTGATCGATCAATTAAATATCCGAGAGGTATTGTGGAAGATGTTTTGGTAAAAGTTGACAAATTTATCTTTCCTGCAGATTTCATAGTTCTTGACATGGAGGAAGATTTTGAGGTACCACTTATCTTAGGTCGACCTTTTCTAGCAACAGGAAGAGCTCTTATTGATGTACAACAAGGGAAGTTGATTCTTAGAGTTCAAGAAGATCTTGTTTCAATTAATGTTTTTAAAGCAATGAAATATCCATCTGATGATAATTCTGGTTTTAGAGTTGAGACAGTTGACAAGTTGGTGAATAAGGTTTATCAGGAAAATATTTTTAAAGATCCACTTGAAGCATGTCTGATTTAACCAAGGGACAAAGATATTTAGAATGTGGAGATAAAGGAGTACGCAAATTTCATGGAGGCAATTCCACCATATTCAAGGCAAAAGGCAATTAAATTTGAGGAGTTGGGACAACACATTACAAAGCCTAAACCATCAATTGAAGAGCCTCCAATTCTTGAACTCAAACCCTTACCTTCTCATTTGAAATATGCTTATTTAGATGGAGTTTCTTCTTTACCGGTAATTATATCTTCTTCTTTGACAGATTTGATGGAGGAGAAACTGCTCAGAGTATTAAGAGAGCATAAGGGTGCAATTGGATGGAAATTAGCTGATATCAAGGGAATTAGTCCTTCAATTTACATGCACAAAATTTTGATGGAGGAACAATAGAAAGCCACTATCCAACCTCAGAGGTGTTTGAACCCGAAGATGCAAGAAGTAGTGAAAGCTGAGGTAATTAAGCTACTTGATGCGGGTATCATCTATCCTATCTCGATAGTTCTTGGGTAAGTCATGTACAAGTTGTACCAAAGAAAAGTGGTATGACTGTTCAGAAAAACAACAACAATGAATTGATTCCAACTATAACAGTTACTGGGTGACGTGTGTGTATGGATTATAGAAAATTGAATGATGCCACTAGAAAAGATCACTTTCCTTTACCATTTATTGATCAGATGTTAGAAAGACTTGCAGGGCATGAGTTTTATTGCTTTCTCGATGGATATTCGGGTTATAATTAGATTCCTATTACACCAGAAGATCAAGAGAAAACTACTTTCACTTGTCCCTATGGTACCTGGTACCTTTTCTTTTAGAAGAATGCCCTTTGGTCTTTGTAATGCACCAGCTACTTTTCAGAGATGCATGATGGCTATTTTTTCTGATATGGTTGAAAAATATATTGAGATTTTCATGGATGATTTTTCTATTTTTGGCTTATCATTTGATTCTTGTTTAAATAATTTGGCTTAGGTCTTACAAAGATGTGAGGAGACTAACCTTGTTTTGAATTGGGAGAAGTGTCACTTTATGGTGCTAGAAGGAATAGTGCTTGGGCATAAAATTTCTCAAAACGGAATAGAAGTTGATCGAGCCAAAGTGGAGGTCATTGCAAAATTGCCTCCGCCAACATTTGTGAAACTTGTCAGAGGATTTTTGGGGCATGCAGGATTTTACAGCGGTTTATAAAAGATTTTTCAAAAATTGCTAAACCTCTTTCTAATCTTTTGGAAAAAGATGCTCATTTTAATTTTTCTATTGAATGTATGCAGGCTTTTAACATTTTAAAGGAGAAGTTAATATCAGCACCAATTATGTGAGCACCAAATTGGGATTTACCTTTTGAACTGATGTGTGATGCTAGCGATTCTGCAGTAGTAGTTGTTTTGGGACAAAGGAAGAATAAAATTTTTTAAACCATATACTATGCCGTCGAACCTTGTCGGTGCACAATTGAATTATTCAACAACAAAAAATGAACTTTTGGCGGTAGTTTTTGCTTTTGATAAATTTCGTTCTTATTTAATTGGCTCAAAAGTTATAGTTTATTCTGACCACTCTGCTCTTAAGTATCTGCTTGAAAAGAAAGAATCAAAACCCAGGTTGATCAGGTGGATTCTATTGCTGCAAGAATTTGATTTGGAAATCAAAGATATGAAGGGGACTGAAAATCTAATTGCATATCACTTATCAAGAATTTCAAATTCAAAGGAAGAGGTAAGACCAATTTTGGAAGAGTTCCCTTATGAGAAAATTTTTTCCATTAAGTTCACAAAAATTCCTTGGTACGCTGACTTTGTAAATTATTTGGTAAGTAATGTTCTTCCTCCTGAATTATCATATCAACAAAAGAAAAAATTCTTTTCTGATGTTAAAAATTATTTTTGGAAAGAACCTTTCTTGTTTAAAGTATGTGCAGACCAAGTCATAAGGAGATGTGTTCCAGACGAAGAGAAGGCAAACATTCTACATCATTGTCATGATGGAGAGGTTGGTGACCATTTTGGTGCCACTAAAACTGCAGCTAAGATTTTACAATCTGGATTTCATTGGCCTACACTTTTTAAAGATGCATACTCCTATGTAGTTTCATGTGATAGGTGTCAGAGAACTGGAAATATTTCAAGAAAAAATGAGATGCCTTTAAACAACATTATTGTGTGTAAATTATTTGATGTTTGGGGTATTGATTTCATGGGACCCTTTACACCTTCTTATGGAAATTTATATATTTTAGTGGTTGTGGAGTATGTGTCTAAGTGGGTAGAAGCTGTAGCATTGCCAACAAATAATGCTAAGGTTGTGGTCAAATTTTTGAAGAAAAATATTTTTACCCGATTCGGCACTCCTAAGGCAATCATAAGTGATAGGGGGCACATTTTTACAACAAACAATTTGAAGCACTTTTGAGTAAGTACGAAGTCACGCATAAGGTTGCAACCCCTTATCATCCTCAGACTAGTGGTCAAGTAGAGATTTCAATTAGACAAATTAAGAGAATTTTAGAAAAACAGTGAATGCCTCTAGGAAAGATTGGTCAATAAAACTTGATGATGCACTTTGGGCCTATAGGACAGCGTTCAAAACTCCAATTGTGATGTCTCCTTTTAGGCTAGTGTTTGGGAAGGCTTGTCACTTACCAGTGGAATTAGAGCATAAAGCATATTGGGCATTGAAATTTTTGAATTTTGACATACAATCAAGTGAAGAAAGATTATTGCAACCGAATGAATTGGAGGAATTTCGCAATGAGGCCTATGAAAATTCTAAGTTGTACAAGGAGCATACAAAAAGATGGCATGACAAGCACATATTCATAACAGAGTTTAAAATTGGTCAAAAAGTCTTAATTTATAACTCTTGTCTTAAACTTTTTCCAGGAAAGTTGCGTTCTTGATAGTCTGGTCCATTTACAGTTACACAGGTATTCCCATATGGAACAGTTGAAGTTGCGCATGACACTAAGGGCACATTCAAGGTGAACGGTCAACGTTTGAAGCCCTACTTTGAAGGTGGCTGCAACAAGCAGAAGACTACCATTGAACTTCATCCTCCAAAATAGCGACATCCGAGATAGTTTGGCTGAAAACTATAAAACAAGCGCTTCTTTTGAGGCAACCCAAGCATTTTAATTATGTTATTTATTTATTTATATATTGTTAAGTTTATGTTTTTTTTTTTAAATTTAACTTTTCTCTGTTTTATCCGGGTTAATTTTTTAGGGAGCACCTTTCAAGAATTTAATCATCAAGGTCATCTATGAAGTTATCCTACAACCAGGGGAGTTTTCTTCTTCCTATTTCTATCTTTCGCATTGAGGACACTACTTCATTCAAGTTTGTGGGGGGGGGGGGACAAAACTTTTGGCTAAATTTTTTTTATCATCATGATTACATTCTTGGTTGTGAATATTTGCGATTCTTAAGAAAATTTAAATTTTATTTAAACTTGCAATGGATGTGTGAGTTAATGTTAATTTTGATTATGTTGATCCACTTACTGAGCACTAAAAGTCCTTAATTTTTAAATTGTGTGTAAATCTAGAGAACATTCATGTGAAGTATGTAATTTTCTTAGATTTCACCCAAATCTTAGAATTTGTTTGATTTTCTCTTGAGGTGAAATCCTAAGCTAAATCTAACTGAGAAAATGATTTAGGCAATTTTTGGATCGATTGAGCCTTTCAAGCTAACCCTGATTATTTATCCCTAGTCACCCCGTTGAGCCTTAATTATTATCCAATTTTTCACTGGCACCCATATATGTTTAGCCTAGTCGTTATCAAATTATATCATTGTCCCATGCCCTATGAACACGTTGATTTTCTTTTTGGAATTATTTGAGCTTGATAGAAATTTGGGAGGAATGATGGAGTGTGAAAAAAAAAAAAGTGATTGCTATGGTTGTTTGGGATGTATTGTGAAAAAAAAAAAAATTGCTTTTATGGTTCCCTATCCAACTTTCAATTGAGTGAGCCTTTTGGATACTCAATGGGTTGGAAATTTTCATGTTATATCATGAGGGACTTTGGGAGAAACTCCACCGTAAAGCAATTCAAAAAGGAAGAAAAAAAAAGAGAATGAGAAAAAAAAAGAAAAGAAAAGAAAGAAGGAATGATGATATATGGTGGCGGAGAAATTATCTTGATGGAGTGAAATTGGACAATGACATTGGCTCTAATTAGATCCTAGAAATCAACGTGTTGATGGGTGATTTGAGCTTAAAATTACCGTTATCTCACCTTTAGCCCAGCCTTACATTACAAACCGAGAAAGTCTTATTGATTTTTTGTTGGATAATTAGCTTACATTAGTGGAGAGAGGAATGAAAAGCAAACCTATGAGATTTGGTCATAATTATTGAGAATTTTTGAGAGGTTGCATATCAATGAGAATTTATCTGGATTGCATGCAATTCGAAAAAGATGAGGACTCACACACAGACTTGGATCACATAGTTAGAATTGGTCTTAACTTATAAATCAATTTCAATGTTTGGATGAAATTTGTGTTTTTGTTTCAATTGTGAATTTGAACAATTATGGAAAGATTTCATGGAGGAGGTTGTTAGCTTGAGCTAGTATTATTTCTTGATTTTGCTCGAGGACAAGCAAAAGGTTAAGTTTGGGGGTTTGATAACTCTATAAAAATAGTTATTTTACCTATTTTAGGCAACAATTAATGCGATATTTATAAGAAAATATTTGGATTTCCTTTTGATTATTCGAATTTTCCTTGTTTATGCAAGATAATGAGATACGGAGAAGATAAGGAAAAGAATGGCAAAATTGTAAAATTCAAAGCAAAAAGCAGTGGAAGATAGATATCAAATTAGGGAATCCTTGATTTTGTTCCCTAATGTTATCTGCAAGCGTTGGGAGATAGATATCTTGGATATTTCCTATAAATAGGAGAGCCAGAGAGAGCAGCTAGGTTTTAGCTAGTTTTTCTACTAGATTGTTTTTCATTATTCTGAGAGTTTTTCAAGTATTTTGAAGAGAAGACAAAAGCGGTGACAAAATTCTTGTTCTTTGATTCAAGATGCTGAGTTTGATTTATATTTTTATTCTTCATCTACTTTGTTCTAATTTTCTTTTGTTAGAGCTACGATGTAGCCTAACCATGATGATGTGAATTTCATAATTTTTTTTTGTTTTGCAATTGATTTCGTTCATGTGAGTTATATATTATTGTGCTTAATGCTTTTGAGTGACTGGCCAATACTTGAATGATTTGATGTGCATGTTTGAGACTGAGAAGTGATAATATGCAATTGACCATTATAATATATAACCATAAATTAAACGTGGATAGAGATATACCGCGTTATTTGTGTAGCTTTCGGTGATAAGGTGATCTAAAAGACTCATTGTAAACCGGGAATATTCATAGTTTTTAATGCATTTAGGTTTATTTTAATTCACATAGAGAAATAGTGGATTAATAAACTGAGTAGGTTTGCTATACCTAGAGATAGGATAGTAAATAGGTTAGGAAATTCCGCTATCACATGTTTGATATCGTTCTTGTACTCACAACAATCTGAAATTCATATCTAGCGGTTATGGTGAAATCGGATGCTCTAACATATTTATCCGATTGATTTACTACATTTAGTCTACAAATTTTGTTTTTAATTTATTCTCAATTATATTTTGATCTGTTAGATAAATTTTAGAATTAATCTATTTTAGTATTTAATTAGTTTATTAATCATCGATCTCCGTGGGACGATACTTTATCTCATCATTATATTACTTGTTTGATACGTTCACTTGCGTGTAGAATTTTACGAACACACAGCTTCAATGAGCAATTAAGTACCGCACGGCTTTGGTGAGCATTAGCAGTATACTATATTAGCCTGAGGGCTTTGATATATTAGTTTAGAGTGAGCAGTATATGTTGTTGTCGGCTTTTGGCGAGCTTTTCTATCTATATTCAGCTTAGGGTGAGCATTCCTTGATGTGATCGGACTTTATAGATAATATTGAATGGAATGACCAAGAGATGGTCTTGATCGATGGCTCGATCTGATTTGATGAATCGATTTGTTGAAATGATTGATTGATTGCTTGAATTGTATTGACTTGCAAGAAGGGACTGAGGCAAAGGTAAGTCCTCTGACTTGTGCTTGTATTTAGGCAGCCCTTAGGGCATATTTCCTTCCTAGTCGAGACTTAAGGGGTGAACTTGCTGAGACGTTGTCTCACCCCGTTGTTGGAAAACATTTTCAGATCCTTAGATGGCAGCTCATCCCAAGCATTTTGGCCAACCGAAGAAGGTCACCGAGCAAAGGTGCTATATTCTGCTTCATGGGAACCCGAGGGGATGGGTCTATGAACTTGTGAGGTCTGTGGTCTGGGTCGATGCGGGTCTACCCCACAAGGTACCCCATCAATACAAGTCATGGTATCGTCGCAAGCGGAATGGACAGAACGAAGGTCCCATTCCGGAGTCTGAAGTCCATTTGTCAATGCTGGAGGTTGCTTTTGGGAAAGGCACGGCCGACCCACCAGGTGGTTCAGTGGTGGACTCGAGTCCATCGGATCTAGGGGCCCCAGAGTATTCAGTCGAAGACTCAACTAATTAGAGGATTTGTAGCGCTCTACCCTCCCCCCCCCCGCAGCCATTTTGCAGACCTTGTTTATAGATCGGCTAGTATTATAAATGACATAGCTTGATATGTATATAAAAGAGTGAGTTGGTTTTCGAAAATTGTGGTCCTACTTTTCTATCCCATCTTTGTGATTGTCTGGGGATTATTTATTCGCTTCCGTATGCGCATTAAAATGAATGGGTCGGCGATGCACCCCGGGACGTTGCTATTAAATTGACCACCGAGGGATGAGTACACGCTCGGAGGATCAGGGAGTGACACGCACCTTATCACTCCAGACACCAACTAGCTTTGATACCACTTCGGGCAGGGATGTCACGCCCCGAACCCTAGGCATGCGCACATCCCTCGGTGGTCGTTCAAATTGCGACGTTCTCAGGATGTGTTGCCGACTTATTCTTTTTATGCACTTGTGGAAGCGAATTAAATAAAGGCCCAGACAACCAACCAACACAGGGATATTGAAAACATATGCCAACACATTTTTTCACAAACTACTATTCACATAAAAATACTAGGTCAACCCTATAGGTTTATACAGAAGTCTTTATCCAAAAAGAAAGCCCTAGGCCACCTATGCTCTAGACCCTTCCGCCTCGGGCTCCGGGTTTTCCATGACACCATCTAGGATGTCGATGTCCATGGGGTGCCCTATTTCCCACTCCCCTGTCCCGATGGAAGACCTGTCAAAACCCTGCAGAGGACCCTCTCGAGCCCCGTTAGGATAGTTAATGAACCATGCTCTAAAACGATGGAGTACCTAGTAACAGAGACCCTCATTGACCCAAATAGTGGTTTCAACTAACTCACGGGTCAGGTTGGTCTCGGGAATAGAGAAATAAGAGGGTTCATAGACTATTTCCTTCAGAACCCCAAAACGAACAGGTAGCCTCTCCATTCCAAGGACTTGAAAATTTTAAACCATGACGGGGTGAGATAAATTCTCAGCGAGTCAAAATCCTAAACCCTGATTAGAACGCAAATTCACCCAAAGGCGGTCCTAAACATGCACCATATAGGACTTACCTTGCCTTGGCACGTTCCTGCACATTAGCTCATCACATATATCATATACATACAACAAACGTATTTAATAACTGGAACACATCATCTTATCTTTCAAACAATCACAGGGGTCCCGATTACAAGGTAAAACCGTTATGACACGTCCCATTCCATACCACACAATTTTGTCCCATAATCAGGCACGGTTATCTCAATCACTCAGGCGTGTCCCAGTTATTACGACTCATTGGCCACGGCCAACTCAACAGTTGGTGGTCATCCGACATAACCGGGCGTCGTCCTGCTCCGTTGGGCACGGCAACGTCTACATCTAGATGACATTCGACACAAGGGCAACCGCCCAACCTCCACTGCGACCGGCACCCGTTGACATGGGGCATCCGAACTTAATCAGGCATCGCCTCCCCAACTCCTGTTGGGTGACGGGTTCCGATAGCGATCACACGCACATCCATGCTCGGCCAAGAATATCGTGCTTTGCACTCAAATTCCTCAATTTCAAATAATGGACTTGGCCAATTTTCTTCATATTAAAAATTCCTAGTAAAATAATTTTGCATGGTCACACATTCAAATCGAACCATAAAACGTGATACTTCCTCATTTCAAAATTCCACGATCTTATATAGTACATAAAATACTTTTTGAGTCAAAAACCGACACCCGGTATTTTTCTATCTAAATACCATAAAATCGATTTTCGCAATAATAATCTAAAACAACAACCAAGCACTCAATTGCACAAATAAGCAATCAATTTCACATATGAATTCAACCACGAAAATTAGCGTAAAATTCCACTAATCGGCTATCCCGGCATAATTTACACTAATTATAATTAATTAAATAAATAGCAATTAAATTAAATAAAGCTAATTAACTAACCGGACCATGATTAATTAAACTAACCACGATTAACTAAACTAACCCTAGTTAACTAACTAACCTAGGGTAGACTACTAACTAAACTTACCCCTAAGCAAATTGGCCTAGGTAACTAACCAACCTAACTAAATTAAGCTAACTAACTAGTTACTCTAACTAAATTATTCACTAATCCTAATTAAGGTTAAACTAATCTACTAAGTGCAATTAACCACCTAATCCGGGATTAGGGAATTAACTCACCGAAATTTAAGGGCGGCGAGTTCACGGCGATAATGACGTCAAGACGGTGAAGACTCGAGCTTACGGCATCTCCAATGGAGGACCGACCGGGGATGAAAAAGTCCACAAGGCTCACAACTGAACAGTAGTTTTCGGTTCTGGATGGGGCTGTCTAGTCTCGGCTTAGCTCGGCTGGACACGGTTGGTGGGCGGCCAAGGATGGCGGGCGGCCGGTGGCAACAATGGGCGGAGCTGTTCGCAAATTCGGTGGCTGCTTGGGGAGGCTCTGGTGGCGGGATGGTGAGGCGGACGGTGCTGACGAGCTAGAGCTGGGACGGACGGGGCAGCAAGGGGGGGGGAGTCGATTGAGCAAGGGATGCGCATAGGGAGGAAGAAGAACGATGGGAAGTCACACTTGTGGCCAATGGGATTTCAAGGGAAATATCCAAGCACTCAAGTGCGTAACCCCAAAAGTCCTCAGCCCACAATGTCAAGGGGTCCTCTAATGGATGAATTCCTTTCATTTCCTCACCAAAGAAGTCATTTGGGCAGCCAAAAATCACTCCAAACCAGCCCATACGAATTTCTTCCGATTAAATTTGCCGAATTTGATTTTTCCACAAATTTCCGAGCTCGACGGAAATTTCCCAAAAGATGAGACGAGGTCCTAAAAATAAATCGTGACACGCTCGAACGTTCGATTCCCGAAACCTAATTCAATTTCATTGTTAAAATTGACTGGACGCGATTTTAGCGCGACCTAACCTACTGGGTAGCTTTTAGGGATTTTAGGGCGTTTGACCCGTGGTCGATAATTTTCGATCCATGTTTATGCATCTTCGACTCGTCGGCGACTCTCGGTTGTCGTAAAAATCGCAAGGTTTCAATTACGGGTACCAAGTACATAATCGATAGAAAATCGGGTTAGTGTCGTTCGACGCGAATTTCACAATCATGCGAAATCACTCACAATTCCATTGCGTGTTTCTATCGAATCGACTTATATCCGATCATTAATCGATTATAATGGTGTCTTATTAACCCTTGCCGATTATCACAGTCGAGCGATCGATTTCCGATCGAATTCTCAAGTTTGTCGCATTTATATCCCTTAACAGCTTCACCTGATAGATCAGTTAACTCGTGAGTAATCAGCTCCGAGAAAAAGGACCATAGGCGCGTCGACGAAATGCCCATTTCATATTATTGAGACGGGGTCGAAATTCAGGATGTCACACAAACAATGAGGACGTGGAAAGAAGTGAAGTCGTTGAAGAGCAGCTAGGCAGGGGACAAAGGGTCAAGCAAACGTCTGTTCGTTTGAAAGATTATGTGACAAACATCATTAGGATAAGCCCCTCGACATCCTCATCTGCTTGATCCGATTCCTCAAGTACGCCTTATTCTATAGCACGTTATGTGAGTTATGAAAAATTTTATGCACAACACAGGTGTTTCTTGGCAGCAATTACTGTAGGACATGAACCAAACTCTTTTACGAAAGCAATTAAAGATGAATAGTGGAGAGAGGCCATGAGTTAAGAAATACAAGCTTTAGAAGATAATGGCACATGGAAAATCGGAAATTTGCCGCTTGGGAAGAAAGTGATTGGGAGCAAGTGGGTGTATAAAATTAAGTACAATTATGATGGAAGTGTTAAACGATACAAGGCGCGGTTGGTGATACTAGGAAATAATCAAGTTGAAGGCATAGATTATTAGGAGACTATTGCTCCTATGGCAAAAATGTGCACTGTACATAACTTTCTTGCCGTTGTGGCTGCAAAGAATTGGGAACTTCATCAGATGGATGTTCAAAATGCTTTCTTAGATAGCGATTTAGAGGAAGAAGTTTACATGAAGATGCCACCTGGATTTGCCTCTCAATCATCAAGGAAGGTATGTAGACTTCGGAAATCTCTATACGGTTTGGGACAAGCACCTAGATGTTGGTTTGCGAAATTGGCTGCATCTTTGAAAGCTTATGGATTTCAGCAATCATATTCAGATTACTCCTTGTTCACTTTTCGGGTTGGGACTACTCAATTGAATGTGCTTATTTATGTTGATGATCTCATTGTCTTCGATAATGATATTTCTGCTGTGCAAAAGTTCAAAAACTATCTGAGTCATTGTTTTCATATGAAAGACTTGGGGAAGCTGAAATTTTTCTTGGGGATTGAAGTGGCGAGAAACTCAGATGGTATATTCTTGTGTCAACGTAAGTATGCGTTGGATGTGATTTCTGAGGTCGGATTGCTGGGTTCCTAGCTAGCTAAAACTCCTCTTGAACAAAATCACAAGCTAGCCCTTACTGAGAGCAATGATGTAGACAACCTTGTTCAGTATAGGCGCCTAGTGGGTCGGCTTATTTATTTAACAATAACTTAACCTAAATTGTCTTATTGTGTGCATATTCTTGTATAGTTCATGCAACGGCCAAAGAAAGCTCATTGGGAGGCAACTGTGAGAGTTCTGTGTTATTTGAAAGGAAATCCATGTCACGATATTATGTTGCATGCCAATTGTGACCTCAAATTGTCTGCTTACTGCAATTCTGACTGGGCTTGTTGTCCTTTGACGAGACGATCTTTGACTAGTTACTTTGTTCTTTTGGGAGAATCACCTATCTCCTGAAAGACTAAGAAGGAACAGACAGTGTCTCGCTCATCCGCTGAAGCTGAATACAGGTCTATGACTACTACAGTTTGTGAACTTAAGTGGTTGAAATGATTATTGGATTCTCTTGGTGTGGCACATTCTCAACCTATGCACTTGTATTGCGACAGTTAGGTAGCTTTACATATAGCCGCCAATCTTGTTTATCATGAGCATACCGAGCATATTGAAGTGGACTGTCATTTTATTCGTAATGAGATACTTAATGGTAACATTTAAACATATTACGTACGTAGTTCAATGCAGCCAGCTGATATCTTCACGAAGGCGCTGGGAAATGATTAATTAACTTTCTTCTTCGCAAGTTAGGCATTCAAGATCCCCATGCTCCAACTTGAGGGGGTATTGGAAAGGAAGCTGTGATATGCCTTTATTTAGGCCATTTACTTAGGAAGTTTTGTGTGCATACCTTTATTTATTTATTTATTTATTTATTGTGTGGCCCTTGTATTTTTGGTAGTTTAGCCTAATTAGGAGTTTGTTTGATAGCTGTATCTTCTTGTATATATGTTGCGTTTCTGTGGCAATCAGGGACATAATTCTCATTCCAAAATTCCTTAGTTTTTTTACACTTATGTATCGTTCATGAGCTTTCTGCTTTTCTTAGGACTTCAAGCATATGCTGCCAAATTCAATTTTGAAATGATAGAGGGCAATGCAGATAGAATTTCTTTGGAAATGCAAGAAGTTGAGTTTGAATGACCCGATGCTATTTCCCTAATTTGCTGCTTGCAGCATCCTGTGATTCGATTCTGGTTGTGCATAGGTGCCGATGCCAAACTAGTCTCAAGGAAAATTGGGCGAGCTATTGCTAAAGCCAACTGGGCTTCCTAGTTCTAGAAATGATTGCTTCATATCATGTTTTTTTTCTCATAGTTATACTGGTCCTCTCCCCAGTTTTGTCATATCCTAAATTTTCTAACACTCATAGCGCGTCTTCACTGTAGTTGATTTGTCGACAGTCACTTTCCAGTAAATTGTTTTGTCTGAGAGTTCATGAATTCACTTGTGACACATGATATCAAAGAAAAGTTGTCCCTCATGCATTTAGTGGGTTGAACATTCAATGAGGTCCTGACCTTCAGAGATGATCGGTGTAGGTGCTCCTTTTGGTTTAGGAATGGAGCATCGGTTGGAAAATAAAAACATGCCTAGCATCCGACCAAGAAATTTTTTTTTTTAAGGGCACCAGTATTCCATAGAATCCATAATATACATCCACGTTGCTGGACGAAGAATATGAAGTGACAGCAGGAGCTTTTTACATTACTGAAAAGGTTCCAGAATGTGAAGTGATGGCCTTAAGTGGAAAGAAGGCGAACCAGCATCGTCTCCAAGGAGTTTCTACTAGAGATGCGTTCTCTTATGGACTACGATTTTTTCGAGGCACAAGTGCCTTCGCGAAAGTGTTGTTGGTTGCTTATCTATAAAACAAACAAATGATGCTTTTCTTTATCCCAGGGATACTAGGCCGACAAGTTTGTTGAAAAAGACTATGCGAAGCACTGGTCAGCCTAGCAGGAGGGCTTTCACCTCCCTCTCCCACCTTCACCGGCATGGGCAGCTACTATACGAGCCTATTAGTTCCTCAAACAACTGCCAAAGAAGTTGCGATGGAGTCTACCCTCCTCACCTTAGAGAGCTCCTTAATTCCTAGGTATATCTTTATCTTCCCTACTTAGGAGGGATTATCCCCCCTTTTTACATCCCAGAGTTCAGAGGAAGCAGTTTAAGGATGGCCACTTAATAAATGTGAGCGTTTTCTAATTTGTCCAAAAGAAGAGAATGGGTTGTAAGTTAGACCTCACAATATCCGTGAGCGGCTGCGAAAATATTTAGGCAAATCATAATTAGCACTAATCCTTTATTTAGTATTATTATTATTATTTCATGCGATTATTTTGCTAATCTTAATTAGTTGTCTTATAACCTTTGAAATGTTGTATTTGTTCAATTGGTATTTTTGAGAAGTGATGAAATTCGAAACAAAAATTTAAAAAAATTAATGACTATTTTTTTATAATTATTTTTTTCAAAATTTTATGTCTTTTCAAGATAACCTACTGTCGCAACCTACCCTCGGGTGCACCACCTAGGGTTTGGCTAATGGACTACTAAGTCTAAACTTAGCTCGGGCTCTCCCAAGTCCATACCAATTCGCGTCTTAGGTTCAAGTTTTTAAATTAATTTTATCTAGGAGTCACCACTAATCGGTTTATGGTAGGTCAATTGGACACCTAAGTAAAATAACAGGAGAATTACTTTACTTCTATGAACTAGAGAAATTGGGTACGGGGACTTGGTTACACTAGATTTCTCTAATGCCCTTTCGGTACCTTTTTTTTTTTTTGGAAAAAAATGTTTTGCAAGTAGCTTGGATTGATTTTAATTTACTTCCCTAACGTATGAGCCAACCATGCGGGTGCGCAAACCACTAATTTAACACTCAAGAAAGCAATAAATAAATTACGGGACTTACCTCGTAGCAACGAAAGTATCTGCAATGTTAGCGTATAATTCACATCAAAAGCCCTAGATATGATTCCTAATTAACACGCAGTCACTCAATCTTTTTTTTTTAAGGATTTTCTCTTATTTAATAAAATCTAATCTACTTGCAATGTAATTTAACCAAATGACTTAATTCTAATGATGGACAATTTCTAATTAAATGGACCTAGTAACAATTACTAAATGACATGCATTTCATGAACCTAATTCTATATGACATATGCATGATATTTTTGTATTTTTTATAAAAATCCTTAATTAAAAATTACTAATAATAAAAATCTAAGTAAAGTGAGATATTATCTATTTTAAGTTAGGAAATAGACTAATATGAATCCTATCTTAACTTAGAAATTTATCTCGACATGCAGTTTAATTCCAGGATATTATCCAACCTAGATATCATCTAAACATGCATGCTAATATAATTAGAAAAGTATCCAACTATTCTATCATGCAATTCTATCTAGGAAATCAATTCTAATCTACATGATATGCAAATGCAATCTTTTTTGTATTTTTGGGATAAATAAAACAATTAAAGCAAGCACTAAATCACTCACGGTCATATATCATCCAATCAATTGGAATAAGGAAAAAATATCCAACTAATTTGAAATTTCGCGAATAAAATTGATGAATTAATCTTAAGCCTTAAAGATGAAAATATCAATTTTAAATGTTCCCGCGGAATCAATAATTCCATCTAAGGCCTTATAAGTGGAATCAAAGATTATATGCAGTTGCGAATTAGGATATAAATCCTAATTGAAAGTTATGTCTATCACTCATGGATATGAACACTAGATATAAATAGACATATATTAGGCAATAAAATATTCAAATATACTAGAAATGTGCTTCTTACCTAATTTGAGGATATTCATTCCAAATTTGGACCAAGTGCAATTGGACTGGGATCGCGACCGGTTTCTCGACGGTGAACGACGGCAAGCGTTATGTGCACGGCGAGGATGCAGGTTGACATGAAGCACAGCTCCATTGACGGTAAACGGCAGCAGTGCTCGTGCCGATAAGGCTAGCGGGCAAGGCTATGCACGGCCAAAAACTCGACTAAGGACGTGCAAAACGGAGACAAGACACCTCGGATCACTTACGAAATGTTAGTGAGTGAAGTGGCTCGACACGCGTTGGGGCAGCTAGCTCCCCGAGGCTCCGCGGGCAGCAAGGACGTCATCGGGCAGCTCGTCGTCGTCGCAGGTGGTTGGATTCTTTGAGGTGGTCCGTGACTGGCACCACAGTCAGCGGGTTGTCATGCAATGCAGGGGTCAACACTTAGGAAAGGCTTCTCATGTCTTTCTCCAAAAGACGAGGGGATGACCTGCAACACAAAAATTACGAGGAAAGAAAGTCCTCGTTGAAAGCGTAGCAGCAAGACTTCACCAGCCAACGTGAATGGCCTGCAAAGACAAAAGAAAGTGATCTTTTTATTCCTTTTTTTTTTATTTGCTCTTTATGTGCCCCTCTTTCTCTACGTTGGTGGACTTTAAAAGAACGGTGATTCGCTGGTACTGCAACTTCTCGGTTTGGAATGGTCAGGCTCGAGCTTGGACAGCAGCTCGCCGTTATAGCTGGGGATTCTGCGGATGGCTTAACATGCCGTATGGATGTGGCTCACGTCGGGGAATGATAGCTCGAACTCGGAGGAACGTTACAGCTGCAACAGGATCGCCATGGCTCATGGGGGTGGAACTCGGCGTTGAGGCAACGCGGGCAGTAGCTCCATGACAATGAGCAGCAGCAGCGGGCAACCATATGGCAATGGCACGGCGTTGGTAAGGGTGGCGTGTCTTGGTGCACTCGGAACAAAGAATGATGAAGTGCAACAAGCCTGGAAGTTTACGAGTCCAGTATCATCGTAGAGTGGTGGCCAGCAAGCAAATTGGACGATCACAGCAAAGTCATGGGTTGAGGTAGGTCAAGCACCGAAGAAGAAGACCACCCCTCGTGCTTTCTCTCTCTCTCTTGTCTCGATTCTCACGTGTGTTTGCCTCCTGAAATTCTGAATTGCCGGCATGGAGAGGGAGGTGTATGTTCTGCAGCAAAATTTAAGCGGATCCGTGAGGGAGACTGAAACGCGAGCGGTGTCGTCGATGGACTTTTTCTCTGTGTGTTGTGCTGGCCTTGAAATAGAGAAGCCCTTTTTGCAAATGTTCTCCTGGCGTCCACGAGAGAGGTGGAGCCGTGTGTCTATTGATGAGGGGGTGACATCATGAAGTGGGTGACGAATATTGGAGAGTGAGAGAGAGAGCTCTCCCTCGCGAACGTGTTCTCTTTTCCTTCCAGTGGCGGCCGCCAATTCTTTTTCCTTCTTTTTTTGTGTTGCTTTTCCAAAAGAACAAAGAAAAAGCCCCCCCTTTTCGTCTGTATGCGAGCCAATTTATAGGCGAGGGACTGAAGCTTTTATCTCCTTTTTCATATCAACATACACGAAGATCTCCTCCCGAATGCAATATTTCTTTTTATTTTCGACATCTCTTCTAGCCTTGTTTGATTTCCTTTGTATCTTTGGATTATGCAAAAATAAATATTCTCCACCGATTTATCACATATTGCCAAAGATTCAAGATTGTAATAGGATTTTCTCAAATTTCAAATATTGCAAAGATAAACTCGTAATATCTCCTTGTCACACTTGCCCTTTCTGAGGATATTGAAAAATCCACCGTCATATCACTAAAAATATCAAATCTCCATTTCTCACATGATAATTTTCGATCATAAAAAAAGGGGTCCGAATCACCAAACCAAATCCATCCGTCACCAGCCCAATGCAAATGCAATAATAATAAATAAATGCACCTAAAATTATATGTTATGCAATTAATTTTTTAATTATTTATTTTAATTTTCTTAGGGCTTAAAAATTAGTCCTTAATTTTCTATGTATTGAATAAATGATTGGGTTGCCAAAATTTAGGTGTCAACAGTTGCCCCTCTTTGAAGGTGAGCTTGTAGAGGTTGCCTTCAAAAAGAAATTGAGACCTAAATTTTAATTAGGCACATGCACGTAATGATTTTTTGTTGGAAAATGAATCTCATTTTGAAATGCAATTTATATGATGCATGGAAATGCTAATGCAAACGATAAAGAAACCTACCTCGAATGACTTACCTTCAAGGAGGGTAGAGTAATTCAAGATAGTTGGTGTTATATGTTCAGGACCCGTACCTTCTTACGGTTGCCCAGTATGGCAGTATTTATTTGTCTAGGACCCGAACATTTCTTCGGTCGCCTTGACGGAAAAAATTGCTTTTCTAAGACCCGTATATTTCTACGGTCGCCTGTTAGAGCAACAAATGTTGTCTAGGACCTATACCATTCTACAGTCACCTAAACGGGAAATCACTTTCCAGGACTCGTACCTTTCTACAGGCGCTTGAATGAGAAACAACTTTTCCAGGACCCGTACCTTTCTACGGTCGCTTGTTAAAGCGACAAACATTGTCTAGAACCCATACCATTCTACAGTCGCCTAAACAGGAAATCATTTTTCAGGACCCGTACCTTTCTACGGTCGCCTGAAATGAGGTTTTGGTTGACTAGGACCGGAACATTTCTTCGGTCGCCTGGCAATGTAGCATAGATCATCTGACCAGGATCTGAACATATATTCGGCCGCCTTAATCAGACTGAATCTGGGGAAATATTTTTGGGAGACAGCTCAATCGAGTCGAGTGTTAGTGCACTTGAGGGAGAATACTAGAATGTTCGTGAAGGTTTCTCATTTCCTAATATCACGAGGCATTCTAAAAGGAGCCTGAATGTCAGGAGCTCTTGGGTCTTTGAGAAAACATTACCGTGTCGATTAAGAGAAACTCCAGGCTTTGGAAGTATGCCGATTTGATAGGGGGACTCTAGGCTACAAAAGCATGCCATGTTGATGAAAAGGACTCTAGGCTATGGAAGCACGCCAAGTCAGAAACTCCGGGCTACGAGAGCACGTTGTGTCAATTAATAGAGACATCAAGCTATAAAAGCACGCCGTGTCAATGAAAAGGTCTCCGGGTTATAAAAGCACATCGGGTCAATATAAAGGAAATCCTGGCTAAGGAAGCACGTCATGTCAATCATGAGGGACATCAGGTTATAAAAGCACGCTGAGTCGATGAAAGGGATTCTGGGCTACGAAAGCACGCCAGGTCAATATAAAGAGACACCGGGCTATGGAAGCAAGCCGTGTCAATTAAGAGGGACATCGGGCTATGAAAGCACGCTGAGTCGGTGAAAGGGACTCTGGGCTACAAAAGAATGCGAGGTCAATATAAAAGAAACACCGGGCTATGGAAGCACGCCGGGTCGATAAAGAGGGACATCGGGTTATAGAAGCACGCCGAGTCGATGAAAAGGATTCCGGGCTACGGAAGCACGCCGGGTCATAAAGGAACTTCAGGCTATGGAAGTGTCATGCCCCAATCCTCGAGTGTGTGCCCATCCCTCGGTGGTCGATTTCACTGCGACATCCCAGGACGTGTCGCTGACCCATTCATTTTATTGCACATGCGGAAGCGAATAAATATCCCTTGACGGTAAATAGCTTGGTATAAAAAAGCAGGAAAATAGATTCACAAACAAAACACTCTTTTATATACACACCGAGTCATATACAAAAGTCAACCACCAAAAGTCTACAAAAGACTGGCTCTCAAAAGAAGCTGTCCTAACTGACCTACACCTCGGATCCCCTCAGCTTGGCTCCAGGTCCTCCACTCTATAGTCTTGAAAAGAATTGAGCCCACGACAGGGTGAGATATAATCTCAGCGAGTTCACGCTCTAAACCCCGATTAGGAGGGTAATACGCCTAAAGGCGTCCTAACCACACAACTACACAACCAAATAGACTTACCTCGCCTCAGATCCTCCCTACATGTCAGCACAATTCATATCACAGACAGCCATAAAAACATGAGTAGCAGTCATGCTCAATTAACTGGAACGCCACACTTAATTGCAACCAAGCATATGGGTCCTGGTTATAAGGCCAAATCGTTATAACATATCCCACGTGTCACACAATTTTGTCCCATAACCCGATGCATTTAACTAAATTACTCATGTGTTCCTAGTTTTAATCTCGGCTCAACAGCACGGCCTACTCGATGTTCGGTGGTCTTCTGGCGTAGCCAGATGTCGTCTCACCCCATTGAGCACGGCAACGTCTCTACTAGACGGCTTTCCCGAAGGAGCATAGGTCCCAAATCTACTACGACCGGCTTCCGTTGTCTAGGGGCATCCCCTGTAGGGGCACATCCACCTGACTCATTTCGGGGACGGGTTCTCTTAGCCAACACACGACGATTCAATCTCAGCCCAGGACACCATGCATTGCACTCAAATGCCTCAATTAAAATGGTGAACCTGGCCCATTTTCTTCGTATTAAAAATACACGGTAAAATAGTCGTGTGTGGGTACACGGTCAAATTGAACCCGAAAAACTGATATGTCCCCTTTTAAAATCCTACTATTTAATATAGTATTTAAAACCATTTTCGTTGTCAAAACCCGACACCCGATAAATTCTAAATAATTACCAAAATTTCCAAATTTTAAATTAAATACTCAAAATTACAATCATCACTCAATTGGCACAATTCAACACTCAATTAAATGAACCAATCATACCATTGCAATCAACACAAAATTCCGGTCACCGACTATCCCGGTATAATCTCCGGAAAATATTAAATAATTAAATAATTACCAAAATGAATTAAATAATTCAATTTAAATATCATAAATGCTCACTTAGGCCGGAAATGCTAATCTAACCACCTAAATGGGCCTAGAAAGTTTTTGAACCTACGTAGATAAATAGTACGACTACTTTAGTCCCTAATCTATCCGTTCTAACCACCTAACATGCACAAACGAATAATTAAATCACTAATCCATTATAACTAACTATCTAAACCTTAATTAGCCTAAATTAATTATTCCCTAAACATCATTAACTCCCTAAGCAGAGTTTAGCAAGTAAACTCATCGATTTAGCATTCCAATGAGTTCACGGCGACGGCGACGTAGAGGCGGGCGATAAACAACCCTACAGCGACACCAAGCGGGGTCCGGAAGGGCTCGGAAAAGCCACACGAAGTCTCAGCTAGGCTGAGATCTTCGGCTTCTGCTCTTTGCCAAAGGAGGATTCCTCAGGGCTATAACGGCGGGCTGATGTGGACCGGTGGCTGCAGCGGACGAGCAGGGGCGACAGCGGGACTTCTGACGGCTTAGATGGCCACATACGGTGGCTGGCGAAGTTGGACAGTGGCTAGGGATAGAGAGCGGGAGGCAGATGATGAGCGAGAAGGTGAAACGAGGGGCGTGGGCGTGCGGCCGGCATGCGGGCTCGCGGCTGCGGCGACGGGCACTTGGCGGCCTTAGGCGGTGGTCGACGGCAAGGGGGAGGGTTGGCTCGGTTTCTCGGTTTCCTCGAGCTCTCAATAGCACACCAATGGAGAAAGGAATGTTGAAGGGGAAGAAGATGGGTTGCTGGTCAAGGAGGGGGCCACCAAAATATCCTAAACACTAAAGAGCATGCCCCCACCAGCTTGGCTGTCTTCCTCAGCCATTTCCAGCTGCCAAAACTTCCTCAACAAGCCCCCATGTGGTCCAAATGTTGCACACCACCAAGGCCTACAAATTTTGTGAAATCCCCCCTTCAATTCCATTCAATCTCTCTCCAATTGGACCTAAATTGGAGTCCATAAATCCATCCAAGATGCCATCATCCCTCTCATGAATTTTCCTTGTCAATTTGTCCAACTTGAATCCCAAAAACACGACAAAAAGCGGTCCTCTGATTTTTCTGGTGAAAAATGGCCCTAAGTTGAACTTTCATCAAAAATCTCGGTTTGCAGAGAAATCTTCAGAGGATGAGTGGACGTTCCTAAAATAAATCGTGACATGACAGAACTTTCAATTTCTGAAATCGGGTTCAAATTCGCGGTTAATTTCAATCTGACGCGATTTTCGCGTGACTTAACCTACCCGGTAGGTTTTAGGAATGTTTAGTGTAATTGACTTGTGGTTGATTATTTTCGAGCCACATTATACATCTTCGACACATTGGTGACTCTCGGTTGTCGTGAAAATGTCGAAATTTCAAATACGGACACAGGGTACAGAAATGACAGAAAAATTTGTCTAGTGCTGTTCGACAGAAATTTTGCAATTAGGTGGAATCACCCATATACTAATCACATACCTCTATCAAATCGACCTATCTCTGGTCTCTAATCGATTTTGACGGTACCGTAATGACCCTTGCAGGTTTGTGCGGTCGAGTAGTCAATTCCTAGTCAAATTCTCAAGTCTATTGCATTTAGATTCCTTAACGGTTTCACCTAATAGACTAATTATCTCATGAGTGGCCAACTTAGAGAAAAGAACTATAGGCGTGTTGATGAAAGACCCAACTTATTCAATTGAAAATAGAACCTGAAATTCAGGATGTTAGAGGAAGCACGCCGGATTGATGGGGAGGCCTCGGGCTACGGAAGCACGCTGAATCTCGAGACTTTAGGGAGCAACTTGAAAGTCAAGTATTACTTGGTTTTTAAGGAAATATTATCTGTCAGACACAATTAGAGGAAAAAACTAGTATGCATTCATCAAAGAAGTAAACAACCAGAGCTACTTTAAAATACACATTTCAAAATTCAGTGAGGTTTTCATCAACTCAATCAAGGTTTATGCATAATAACTTTACCATATTTGCATCACCCAAATTTCCACAGGAGAGAATTGCCGTTCAAGTCAATGACATGGATTTCTTAAGAATACTAAATGAGAGACTTTCTGTTAGAAAGGACTTTCACTCACTCTCATTCAAAAAGGCTATTTTATGAGAATCACTCCATCTCAACATCATCATATTCATAAGGGTCCAAGTATTCTCGCAAGCAGTACAGCCTTACCAATCTTAGAGGTCTTTAATAGGGACCGTAATGTGGGCTTGGTTAATAGCTTAACAAAGGGACTCTTTGAGTTAAGGCAATTAAAAGAACAATTTTGTAATCATCTCCGGGTTTACAAGTCAAGAACCCTGCAAAATGAGAAAGAAATAATCTTGCTTGCACTTCTTCGAGCGATGCTTAAGACATGTAAACCCCTACATTAATTCAAGTGCCCTAATCAGAAAAGACTTTGCAAGAGACGTAACATAGGCTGGGTTCTTGGGTTGAGAAACGAAATGATCATTAGGCTCAAAGATGTGTATAGGGGTCAAAGTTGATGATCATCTAGGCATTGTCGCTGGTTTTCTCCTTCACCAGGGATTGTCATTACAAATGCACTATTGATCTTGACTCTTTGAGTACTGCTCTATTGGGATACAATTTTTGCAACTAATAGTCATCTATTTGACACTTTTTTTATTTACCTCTATGGGCATTGGCCTTGCTTTTACCAGGCATACTGCTTTTTTTGCCCCTAGTTTTCATTCATTTTTTTCACTTCTTTTTCATGGGCATTGGCCTTGCTTTTATCAGGCACACTGTTTTTTCATGTCCCTTAGTTCTATTTTGATTTCGATTCTTACGCACAGTGCATATGTCAAGCAATTACACTTTGAATGACACTCGAACTTTCAAAGGTCTTCATCTGCCTTTTGCCTTGCCCCAATGTGGAGGATGATCACCAACTGGGTTTGAAGAAATGAAATTGCAGGTTCAAGTGGGTTATGCAAAGGATATAAGTATGTAGGATAGAGAAAGAAATACTCTTCGTCATCCTAAGGCACTTAAATTTCCACATGAATTCAATGTAATAGCACAACTTGAAAATTAATGCAAGTGAGACCAAGAAAATTTAATTCCATTTTCCTCATCTCATGATGTCATCTTACCTCTCATGTGCCCCGATGTGGGGTGGTTCTTGGCAAGGATAATTTGAAAGAAATCTCCACAAGTGTACCTCTTCTACCAAAGATGGATGGTCCTCTTTTTACTCGCCCCTCATTTTCTTATTAATGGGCAAGAATGAAAATTCCATCGAGCATGGAAATGCAAAACACTTTGTTTGGCTCTCCAAGATGGATATTTCAAGTAGTATCAAGATGTGACCCACATTAACTCTTTAGAAACTTGTTGAGTAACAGTTGAGCCAATTGATCTATCATTGCAACTTGATGTGCCTTTTTCAGATACTTTCTCATCAAGCCAAGAAAGTAATGCTCTGAAACATGAAGTAAATGAGTCAGAAAATTAAAAAGGGCTAACCTATGCTTTTGGAAATGGCATGAAAAATTATGGTTTTTTTATTCTCTCATTTTTTTTTTGGGAATTTATTGGATGAGGAAGCATGAAGAAGCCTAGTCCTCAGAATTCTCCTTGGATTTTATTTTCTTTTCATTGTTGGATATCGTCACTGGGCTGGTTTGGTGTACCCCATCATGTCCTCAAAACAAAACTTGTAATTTTATTGATATTTGTGAATCGAATTACATTTATTGGAATGAAAAATGTGATATTCAAGCACTAAAAGTGTGGCATCCTAGAATTTCATGTCAATCCCTAGATGTGCTTGAACCATGGATAGGTGATGGAAGCACCATCAAGTTGTATTGTAGCTATTTGATCCATGATTTGCAATAAGATTAAGGCCAAGCTTTTCAATGGATAATTATTTGATGGGAAAGAAAATTATATTCTTGGCTATGTGATTTATAGGTTGGAATTTATTAATCTATGTTGCAAGTTTTATGGCCAAGTGAATAAGTGTAATTAGGTAATTATATGATGGGTAATTAGGTGATAATTAAAAGGGAAAAATTAGAGAAGAGTGGGTTGAATTTTTGGGCCCAAGACCAGCCCCACCATTCGGCCCTTTTGGCCTGGCCCGCGAAGCCCAAAGAAAAGGAGCTGCCGTCAACCAAGGGGAGAAGGCCCGGCCCATCTTCTGGCCCATCATGTGCATGGGAAAAATGCCAAGTGTCTTTCCCCTAGGGCCAAGTGGCATTAGCCATGCAAACCAAATGATTGCAAATGATGAAGGGAAGAAAGAAAGGGAGAGTGGGCGGATTGAGAGAGAGGGTTACCGAGAGAGAGAGTGGGAGTGACCGTCCGAGAGAGGGAGAGCGAGCGTGCGTAGAAGAGGAGGAGGTTCGTCGTCGCCGTCGAGCCGCCGTGTCCCGCCGTCAAGCCCGCCGTCCTTGCTTGCTGTGTTGTGCTCGGACTAGAGGCAAGTAGAGTCCGTTTCTCTACCCTTTGCTAGCTGTGATGTGTGTATGTTGGATGGTGAATGTTGGATGTGGTAGATGTAAGCAGATTTCGAAGCAATGGGGAGAAGTTTGTTGGATGTGCATACTGTTTCTAGAAAAATCAGTCCGACCCTTCGTGAGATTGTGAGCTGCATGGGACTTTTTAGTGGGAATTCCACTTCGACTCCTTAACAAAAGTGGTAGAGGACTTCTTGAAGTATAACATATAAAAAATTTAGAGGAAATGAACAAGTATAGGTAGGTGAAATCATCTTTCCTTGAAGAAACTGGATCTGGAAAAAGGTTACCTCGATCTAGTATGATTCTATGATTTTTATAAAATCTGCCAGTTGAAATTTGATCTTGTGCCTTTAACAAAAGTTATAGAAGACATTCTGAGGGATAACATATAAAAAATTTAGGAAAAATGGACATGAGTAACTGGGTAAATCGAATTTCTTTGAAAGGATTTAACCTGGAGAAACAGTACCGAGAATAGGAGGAAATAGATCATCTATAGCTATTAACCTAGAATGAATTGAATTCAGATTTCTTCATGAGATGTTTACCTCTAAGTGTTTTCTATAACTTACCAAATTTTCAGAATTTTTGCAGTTTTTTTGGATATTTAATCGAAATTATTTTCGAAACTGTGCAAACTGTAATGCCGAGATTTTGAAAGCTGTGATACGTGGAATGTATTGAATTGTATGAAGTTCTTTTGGTATGGAGTTTTTCATGAGATATTTACCTTTAGGTTTTTTTTATAACCTATTAAAATTTCATAATTTTTGGAGTTCGTTTGGGTATTTAATTGGAATTATTTTCGGAATCGTGTAAACTGTAATGCTAAATTTCGAGAGCTGTGATGCATGGACCGTACCAAATTATGTAAAGTTATTTTGGTACAGTGTTCTTCATGAGATATTTACCTTTAGGTGTTTTTTATAACATATCAAAATCTCAGAATTTTTGGAGTTCGTTTGGGTATTTAATCGAAATTATCTTCGTAACTGCGTATTCTGTTTCACCCGAACATTGATGTATTTTCAAAAATAAAAGAATTGGTTCTATGTGATGTAATGTCTTGTGTGATGGATTATGTTGCATATGTGGTGTCATATGGCATGGTACATATTGTCAAAAGTTGAAATAGGCCCTTGTTGCCATCACATCATACGTCATGTGGATAATGTGGTGCATATATGAAAATAAATTATGATGATGAGTATACCGTCGGAGGTGTGAGCCGAGGATGCCCCGGGAGTGTCGGGATGCCCGGAGTGTGGGTGCCGGATGCCCGGAGTGTGTGAGTCGGATGTCCTCGGGAGTTTCGAGATGCCCGGAGTGTGGGTGCCGGATGCCCGGAGGTGTGTGCCGGAGTCTCCTCGCGATGCCAGGTTGGGTGCGAGCGATAAATGGGGGATGCAAACACTGGTCCCCAGGAAGAAAAATGATGAGATCCAATTGAAAGATAAAAATTGGAAATTGAATCATGCGCATGGTTTTGTGCATATGGCATGGGATGAACCTCATGGAAATTCAAGCATGAAATGCATGGTGGTATATGCACGTTGCATGGTGATATATGCATGGCTGTTTGATGATATATATACAAGTGCATCGTGGTATATGCACGTTGCATGGTGGAATATGCATGGCTATTTGATGATATATGTACAAGTGCATGGTGGTATATGCATGTTGCATGGATGATATGCATTATACTTGTGACATCTTGATTGTTTCTACTTACTGCATTGTGTAGATTAATGGATCTTTACTGCTGAGTGGTTGTACTCACCCCTTTTGGGGATTAACATTTCAGATTAAAAGATGCCTTTACCCCTGGTTGTGCGTGGTACCTTCTACGGTATACCCACTGATATTGAGGTCGAGTGTATGGAGTACTTCTGTGTCAGTGTTCCTGGTTTAGTATTTCTTCGAGTCCGTGTGCTGGTTATGTATGACGTAGGCCTGGCTGGGGGCCCTGTTGTCCAAGAGTTTCTATCTATCCACGGTCAACGCAATGGAGTGATGCTGGGGATGCTGCCGCCGCCGCCGCCCGATACATCGGGTTGGGTGTGATGGCCCGTACGACTGATGGGAGCTGACACTTTTTGGGGTAGCCGACACTTATTGATGGATGGTTATACATGTCTGTTGTAGGGTCGAGTTCTCTTTTGAGTCATAGCCAAGTAGAGTTAAAAATCTTGGCCTTTTGTTGTATCTACCCGAGATGTCCATCTTGAAAATGTAAATAAAAGTGACTCGGCTTTGTCTTTTCATTTGGTGCGTAGTCGGTGTGCATTGCAGTATTGTTATTGGAGTAAGGGATGGTGAGACTCGTTTATGCTTCCGTTGGTGAGCTGCGCTAAAACCTTTAAAAAAAAAAAATTGAGGGAGAAAAGTTGAAATTGAGCAACCCCCTATGAACTATGGTTCCACCTTAATTAGAAGGGTATTAGACTGGCATGCAATAGGATAAGTGATAGGTACCTGTGGCGACCCCAACGGATCGGGAAAGGGGTGCCACAGCGGTGTTGGTATTAGAGCTAAAGGTATTATATGTGGAGTGATAAGGAGCCTCATTTGGAAATTGAGGAAGATAATGACAATGCACACCGTAGGATGCTGACTAAGAGTGATTGACTAACTTTGAACAACGGGTGATGGGTATTCACTCGTAAATCCCTAGTTTGTTTTATGAGTTGCTTTTAGGTGCCAGTAACATGTTTATGTTACTTATTTTATAGATGCAGTTGCTTTAAATGGAGACTTTGAGTCACAAATTATTCCTAAGGCAAATGCTTGGAAACTGCAGGAAAATCATGGTACGATTTGGAGGTCATCATCCATTGAGGGCTGAAGCCTCTGCATCAAGGGCTGAACCCCGAATGGAAGACATCCTGCAGGCATTGGCCAATATTGGAAATCTGTTGGAAAGACAAGCGTAGCAACAACCCGGAGCAGAACGCCGTACTCAAGGACTAGTGGAGCAATTCTTGAAGTTGAAACCACCTAAGTTCAGTGGAATGGGAAGGCCTGAGGAGGCGGAGCATTGGATTAATGGGATGGAACAAATTTTCCGGGTATTGAACTGCAATGATATTGAGAAGATAACTTTGGCAGAGTACCAGCTGGAGGGAAATGCAAAGTTTTGGTGGAGAGCTTCGAGGGACACGATCTTTCTACCAGGTACTGATGTAAATTTGGATGAGTTTGTCAGAGCTTTCAATAGAAAGCATTTCTCTGATTGTGCTAGGGATAAGAAAATTACAGAATTTGTTCAGTTAGAACAAAAGGAGCTGACAATGGATCAGTATGAGGAGAAATTTTTTGAACTGTCTAGATATGCTCCTAGATTGATTGAGGATCGAGAGGAAAAGGCTAAGAGATTCCTGAAGGGATTGAGAACTAATATTCGGAAGCAACTGGTGCCTTTGAATATAAGAGATTATAATGAGATTTATGAAAGGGCACAGTTGGTGGAGCAAGAGTTGGTAAGAGAGCAATCAGAGTACAAGAGGCAGTCGACTTTTGGTGATAACAGACGGGGTAAGAGACCCTATACAGGTCAAGGTCAGACTTGGGAATCTAAGAAGAAGAACAATTTCGGGAATTTTGGAAAAACCAGGGATGGCCTGAATCTGGGAAAAGCATCTTGTCGGAATGAAGAATGTCGAAGGTGTGATGGGCGACATGGCCCAGGACCCTATAATGGACGGCTGAAATGCTATGGTTGTGGACAGGTAGGACACCTTAAGAAAGATTGTCCACGAGAGAGATCACAGTTGAGCGCCGGCTCGGTGCGGCAAGTGTCACAAAGTAGTGCTGGACCAAATTTGTCAAGGAATTCTCAAAGACCGCCAGCACAAGGGAGGGTGTATGCAATCACCCAAGAGGAAGCGGAAGCTTCCAAAAATGTCAATAAGAAAATCGAACTACTTAAGACCATGAATCGTGTGTGCTTAAGTTCTTCACCCTCTTTGGTCTTATGCTGCGAACCTTCTAGGTCGGATATTCTTCCTTCCAAATATGTCACTAATCTCTTCATGATGGCATCAAATTTGGCTTCATTGGGAAAATGAAATGGTTCAAAAGTCCTCTTGGCTCTTCTTCGAGTTGCAATTTCTCACTGAAGATAGAGTATCTATGTCATCATAGCACTTTTGCTTGACGAGATAAGCTACAATAGCAGATGATTCATCGACTTGACTTTGGAGGCGTGCAATTCACTTGTTCATGTCATTGTCAATATCAATGATACGGTTCAGCACATCGTTTTGATCTGTCATTTTAGCTCTCGATCGTGTACGGATGGGTGAGTGGGATCGCTCCATTATCACCTAATCCAAATGAACGAGAACATGTAAGCATGAGGTGTAAATAGAGAACGAATCAATGACATTGATCTAATCGATTTTTTCATTTTTTTTTTCATTTATTCATGAAAAGTTCGTACAAGAAGGGAATTTCCTAAAAAAGAGCTAGAAAAATAAAAATAGACACCCTAGCAAGACCAAATTTCCTAGACATGAATTGAAAACAAATTCTCTAAAGATTTTTGTGTTGTTTTTCAAAGGACTCATTCCATGGTAATTTCCTCATTTTATCTCAGATTTACAAAGGAATTAGATCAATGACTGACCTAGATTGTCATGGACAAACCAAAGTAAGTAGATTGCATAATATAGGGATAGAAGACGTACTTCACCAAGGAAAATTGACGGCAACCACATAGACAAGCACATGAAATGTGGGGTTTGATTTCTATCTAAGAAGGCTAAACAAAGTGGAGTTAAAAGGGTGGGATGACTAGTTGCAGCCTCGCGTACTAAGTCAAGTCATCTTAACTCCAGCTCAGTCAAGAATGATACCCTAACGTAGCGCAGTCTCGCGGGCAGAGGTAAACATTCTTGACACCAAGAAAGAAACTTTCGGGATTGAGTTGGTCAACCTCTACTACGCGGCCTCGCGGTTGAAGTCATATCCAACTCAATACCGTCCTAAGAATCCTAGCGCGGCCCAGGTTCGGCGGTAGGTTGTATGTGCAATAGTGTAGTGCTAAATGCAAGGCATGCACAACAGTTTATATCACACAACACTTCATATATGAAAATAAACCATACATTCCTACACCTCCCTGCAAAACAAAGGTTAGCAAACACTTCCTCTTATACCTCTCATCATGCAAGAACATTTAACACCTTAAATGTTAGGAACGTACTTGGGATCCTTGCTGCCAAACAAAAATATTTTTTCAAAAAGAAAATTGGCCTAAGTTCACGAAGAGTTTCAACTCAAGTCCCCAGTGGAGTCACCAAACACTTCCCCTTATACCTCTCATCATGCAAAAACATTTAACACCTTAAATGTTAGGAACATACCTGGGATCCTCGCTGCCAAATAAAAATATTTTTTCAAAAAGAAAATTGGCCTAAGTCCACGAAGAATTTCAACTCAAGTCCCCAGTGGAGTCACCAAGCTGTCGCAGCCTACCCTCGGGTGCACCACCTAGAGTTTGGCTAATGGACTACTAAGTCTAAACTTAGCTCGGGCTCTCCCAAGCCCATACCAATTCATTACTTAGGTTCAAGTTTTTAAATTAATTTTATATAGGAGTCGCCACTAATCGTTTTATGGTAGGTCGATTAGACACCTAAGTAAAATAACGGCAGAATTACTTTACTCCTACAAACCAGAGAAATTGGGTACGGGGACTGGGTTACACTAGATTTCTTTAATGCCCTTTCGGTACCTTTTTCTTTTATTTTGGGAAAAAAAATGTTTTGCAAGCAGCTTGGATTGATTTTAATTTACTTCCCTAACATATGAGGCGACCATGCGGGTGCGCAAACAACCAATTTAACACTCAAGAAAGCAATAAATAAATTACGGGACTTACCTTGTAGCAACGAAAGCATCTGCAATGTCAGCTTAGAATTCACATCAAAAGCCCTAGATATGATTCCTAATTAACACTTAGTCACTCAATCTTTTTTTTTTTTAAGGATTTTCTCTTGTTTAATAAAATCTAATCTACGTGCAATGCAATTTAACCAAATGACCTAATTCTAATGACGGACAATTTCTAATTAAATGGACCTAGTAACAATTACTAAATGACCTGCATTTTTTTTTTTTGAACATAAATGACATGCATTTCATGAACCTAATTTTGTATGCATAATATTTTTGTATATTTTATAAAAAAATCATAATTAAAAATTACAAATAATAAAAATCTAACTAAAGTGAGATATTATCTATTTTAAGTTAGAAAATAAACTAATATGAATCCTATCTTAACTTAGAAATTTATCTCAACATGCAGTTTAATTCCAAAATATTATCCAACCTAGATATCATATATTAGGCAATAAAATATCAAAATATACTAGAGATGTGCATCTTACTTAATTTGAGGATATTCATTCCAAATTTGGACCAAGTGCAAATAGACTAGGATCGCAACCGGTTTCTCGACAGTGAACGGCGGCAAGCGTTATGTGCACGGCGACGATGCAGGTTGACACGAAGCACGGCTCCATTGACAGTAAATGGCAGCAGTGCTCGTGCCGATAACGCTAGCAGGCAAGGCTATGCATGGCCAAAAACTCGACTAAGGACCTGCAAAACGGAAACAAGACACCTCAGGTCGCTTACGAACTGTCAGTGAGTGAAGTGGCTCGACACGCGTTGGGGCAGCTACTCCCCGAGGCTCCACGGGCAGCAAGGACATTGTCGGGCAGCTCGTCGTCGTCGCAGGTGGTTGGATTCTTTGTGGTGGTCCGTGATTGGCACCACAGTTAGCGGGTTGTCATGCAATGCAGGGGTCAACACTTAGGAAAGGCTTCTCATGTCTTTCTCCAAAAGATGAGGGGATGACCTGCAACACAAAAATTACGAGGAAAGAAAGTCCTCGTTGAAAGCCTAGCAACAAGACTTCACCAGCCAACGTGAATGGCCTGCAAAGAAAAAGAAAGTGATATTTTTATTCCTTTTTTTTTATTTGCTCTTTATGTGCCCCTCTTTCTCTTCGTTGGTGGACTTCAGAAGAATAGTGATTCGTCGGTACTGCAACTTCTCGGTTTGGAATGGTCAGGCTCGAGCTTGGACAGCAGCTCGCCGTTATTGCTGGGGATTTCGCAGATGGCTTAACATGCCGTATGGATGTGGCTCACGTCAGGGAATGATAGCTTGGACTCGGAGGAACGTTACAGCAGCAACAGGATTGCCATGGCTCATGGGGGTGGAACTTGGCGTCGAGGCAACGCGGGCAGCAGCTCCATGACAGTGAGCAGCAGCAGCGGGTCGACAACGAAGGGTTCGGGCATGGTGCAGCGGGCAACAATATGGCAATGGCACGGTGTTGGCAAGGGTGGCGCATCTTGGTGCACTCGGAACAAAGAACGATGAAGTGCAACAAGAATGGATGTTTGCGAATCCAGTCTCTTCGTAGAGTGGTGGCCAGCAAGCAAATTGGACGATCACAGCAAAGTCATGGGTTGAGGTAGGTCAAGCACCAAAGAAGAAGACCACCCCTCGTGCTTTCTCTCTCTCGTCTCGATTCTCACGTGTGTTTGCCTCCTGAAATTCTGAATTGCCGGCATGGAGAGGGAGGTGTATGTTCTGTAGCAAAATTTAACCGGATCCGTGAGGGAGACTGAAACGCGAGCGGCGTCGTCGATGGACCTTTTTCTCTGTGTGTTGTGCTGGCCTTGAAATAGAGAAGTCCCTTTGGCGAATGTTCTCCTGGCGTCTGCGAGAGAAGTGGAGCCGTGTGTCTATTGATGAGGGGGTGAGATCATGAAGTGGGTGACGAATATTGGAGAGTGAGAGAGAGAGAGCGCTCCCTCGCGAACGTGTTCTCTTTTCCTTCCGGTGGCGGCTGCCTATTCTTTTTCCTTCTTTTTTTTTTTTTTTTTTTTTGTTGCTTTTCCGAAAAGAACAAAGAAAAAGCCCCCCCTTTTCGTCTGTATGCGAGCCAATTTATAGGCGAGGGACTAGAGCTTTTTTCTCCCTTTTCATATCAACATACACGAAGATCTCCTCCTGAATGCAATATTTCTTTTTATTTTCGACATCTCTTCCAACCTTGTTTGATTTCCTTTGTATCTTTGGATTATGCAAAAAAAATGAATATTCTCTACTGATTTTATCACATATTGCCAAAGATTCAAGATTGTAATAGGATTTTCTCAAATTTCAAATCTTGCAAAGATGAGCTCGTAATATCTCCTTGTCACACTTGCTCTTTCCGAGGATATTGAAAAATCCATCGTCATATCACTGAAAATATCAAATCTCCATTTCTCACAAGATAATTTTCGGTCATAAAAAAAAAGGCTCCGAACCACCAAATAAAATCCATCCGTCACCAGCCCAATGCAAATGCAATAATAATAAATAAGTGCACCTAAAATTATATGTTATGCAATTAATTTTTTAATTTTTTTGAAGGCTTAAAAATTAGTCCATAATTTTCTATGTATTGAACAAATGACTGGGTCGCCAAAATTTAGGTGTTAACACCTACTAATCATTACTACTAAATTTTATGTCTTTTCAAGATAACCTACTAATCCTTACTACTACTATTGCTGCTATTACTACGACTACTACGATGACTACTACTATGCTGTTGCTACTACTAAGGCTATTGTTGCTACTGCTACTACTGCTGCTACTGCTACTCCTACTACTCCTACTACTGCTACTGCTGCTATTGCTACTCCTACTCCTGCTATTGCTACTGCTACTACTACTATTGCTGCTACGACTACTATGACTACTACTATTATTGTTGTTGCTACTGCTGCTACTACTGCTACTCCTACTCCTACTGCTGCTACTCCTACTCTTGCTACTGCTACTCCTACTCCTACTATCAAGCTCGCTAGTACTACTACTATTGCTACTTCTCTGCTGCTACAATTACTACGACTACTACCACCACTACCAACTCCTACTTCTACTATTACTATTACTGCTGCTACTGCTACTGCTACTACTCCTACTATTGCTATTGCTACTGCTGCTGCTACTACTACTGCTGCTGCTATTATTATTATTATTATTATTATTATTATTATTATTATTATTTCATGCGGTTATTTTCCTAATCTTAATTAGTCTTATACCATTTGAAACGTTGCATTTGTTCAATCGGTATTTTTAGAAGTTATGAAATTTGGAATAAAAAAATTTTAAAAAAATTATTTATTATTATTATTTTGATATTTTTATGTCTTTTCCATGTAACATTTAATAACATACTTGTACACTTTAGAATCATTTCCAAAGAGTTGCCTTAGTTCGTTTAGACATAAATAAGTACATTGATTTTGGAATAAATAAAGTTAAGTCTTTTCTAGCGTTCTTTCCAAAAAAAAAAATCATTATTAATTTTTTATTATTATTTTATTCCGAATTTTATATGTCTTTTTAAGGTAATCTTTGAAAAAGTACCTGTTCACTTTGTAACCATCTTCGAATGGTTATCTCAGTTCTTTTCATTCCAAATAAAAAATACAACCATCATTTCAATTATTTCCCTTGAGAGACCCCAAAAAAATACCATAATTACTATCCGGTATTTTCAATGAAGACTTTGTTGTATTCTAGAGGAAATTTACCAATAACTATTAGCAACGCTATTGGATAATAATTCTTTTAAAAAATAATATCACATCTTAAAGTCTGATTTCATTGTTCTTCCTAATTGTTTAGATACTTTCCCAAGAAGTGTTGACTCAGATCTGTCGTGCGGTCTGCAGGAAGGCTCTTAACATAGGCGATGACCCTGCAGCTTTGCTGAAGAGACGGACAATAAACATTAGGGACAGGCCAATTGTTGGTCTTCATGGGAAATCATGGCCGTGCTGCAAAATACGCAAAAGTTAGTTGCTCTTCATGGCATTGTGCTCAAATAGGAGCCATCACGTAATCAGGCAAGCTAATAAGCATATTCATGTTTGCTAGATGTTTCTTGAACGGGTACGCCACTCTGGAGTCTATAAAGCACCCTGCTATTTATCCTTCAAGGATCGAGTCCGTAGACTCTCCAACAACTGAATACAGGTCGTAGGATGGAGAAAGATTTTGTTTCATTTAGGGTGGACCCGTTTAATAATATTTCTATTCCCGGGAACAATTTCTTTTCAAACTTGATTTTTTTTATTTCTATTCCTTAAAAAAATTTTAAGTAAAAGAATACGTTTGGTAATTGCACAAAGTTTTTATTTCCTAAATAGAAAAAGAACAAGAATGCATTTAGTATGATCCTCAATTTTTTTTTTTGTAACATAGACTTTCTTTTAGTTTTTCGAGATCTTTCTCTTTTTTTCTTCATTTTTTCCTCTTTTCTTTTTCCTCCTGTAGCCGGTCACTGTGTGGCATCCAAAAAAATTTCATGGCGACCTCCAGATACACTAAGACCTATGGAAAGGTGATGGATGTGCCATTGGATTATGTATGGCCTTTAGACTAATGGATCGCAATAAATTAAGGCCAAGCATTCTAATGGACAATTATTTGATGAGGAAAATTCTATTCTTGGCCATGCGTTTTATAAGTTGGATTTTATTAATTTGTGTTACAAAATTTTATGGCCAACTAAATTGCAATAAGTATTTTTATAAGTGGGAAATTTAGGTTGGATTATTAAAAGGAGGAAGTGGGCCGAAATTCTTAGGCCAAGCCGGCCCAAAAACCAGCCCACCGTAATCCCCCATTCGGCCAATCAAGCCCGGCCCAAAGGCTGGCCCATGAAGCCCAAAAGGGGGCTGCCGTCGACCAAGGGGGAGGGGGAAACGGGTTTGCATGTCTCTCCATTTGTCCCATGAAGAAAGCCAAGTGTCAATGCATGCAATCTAAAGATTGCTAATCATTGAAAGGAAGAAATTAGAGAGGAGAGAGGGGGCGGATTACTCGGGGATTGAACAGAGAGAGAGGAGTATCGTGCGAAAGAGAGGAAGAGAGAAAGAGAGAAAGTCGAGGGAGACCGAGTGATCGTGCGAGAGAGGAAGGAAGGAAGAAGACCGGCCAGTCGAGCAGCTTTGTTCCACCGTTTGCTTGCTGCGATTTTCTTTGGACTAGAGGCAAGTAGAGTCCATTGATCTACCCTTTGCTTACTGTGATGTGTGTTGTGATGGATGGTAAACTTCAGTTGTGGTAGAAGAGAGGAATTTTCTAAGCTTTGGGGAGAAGTGTCTTAGCCTAGCATTTTGTTTTCGGGAAGAACAGTCCGACCTTTGATGATTTCGTGAGCTGCATGCAATTTTCTAGTTGGAATCTCGCTTCGACTTCTTGATGAAAGTTGTAGAGGACTTCTTGGAGAGAAACATATCAAAATTGCCGAAGAAATGAACAAGTATATACTGGTGAAACTATTTTTCTTTGAAGAAGTTAGATCTAGAAATCGTAATGCTGACCTAGTGTGATTCTGTAAATTTTATAAAATTATCCGCTTGAAATTTGATCTCGTGTCAATGAAAGTTGAAGATGACATGTCAAGGAGTAATATACTAAAATTTAAGAGGAAATGGACGAGCTTAGGTTGGTGAAACAATTTTTATCCGAAACGGTTAGATCTGGAATCCGATGCCGAGGGTTAGGGACGGTTATGGTAATTATGGTTTTTAATCTATCACGAATTTGATTTTTAGTTCTGCATACAATATTTACTTCTAGATCTTGTCTATAACATATAAATTTCAGAATTTTTTGAGCTGATTTAAGATTTTTACCGAATTTGTGAATGAAACTGTATATGGCAATATTATGAAATTATAAAGACTGTGATGCATGGACTGTACCGAGTTTTATGTTGTTCTCATGATATGGTGTTCTTCATGAAATATTTTCCTCTAGATCTTGTATATATCATGTCAAATTTTTAGAATTTATTAAGGCTGTTTACTAATTTTTCAAGAATTTTAACCAAAGGAGTGCATTCTGTTTTTATCCGAAAATTGCTGTATTTTCAAAAAAAATAAATGAATTTGTTCTATGAGATATAATGTCTCGAGTGATTGATTTTGCTGCATATGTGGTGACACTTGGTATGACACATAAAATGAAAAAGCTAAATTAGACCTTTGTTACTATTACATCAAATGCCATGTTGACAATGAGACACATATGTGAATATAAATTATGATAATGATGATACCGTCGAAGGTGTGAGCCGACGATGCCCCGGGAGTGTCGGGATGCCCGGAGTGTGGGTGCCGGATGCCCGGAGTGTGTGAGCCGGATGCCCGGAGGTGTGTGCCGGAAGCCGTGGAGGTGTGTGCCGGGGGGATTCCTCGTGATGCCCGGAGGTGTGTGCCGGAAGCCCTGGAGGTGTGCCGGGGATTCCTCGTGATGCCAGTTGGGGTACGAGATGCTTGGAGGTGTGTGCCGGAAGCCCTGGAGGTGTGTGCTGGGGGGATTCCTCGTGATGCCAGTTGGGGTACGAGATGCCTAGAGATGTGTGCCGAATGCTCGGAGGTGTGTGCCGGAGGTTCCTCACGATGCTAGGTTGGGTGCGAGCGATAAATGAGGGATGCAAACACTAGTCCCTGGGAAGAAAAAAAAATGAAATGAGATCCTTTGAAAGATAAAACTGGAAATTGAATCATGCGCATGGATGTGTGCATATGGCATGGGATGAACCTCATGGAAATGCAAGCATGAAGTGCATGGTGGTATATGCATGTTGCATGGTGATATATGCATGGCTGCTTGATGATATATGTACAAGTGCATGGTGGTATATGCACATTGCATGGTGATATATGTACAAGTGCATGGTGATATATGCACGTTGCATGGTGATATATGCATGGCTGCTTGATGATATATGTACTAGTGCATGGTGGTATATGCACGTTGCATGGTGATATATGCATGGATGCTTGATGATATATGTACAAGTGCATGGTGGTATATGCACGTTGCATAGTGATATATGCATGGATGTAACGTGAGGTATGCTCGAATGCATGCATAATATGTGCTTTATTCGTGATACCTTGATTGTTCTGTCTGACGCATTGTGTAGTTTAGTGGATCTTTACTGCTGAGTGGTTGTACTCATCCCTTTGGGGATTAATATTTCAGATTGAAAGATGCCTTTACCACCAGTCGCGCGTGGTACATACTATGGCTTGCCATCTGATGTTGAGGTGGAGTGCACGGAGCATTCCTGTGTTAGTGTACCTGGTCTGGTGTTTATCCGAGTCCGTGTCTTGGTTATGTACGATGTGGGTCTTGCTGATGACCCTATTATCCAGGAGTTTTTGTCTGTTCATGTCCGACGTGATGGAGTGATGATAGGGATGCTGCCGCCGCCTCTGTCCAATGCACCAAGATGGGTGTGATTGCGTGTACGGCTAGTGGAGGATGACACTTTTTGGTTAGCCGACACTTGGTGATGGATAGGTGTACATGTTTGGTGTAGGGTCGAGTTTCTTTTGAGTTATAGACAAGCATAGTTAAAAGCCTTGGCCTTTTGCTGTACCGACCCGAGATGTCCATCATGATTATGTAAATAAAAGTGACTCGACTTTATCTTTTCATATGATGAGTAGTTGGTGTGCATTGCATTATTGTTTGTCTAGAGATGGGATAGGGAGGTTAGATTATGCTTCCGTTATATGAACTGCGCTGGGACCAATTCAAATTTTTTTTTTTACCCCTAGGATTTATGGACCCGCTAAAAATGAATGGTATCAGAGTGGTATATTAATTACAGCAAGTGAAAAGTGCTTGTGGTGACCTGAACGGATCGGGGGCCGTCAAGGGGTGCCACACACTGGGCCTCAATGATGGCCAGCGACCAACAAGAGACGAGCCAGTGACCTCATCGACCTTGAGGGAGCCTTGTCATCCCTTAGCAAGGTCAAGCCTCGCCCAGCCACTAGCGAGGCCGGACCTCACGATCTCGCCCAGCCACCGGCAAGGCCCGACCTTGCTCAGCCATCACGAGGTTGAGCCTCGCTAGAGACCAGCGACCGGTTAGAGGAAGAAGAAGAAGAAAAGAATGAAAATGATGCTCTTGATCTTTTCTATAAGCACACTTTTCCACCAGACCGTTGCCTAGAGGACTACAAAAATTAGTTAAGTGAAATCATTTTTGCTGTCGATTATGATCCTTCTGCTATTGAGATGGTGAGAAGATATTTGTACGGGAAGAGCGAAAAAGATTGGAAAGAGACTTTGAATTAATTAAAAAGTAGGCCGGAAAAAAAAATTGGAACCAATATTGATGAAATACTTTCAACGTTTGTGGGACGACGCACAAAAAATACCCCTTGATATAGCATGTTTCTTTACCAGGGTTGAAAAGAGAATCCCCTATTACATGTGGGATGCCTGTGGATGGAACCCACATGAGGGCTGTTGGTCACCTTGAAAATGAGTTTGGGATGCACAGCCAACTAAAATCGTTGGGAAGAGAAATTGTCACGAAAGAAGATGAAGACCCGGGGCAACGCAGCATCTGTGGGATTATAAAGATATCCAAAGAACATTGTGTGAAAAGAAGGTAAAGTCATACCAATATTTCTCCAGTATTCTTGTCAACTTTTCCTTTTGTATTATCGTTTCAGTACACATATCTTTGTTCAAATTTCACACGTCCACTTTTTCAACGAATTGGCAGGATACTAGCCTCTTCGTGTAACCCCTGATTTTGAAAAAATTGAAGTTAAAGTATTTCGTGATCCGTCGAAACCAGGGTTTCTAGAGTTGGAGGAGGTTGATATTGAAGGATATACTGTGGATCTTCTTCCGGACCAAATATGGCTTGATTGGCCATAAAGAATCTGGATGCCCTGAGAAAACTAAGTTGTTTGCATTCAGCATGGAAAAACTAGTAATTCTCAACTTGTGCTCAAGCCCAGACAAATTGACCGTGGAAGACTGGGAACAATTGATGGAGGCCTGCGGTTGTGCACTTTTTTTATGTACAAATGTGCTTTGCGCTTTATATCTATAGTTAAAGTAGTAAATAAACATATGATGGTCATGTTGTTTTTGCAGAAGGCTTAGAATTTGGAAGTCTTGAAGCTAAACGATTGCACTTGGATCAAAGCATCTCTAAAATTTCCTGCCTCAAATCTTTTTAACTGCTTGATCGTGCAAGGTTCTTTACAGTTAGATACAACTAAACTTTGAGAATTTGCTTTCACTCAGCATGAAGCATCGTAAATGGGTTAAACATTTGCCGCAAGCACTGTGTTCCATGAAAGCATTGAAAGAGCTTCTCATTGATGGAACTAATAATACAAAACTATAATTCGAGGAAGGCTCTCTATCGGCACTTGAAATTCTTATTGCTTATGGATGTAGAGCATTGCTTAAAGTCAGCGGTTCCATTCGATTGCTAAAGAATCTTCAGAAGCTTATGGTACGTTTGGTAACAATTCTGTTCTGGTGAATAATTTTTTTCTAAAACACTTTTTTTTTTCTATTCCCGGGAACAATTTCTGAGCATTTGAACGCATTTGGTAACTACACAAAATTTATGTTCTCAAGAGAGAAATACATTTGGTATGATCCAATATATTTTTATGACTTAGAATTTCTTTTAATTTATTAATAAATTTATTTCTTTATTTCCTTTTCTTCTCCTTCCTCCAGCCGGTCCCCAACCGGCGATCGGCGAAAGAAGGGCCAACAAGGTCGGCCTCAGGGGAGGTTTGCCGGCCTCCGGCGAGGTCACCCCAAACCTCGTCGTGTTTGGGCGAGGCTCGGTTTCGCCCTGCGAGCCTTGCCTTGGCTGGGTGAGGCAATTTCACCCGGCCTCGGCAAGGCTCATGGTGGCTAGGCGAGGCTCGGGGGGGGCCTCACCGGTGACCGAGCGAGGCTTAGCTAGGCCTCGCCGGATCCAGTGTGACATCCTAGAGTTCGAGCCCTCTAAAGGATGAATGAATATGAATTTCATCGATGCATTGTTGGTTGATCTCACTCGGAATTGATCACTCCTGAGATACTGACCTTGAAGGGAAAGGCTAATGAGGACAGAACTCGTACGACTAAAGAACTTGACTTAGGAAAACGACTTGACCGTGAGACTTGCGTGAGGACGACCATGTTGATAGGCAAGCCGATTTCAAGGACAACTAGAAGTCGATTCGCGGACAGAACATAATAGAACGACGAGTGATTCCGTTTACTGTTATCGAGCCCGCGAACGACCTTAGGTCGATCCTCGGTAATCGTATACTTTGAAATAAGAATTTATCATCCGCAATTTCATGTAGTCAAAGACATCCATGTGCCGAGATGTCTTGAACGTGGTTTGGCACGAGTCGGTTTTCCGTGAATCCTTAAAGCCGCCTGTCAGTCTGAGTTGTACCCAAAATGGCATTAGGGCGAAATTGACATGGCATGAGAACCCAAGATTGGACTTCGAATTATCGGGAACGTCCGGGACGGACTTTGGATGAAGCTACTTCGTTAATCGGCAGTTTCAGTCAAGCCGAGTATTTGGAAAAAGGACTTAAGGACCAAGGAATCAAGCCTGAGAGGACGTGGGCTAAGCAAAGCCAGTGTGGGCCTTAGGCCCAAGGTGGGATAGCCACCATAGTAGGCCCAAGGCAAGCAAGTGAGCCCATTGGGCCCAACCAACCATTTCTTCTTCCAAGCCAATTACCTAGTCTTTAGCCATAGCCCAATCAATTCCCAAGCCCATTCCTATTCTTTTCCTAGCCAATTTCTTAGGCCCACCCATCATTTTCAGCCCAAGGGCAGATTGGGAATTTGTGCAAGGTGGAAATGACCAAATTGCCCCTAAAAGCATGAGGATAAGGGCAAAGGAAGAGAGAGAAGATGAAGTCACTTGGAGGGGGAGTTGAAGCATGCATTGAAGAGCCTTGTTGAGGAAGACAACCAGCTCTCTCCTCTCTCTCTCTCCTCTCTTGAGCTGAAGAATTCGAAGCCCCCTTCTCTCCCCCATTTTCCTTCCTTCTTGTTTATGCTCCAGCTGACCTTCCTCCAAAAACAGGAGTTAATTGTTGTCTTCCCATGCGAATCAGCTCTCGTGCCACCCACCACTATGCTCAGGACATCCAGTTCGTACGGAAGAACCCTGATGCTCCTCGAAACAGTAGCCGCGGCCGACCCGCCAACCGGCCGGAAGCAACCCCTCATTTGACCGCCTAACAGCCGCACTCCGGTCCGTCTGTTTCGCCTTTGCAGCTTCTTTTCTCCCATTTCTACCAAGCCTCCACCCAGTCCAGCCACCAGTAGGTCCCCCTTGACCCCCAGGTGCCGCCGGTCACCGGCCATCGCTTCGTCAGAGCTCCGGCCAAGCCCATTCAGCTCTGTTTCTCCTCCGGCAGTCCAGTTTTTAGTGTTTCAATGGGAGGCAGTGTTTGTGGCTGCTGTTCTAGCCCTAAGACCGCCTTGGATCGTCGTGATAGAGGTCCCCGAGTGTAGCCTCCGTTGTCATTGTCGCGTCCATGTCTCTGGCCCGTTTAACGGGTGAGTTTAGCTCCTAATCCTTTTGATTATTGCCTAAACTTGATTATGGTTGGTTTAATTAGTGTTAATTCTAGCTTATGAGGTTTAATTAAGTTATATTAGTCATAAGATAGGTGGTTAGATTAATGGTTAAGATTAGATTAATTTAATCTTGCTTTATTGACTTAATTGTAGCTTATTTGCTTAATTAAGCTTGGTTAACTTTAATTGATTAATTTCTTGCTTTAATTAGTGTTTTTAATGACTTTTGGATTGAATTTATTAGTTATTTAATTCTGGAAATTCACTGTTCAAGAAACATTGTTCACGCACACTGTTCACGTGCACTGTTCACCCGAGAATGAAAAGTTGTCCAATTTCATGCGTTTTGATCTTATGAGGTGATTTGAGTGTATAAATGCATGGGCATCCGCATGAATTGAGTGATTTTCGCAAACAGGGAATAATGGATTGTCTAAGGGACATTGGACATGGATTGCTTTTATGAGAAAAGGATTTGAGGGGGTATGTTTGCGTGATCGCTAAGTCGAACCGTCACCCAATGAGAGTTTGGGGGCGATACCCGGCAAGAGTCGGAAGCCGCTTACGTGTAGATTCGGACCGATGTCCCTCTTTGGGATACCGTCTAAACGAGAGTTGTAGACGTAGCCGTGCCCGACGGAGCGGGACGAAGCCCGATATTTATCGGTAGCTCGGCGGGAGTCGGATGATCGCTAATTAGAAATTTAGTCATGGCCGAGAGGTCATTATCAACTGGAGCACGCATGAGTGTTGAGGTCATAAATAAGTGGAACACGCGTGAGTGTTGGGAGGGTTGGGCCTTATTATGAGGTAAAATTGTGTAACGCGGCATGGGACGTGTCATAACAATTTTACCTTATAATCGGGACCCATGTGATCGATTGATGCATGATAGGTGGCGCACTAAAACGCAAGAGCGTATGAGAATCATGGCATCATTGGTTCTGGTTATGCATGGGTTGAGTACATTGTTTATCGCACGCACGCATGAATCGATAATGTCACGCCCCAATCCTCGGGCACGCACCCATCCCTTACTTGGTCGATTAATAGCGACGTCCCAGGACACATCGCTGACCCTTTTCTTTTTATAATACGCAAGCGGAAGCTGATATAAAAATCCCCAGACAATAAAACAATGGGATAGGAAAGTAGGACTGCAAATTTTGACACCAACACAATCCTTTTTATAAACAAACAGGTACATATACACTATCAGGTTGTTTACAAAACTATCGGCTTAACAAAAAGGAACTGTCCTATGACCCTCTAGTTAGATATGTTCGCCGATCTTCAATCTCCACCTTCCCCAAACCTCGAGGTTTCTAGTCCTCCACAAACACCACCTAAGGACCTGAAAAATGGTTATTCAATAACCAGTGAGACAATGTCTCAGCAAGTTCTAGTCCCTAAGACCCGATTTGGAAATCAATATACCACAAGGGCTGCCTAAGCATAACACAGGTCAGAGGGCTTACCTTGGCCTCAGATCCCACCTTGCACATCAGCGTAATTGGAATAGGCACCCAAATCAATCGAGTTACTACAACAGATCAAATCACTGATCAATCGACCTAGTCGATTACATGTCATCTCAACCCTTTTCTTGGTTGGCTCATCTCATACTATATATTAAGTCCACGATATCAGGACTGCTCACTACTAAGCTGATAATTAGATTATATAGCTCACTTTTGAGATGATCGGGTATACTGCTCTCTACTAAGCTGCCATATCGCCCTTAGGCTGATATAGTATACCGACAGTGCTCAATCTAAGCTAATAAGGTATACTGCTCTCTGCTAAGCTGTCATATCGCCCGTAGGCTGATATAGTATACTGACATTGCTCTTTGCTAAGCTAACAAGGTATACCGCTCTCTACTAAGCTGCCATATCAGAGCAAATAGGTTGATATAGTATACCGAAATTGCTCTCTGCTAAGCTGACAATGTATACTGCTCTCTACTAAGCTGACATATCAGAGCCCGTAGGTTGATATAGTATACCAACATATTTAATCAAAACTAACAAGGTATACAGCTCTCTGCTAAGCTGACATATTGCCCGTAGGTCGATATAGTGTACCACACCCAACCATTGAATCAATTTCCATCTTTTATCATTCTCGATAAAATAGCCGTGTGTGGGGACACGGTCAGCCTTAGCCAAAATATTATAATTTACCTTTTTAAATATCCCACCAGCTTCAATAGCCCATTAGATATGTTTGGCGCCGTAAACGGACGCCCGAATTATACAATCAATTATCAAAATTGAATAATAATTCAATTCATCACAAAATAATGCTCAATTAAATAAACGAGCTGCACCATGAAAATCAGCATAAAATTCCGGTCATTGGCTATCCCAGCCTAATTTCCAGAATATAAAAAATTAATAAATTAATTTCGAAAATCAATAAATAAATACTAAAAATCCAATTTAGGCCCGTAATGCCCGATTGGAAGCCAAAACGAGCCCAGAAAATTACCGAGACTCATTCAATAAATAATAGAGCATGTCTACTTGCTAAGTATACTAACAATTTGCCTAACATGCATAGGTAAATCCCTAATTTAATTATTCTAATCTAATCTAACCACCTAATTGCACTTAATTAAATCTAATCAGCACCTAAGCACCTAAGCATCATTAGTCTATTAAGAAGGCATTAGTGAGCAAAACTCACTTGATTTGCGAAGACCGGAACACCGCGACGACGGCGCAACGGCGGCCGAACTTGGGCTCGCGACGAACTTGGACCGGGCCAAGAAACCTTGCAAGCCCACTGAAATTTCTGGGCTTACACCTAGGCTTGGGCATGCTTCGCGGGCTTCAAGTGAGCTGAAATTCGGCTGAAATCCAATGGACTGAGCTGGAATCACTTGGGCTGCTGGGCTTTGAAACATTCACGGGCTGAACTATTGCGAGTTAGGCCCAATTACTGGCTTCTTGGGCTGCTGGACTTGAGTGGACCAAGCTGAGATGTGCTGGGCTTTGCTTGCTAAAGATGGGCAGAAAGTGAGCTGGATAATTGCGAGTTCATTGTCTGAGACGAATGGGCTGAAGAATTCGCGGGCCGTGGCTTCAATAGGAGGGGACTAGCGTGCGAGAAGCAGCTGCGGCGTTAGACTCGTGGCAGCAGCTTCGGTGGAGTTTCACGCTGCAAGATGGATGAAGCAGTTGCGAGCTGGCATGGAAGAGAACTGGCAGCTGGCGTCCAGTCGTTGCTGCAAGAGATGAGTCTACAATGGGCCTTCGGTTGGAGGTTTTGACCTCGTGCCGTCCAAGCAAGGACACGAAGAAGGTGGGGGCAAGCGCGCAGCTTGCGGAGTCAACCAGGTGGCGTTGCTTGAAGACTTCGACTGAAAATTGACCGAAGAACAAGAGGTAGAGGTCTTCGCTGGTAGGGAATTGGAGAAGAACGGATGAAAGTGGGATGTTGGGGTTGGCTTCGGCAAGTGGTCGAGAGAAATCAATGGGGAAATGGGCATGTGGCAGGGGCTGAGCAGAATTTGTTTCGTTGGAGTGGATGAGCGGCTTCGGCAGAAACAAAAATAGAAGAAAAGAAAGGCAGCAGCTTAGAGAGATAAAGGAAAGCGAAGCAGCACCGCGAAGGAGGAGCCGTGCGGGAGAAGCCAAAACAAAGGAGGGATAAGTCAACAAGTTTAGCCATCTAATTAAATGTTTGTCCCCCTTTAAGTCCACAAAAATATCCTAATGTCTCCCATTTACTTTCTTGCTCAATTATCACAAATTATCCACTTTTGATATCCAAAACTCCAACCTCCTCCCAAGCTCCCAATTTCACTCAATTGATGTCCAAATTTTGATGTAGAAAAAGTCCAAAAATTTCCTACAAGTGCCCTTCACCAAATAGCTCGGTTTGCAAGTCCACATTTCCTTTAATTTGGCCCATCCGAATTTTCGTTGATTTTCCGCGACATCCAAACCGATTTTGCGTAAAAATCTAGGAATCTCTGAAAAATCTTCTGAGGCTGAGTCAACGTTCCTAGAATTTATTGTGACATGACAGAATCTTCAATTTCGGAAATCGGACTTGAATTCACGGTTAATTTCCATTCGACGCATTTTTAGCGTGACCTAGGCTACCGAGTAATTTTTAGAGATTTTTTTTAGTGCAAATGACCCATGGTCGATTTTCTTCGAGCCACAATGAACCCACTCGACACATTGGCGACTCTCGGTTGTCGTGAAAAGCTCGATGATTCAAATATGGACACAGGGTGTCAAAACAATAAGAAAATCAATCTAGTGCCGGTCGACGAGAATTTTCCAATTCAGTGGCGTCACCCACGATTAGCCACACATCTTAGTCGAACCGACCTATCTCTTATCTCAAATCGATTTATATCTGTGCCGTAACGACCTCTAAAGATGAGCACGGTCGAGTAGCCGACTTCTGGTCGAATTCTCAAGTCTATTGCATTAAAATTTCTTAATGGCTTCCCTAGATAGTCTAGTTATCTCGAGAGTGATCAGCTTTGAGAACAGCCCTATAGACGCATCAATGAAATGCCCAATCTATTCAGTAGAAAACAAGATTGAAAAACTGGGATGTCACAGAAAACGTTCAGGGTATGGCAATGGCCAAGATCTCTTGTGAGCGACTCGTATGTGATTGATGAACTGCATCATCTAATGGCCATGTGCATTGCGTGTATTGTGCTGAGTCGTAATGTGCAGGGTATGGCATACTAGGTAAGGTTGCATGTGAACCGATTATGTGGTTAGTGGTTGACCCTAGCTGCTGTGATTTATTGATTGTTGGTTGTTAGTCGTGGTAAGTTTGTGGGGTGGTTCTGGAGTTATACCCTGAGTTGAGTTAGTGTTCTAATTGGGGGCTTAGGGGAGGACTCGCTGAGATTTTATCTCATTGGTTATTGTATAACCACTTCTAGGTCCTTAGGATGGCACTTCCACCAATGAGGTTCGGTATCGCTAAGGACTAGGATACTGTCGTGACTCATCACCGCTTCCCGAGTCGAGCGCATCTATACGAGAAGTATCTCTCTACCATTTGGGTGGATGAGAGACAGAGGCAATGGATACCCCATAGGTTCTTGGTGTCATCCATACAGTATGGCAATATGCTAATTGGTCCTCTGAGAGGTTTTGACGGGCCACCCAATAGGGGCCTCGAGGACGCTGACTGGGATCCCATGGAGCTAGACCCTCCTGACGACGCAGTAGAGAATCCTGGCCCCACTTCACTAGCGACTGACCTGTACGTCTCTAGCTCAGAATCGATGTGGTCTCGAGTCCACCGGATCCGAGTGACTATAGTGCCAAGCCCAAGGGTTCTTTTTGTGTATAGTTGGATGAGCCTAGCCTAGTTTCTTTTTGGTTTGGCTTAGAGGATGGATCGGTCCTTCTGTTGGGCTTGTAGGTCGGAAGCGATCCTCCGTAGGTTAATCCAATGTAAAAATGTATATATGTATATATATATATATATATGTATATGTATATGTGTACATATATATACATATACACATATACATATACACACATACATATACATATATATATGTATATATATATGAGTAGATGTTGTGTTTATGCTATTCATCTCACTATCCCTGTTTGATTGCTTGATTGTCTGTTGATGGAAAGATGGTTCTTTTTCCACTTGTGCATAATGAAAGATTAAAAATGAAGGGTCGGCGATGAGTCTTGGGACATCGCTTTCTATCGACCAAGTAAAGGATTGCTGCGTGCCCGAGGTTCGGGGCGTGACATCTAGGCAAGGTCGAAACTTGCTGGTGGCCGGCAAGCTCGAGGCGACCTCGCCGAGGGCCAGCGAGGTCGCCGGCCGATGCCCAGCTAGGGGAAGAAGAGAGGAAGAGAAAGAAAAAAAAAAGAAAAAAGAAGAAAAAGAAAGGGAAAAAAAAAACTTGATTATTGATTCTTGTTTCTTCAGTTGTTCCCATGAATAAGAAGCAACTTTTTTTTCTTGTTTTTATTTCAAATATGTTTTGGGGAACAAAAAACTTACGAAACGTGTTTCTATTCTATTTCTACTCCCGGAAACAAAAGAACAGAAACACTTGTTCCCAGGAGCGTTACCAAATGCACCCTTACTTGCAATCAACCAAACATACTTTGACCTGTCTTTGGAAAGCTTGTTCTGCTACAGGAAATGGAACCAAACACACTTTGACCTATCTTTGGAAAGCTTGTTCTGCTATAGGAAATGGACCTGTCGCACACCTCAATTAATGAATTGCCTCCTTGTGTTAAGGAATGCACGAAGCTTAAGGTCTTAATGGACAACGTTGCGACATTACAGGATTGTTTTCTTGAGAACCTTGAGATTAAAAGACGCTAATGGTGGCTAAGATTTTTCACTAGGACCCTACTGGAGTGGAGTCGCAAATTCACAAGCTACCTAATTAAAATCTAAGGATTGTTGGTATTTTACTAGTCGATCGATCTAGGGTTCCCTAACCTGTGTAGCCATAGGAATTTCTTCCCAAATTAGCCTTATTCACTCGACTCACAAAGATCGTAAAGAGAGAAATTTTAGAGAAAAGTTATGGAGTTGTATTTTACTTGTAAATAAGATGATACAATGAAGGGAGGAGGCCTCTACATATAAGTACAAGACTAATTGTAGTCGTAGATATCCTCTTGATCTAACGGTGTAGATTACGTCTCCCCAACCACCAACTACCTGCATTTATTGCATGCAAATACAATTATCATATCGTTCGCCCCTAGGAGTATTCTAAATAGCTCGAGAAAACCCTAGGACTTTTGGAGATAGGTTGAGGATCACTTGTTCGAGGATCAGTCACGGCTTTCATTCATAAACCTCTAGCACATCTCGATTCATCGGGCCGTGAAAAAGACAGTTGCCCGAAACTGGATGATGGCAAAAATCAGAAGTTCCCCATAAAAGGGAAAGACTCATTTGAAGAGTGAAATGTCTCATAGAAGAACGGTTTTGATCTATTAGGTTCTTGACTCTGTTCATGAAATCCAAGGTTCGCCTTACTCGGAAACCTTTCAAGAAGCACCGATGAAAATGTACAAATGAATCGCGCATGGCGGCCACCCATTTGCCTCGGGACACTCTTCCAGGGTCTCGATTCCTCAAGCTTCTTCACACTGATAGCTTCATGCTCCATCCCCTTCCTCTTTCTCTCTCCGATTCGCTAATCCTATGTAGTGATACTAGATCAACCATCGACAAAAATTCGTTAGATGGAACTGGAACAATCAAAAATGCATCGCATTAGGACTGTCATCGCGCCATTCATTGAGCACACGGGACCTAGCTCCTTGCTTAATCTGAATCGGAAAGTTTAGGTCTTTAGAATGCACACTGAAAATACGATGTCATCAATCATCATAGACCATACCATGGACGCTTGGTGACGAAAACCAAATGAGAAAGCAGCAAATCCATACAAAGTAGACACAGTAATGAGCCATCTGGTTAACCGAGTCATGAAGCGTTCGAGTTCCATGCTTCAAGATGGATTTCGTTCTGGAATGCTACAGCATAAAGCTGGCCTTGACAAATCGTTGCGTAATTAGTGTGACATATCTAGATTAACTCAGTTGAGATATTATCCACTGTGACTTGCCCACACCGAGCCTCACGATTTTGTTGTTTGGCATACATGCAAACACTTTCCCAAGGGGTTACCCATCCTGGAGCACTTACCCATCCTAGAAGTGCTCTAGCCTAGGCTTGTTTAACTTTAGAGTTCCAAAATAAAGGTTGTTGTTACATAAAAAAAAAGCCTCCGTGAGTTAATTTCTGTTTTCACAGATATATTCTAGAATCGCTCTCCCCTTGTTCGGTGCACAGTTCGATTTATTCTTACCCCCTTCTGCATCTTAGAAGCCTGACAAGAGTTGCTCCCTGTGCAGGCTCTCTGACCCCAGTGACCACTCCCCACCCTCATCAAATCGGGTCATTACAATTAGGCAAGCTAATAGCATATCTATGTTTGCTGGATGTTTTTTGTACAAATATGTTGCTCGGGCTAACGTTAAGCACCCTATTATTTTTCCTTCAAAGATCAAGTTTGTAGAGTTTTCAGCAAATGAGAAAAGGTTGTGGGGTAGAGAAAGAGTTTTGTTTCATTTAGGGGGGATAGTAGGTGGACAAGGCCTATTTATTTGAGGTGAACATGGTTCTAGGATAGAATTTGGAACCAAAGAACCGGACAAGTGAGAGCAGGTCCAATCCTAGGTTTCAACGTATACATGATAAGTTCTAGATTACAAAAATTTAGGGCACCTATTTTGACTGGTGTTTTTCAAATTTTAAGTTGATAGAACCTGGAACCTGAACTTGAAACAAGTTTTATATTTTTCTTTGTCTATGTCTTTGTGCAGTCTTATGATATTTCATGGCATCCGATGATGAGTGTATAATTTACACCATCATTCTAAGCTTACATTTTATGACTGAGACTTTTACTTTGTTAATATTTATTATAGTTCATGTATCTAAATATAAATTGTAATCAGTGAATTATGATAACAAGTAATGGTCATTAAATGTGACAATTCATTACAATCATTCCATTGATAATACAGGTGATTTGGGTAGAAAGTACAACTGACCCTAGAACTTGTGATAGAGCAAGTTTCACGTTCAAAATAGAATTTATACGGAATCTAAAACCGTTTACCCCTATTATTTTATGTTGTTCCAGTGTTTTTAACATAATCAACAAAAAACAATTAACATAATCGACAAAAGCCCTTACTCATTAGGAAAACACATTATCTTAGTGAAGAAAGTAAACGGGAAGTTCGGGTTTGTAGTCACGTGGTTCCAACCCAGTACATCCACCAACCATAGAGAAGAAACTATTTGGCTGTCTAATGCTACAGAAAGTTGGCCAAATCCCAATTACAATGGCTCCCCTAGAAAATGTCCGGAAAAAAGCAAGTTGAGGACAGTAAAGGCATCACCTTTCGAATATTTTTAAAAAAAATGTACATTTTCTTTTTCGAGGGACAAAAAGGACCGCTAACATCTTTCATCCATACGATGATACACAGAAGCAATTCGATTTGATTGACCAATACTTATTCGACTCGTGAAATTAGTAATTTTTGGACATGTCCGAAGTTTGATTGAACAATGATGCCAAGTGTATACAACGTGTGACATTTTAAAATCGGCTTAAATTTGTGCTGTCTATAGCCATTTTTGTCCCTCGAGTGGAATTACATACTATTCTTTAAAATAATAGAAAAGCCCTCAACGTAAGAGTACTCGATATTTCTCATATGTGGTCATAGAAGATTGAATTAACCTTAAAGCATCATATCCCAACTTCAAAATCATACTTGGTTTCATTGACCAAAGAACCTTGTTCTACATTAACTTATCTGCTTTGGCATGTCTCATGTCTAAGTTCACAGTTTTAGAAAACACTTTCTTAAGAAATCATCCATCCTAATAAAACTCCTATGTAGGCTCACTTAATTTTAGAGTGCCCACACAAAGTATACCATTCCGTTGAAAGACACATCCATGAACTTAATTCCAATTTTCACATATATATCTTAAAATCACTCTCCCCTCACATATATATCTCTTAATCACGCCCCCTCTTTGGTACATAATTTGTTTCATTCCTACCCCCTTACAATCCTAAAAGCCTGCCAAGAGTAGTTTGTTGTCTAGGCCCTTTGATCCTGACGATCACTTGAAAGGGGCTAGAGAATACACCTAGAAGGGGGTGAATAGGTGTAAATAAGAATTTTCGCAGGACTTAAAGAAAGTATTTTGATTTTAGAAGATGATAGACATAAATCGTATTTTAACCCTAAGTAAGTAAACAACCAGTAAATGTGAGTAAGAAGATCAGGGATAAGAGAAAGCAAACACAAAGTTTATAGTGGTTCGACTTAGACCAAGCCTACGTCCACTCTCCTCGCTGATAGCCTATTGGCTGGATTCCACTAGATATCAAAAGAGTTGTTACAACTTGAGATCTTGATTATCACGGTGATGAGTCTTATCAAACTCTCACACAGTCACACTAAGAGTTTCTCTCTTTTGTATACAAAGTTTTTCTCAATTGAAATGAAGAAGCAAGAGACTAAGAAGGCTTCAGACTTTAGAATTCTCTCTCAAGCACCGTATCGAACAACCAAAGAATCAACCCTTAAATACTCCTTCATGCCTTCTTCGACCGTTGGCACTTTCCAAATGAATTCCTCCAATCTACCCGTTGGACAGAATCAATTAAGGTGATCTAGAGTCGTTAGATAATTTGTGTTGAAAGCCCGTCAATCCTGCTCGCCCATACAAATCAGGATCTTGAGTTTCCATAAGTAGACCTTCCAAGTTTAGCTTGCCTTTCAAAGATCTTCATATCGGAGTAGTTTCCAATAGGAATAATCAATCAAATATGTGTGAATTCCAGCTATAAGATTTTTCAAAAACCATACGAAACAAAACTTTGAAGATAATTTTCATCTGGATAATAATCCTGCGTTTGGATAAATCTTCATACTTCGTCCGGAACTGCGCTGAGGATAGACTTTGAGATTAACATCTCGGAGAACCGTCGCCTTCGATTTGACAATAAAGTCTTCAGATCTTCAGATATAGACTTTGGAAAGGTTTTGTCAACTTCAAAACAATAAAGGAGTTTTCTCTAACAATCTCCCGCTTTTTGATAGTGACAAAACTTTCCTGCAGATTTTGGAAAACTTTTTGACCTGCAAAATAGTACTTATGCAATATATAATATCTTGTAAATGTAAAAACTTTGATTCTGCAACCACAGAACATATGTTAGTACAAACCAATTATAAATAATATCGCAAACTAAACCATTGTACTTGCAAGCATCAAAAGATTAACAATATCCATCCAAAGTCAAACATCAACCAAACAATATCCATCCAAAGTCAAACATCAACCAACAATAATCAAAAAGTCCACAGAAAGTAAAGTAAAGTCCAAGTCTAAAGTTAAAACAAATATGCACTCTCCCCTTTTTTGTCATTAGCAAAAAGTGGAGAAAAAAACGATTTAAAAGAGTTGGTTCGAATTAAGGCTGCTTGGGAATACGAACGAGCTGGAAATCCCTCATGGACTTAATAGTGTCTTCAAGTTTCTGCAAAGACTCCTTAAGCTGTTGAATATCCACACCCTTAGCTTGATCTTGCTTGAAGGCTTGAATCTGATCTTGGAGAGAGTCGGTAGATGCTTTGAAGATAGTCATCATGTGCTTCATTTAAAACGCAAAAGCATATTGCTGTCCTTTTAATTCTAAAAGAAGTTCCATCACTTGCTGAAGGTCTGCAGAGTGATCTTTAGCAGTACTAGTGTGACATCCCAAATTTCACCGACCATCATTAGTATAATTAGATCATTAGGAACTTAGATTAATTAGGTTGGGCCAGAAAGTGAACCCGATGGATCGTGAGAAATGTGTGGGCTTGAGAAGTACGTGGGCCACACAATTTGGGCTTGAAAAGCCAACTGAGAGATTATGGACTTGGACTTGGCTTGAAGCGGGCCAAGGTTCGGAATTATTAGATTTGTAGATTTAGTTTAGTGGGCCGGATTGTTATAGATTAAGCCTGTTGGGCCAGAGATGAATATTTAGGCCCGAGTGATTTTATTTTCGGTTAAGATTCATAGATTATAGTTAAGATGATTTGATTAGTACTTATCTATAACTTTAACATTTCTTGTGATGAATTCTTTATAGACTAACATTGACTAGTCGATATGTTATGACTTTGTATAATTATAAAAAAGGATTGAAATCAAGTAGAAACAAAAGGAAGTTAATTGAAAAACATTAGAAACTAATGAACCGACTAACGACACGGATTAGAGACTAATTAAATTGAGTGACAAATGGCAAAAGACATAAACTTGGAGGCCACGACATCTCTTCTCTTCATTTCTCCTTGTACTCGACACCCACGGTTTTCTCTCCTCTAGAAACCGAAACAAGCAAAGAAAACATAATCATTACCAAATCTAATCATTAGTCTAGCCTAGGGATTAGTTTGTAGACCTATTTCCCTCATAAATTTCGAAATCCTCTCTCTCTCTCTTCAAAACCGAGAAACCCACCTTCATCTTCTTCTTCTTTTTCTCTCGGTCGAGCAGTGAAGAACCAGCAACAAAACCAGCGATTTCTCCTTTTGCATGCGAGATTTTGGTGTTGATCTTGAAGTATCTTTGTGTTGTTTAGTAGTCGAAACAAGGTAAGGAAATATATAACTCTAAATTGAAAGTTATCCATCATTTTGTCAAGAAAGCTTGTGGATCTAACCAAACAGTGAAGGATATGATTAGTAGTTGTTGTCTTGTGATTAATCTAAGCTTGGTAAGTGTTAGATTGAAGGTAAAAGCCATTGCATGTTACCTTTGAGTCTTGTATGTTTCGAAATTCAAGGGTGAGTATGCTGTTTTGCCGAGTGAGGTGATGAAATGGTTGCCGAGTGGATGGATGTGTGTATATTGTGATGAGTGAACTCACGGATGCAATTGTAGTTTGAGCCGAGCTATGGATGGGCTATTTGTTAAAGAAAAGCTTGCTGAAAGTACTTGTAGTTGCTGTCATTAAGTAATGAAGTGTTGTAGAAGAGACTTGTGGAAAAATTAAATGGTTTGGTCGGGCTATGAGTGAGAAAAATCGTGTATACCTATTCTGTTCTAGGTGAAAACGACTATGGAGTCTTCTGTTTGTATTTATTTTCTTTATGTATGTTGATGGAAATAAGAAAGAAACCATTCTACATGATAGAACATTTATAAGATCGAGTTATACACGTAGCTATAATCATATAAATATAAAAACATAGAGATAGAAGTGAATTTGGTAAAAATCAGTAAACTGTTTGTGAGAAACGGTTTGACCTTTATTAATTATACGAATTTTCTGTATTTACCTAGTTAGAATTGGACTTCGAATCCTCAATGAAAATTGTATAACACATCTTAAGGAATGACGTGTCAAAATTTGAGATTAAATGGATAAGAGTTGGCTAGTGAAATAATTTTCTTTGTAGATAAAGAATCTGGACGTCGATACAGGGTGCTAGTAAAGATTATGGCAACTGTTACTCTTAATACAGTGAGAATTAGACTTAAGTTTCTTCACGGGAATTGTCATTCTATGTCTTAAATATAACATACTAAAATTTGGTGGTATTTTGACAAGAACTGATAGGCCTTTTGTATCCGAAACCGAAACTGTACATTTAGCTAGCAAACTGTTTGAACCCGAGAACATATACTAGATGTTGTGTCTTTTATATTAGACTTGTACGATACACATAGAGTCTAGTGAACTTATAATAGATGTTAATTGTGTAGGAATAAGTCTCATATATCATTTGAGGTGTAGATGCATATAGTATCATGCGTGTGCAATGAGTGCGGTGCATAGTGCTTAATTATGGGGTGAATATCTGTTCGGCATGGTATGGGACATGTCGTAATGGGTTTTATCTTATAATTCGGACACGCACGTGTGCTAGGATCATGAGAGTTGGATACTTTGGAGTCTTTTTCTTTTGCATATGATAAATGCATTAATCAAAGGTGTGGTGGTGTGAAACGTGTGCTTAAATGAGTGAATGAACCCATCGGTACAGAGATACCGGTGATGCTCCCGGAAGTTTGGGATGCCCTTGCTGAGTGGTCTTGGGAGGACCTCGGTTGTGTGATACCGGGATGCCTCGGAGTGAGATGCCCATAATAGGTTTATTATGGAAGTCCGGATAAGGTAACTTTCGGAAGTGACTCGATCGGGCCGGCAGAGTTCCAGTTAGTGACTGATCGAGGGTGGATTATATGCACACTAAATATAATTCTATTTGGCGAGTGTGTTCATGCATTATTGTTGTATTGCATCTTGATATGAAATTGACTTTGAAAAAAAAGTAAGTATAGAAATGGATGCATATAAGGTGATTATATATATGATTGTTTATGCTTGTGACAATTCTACTTTAGTATCCTAAATTGTTGGATTATGATTCCCTTGTAATCTTGATAGCTGTGGATTGTTTAAGTTAGAGTTTTATCATTCTTTACTGGGCATAGTTTTTGCTCATACCTTACATTTTTCAGATTGATAGTATGGGTGTGTCGCCAGTAGCTCGATACGGGGCTATAGTACCCCTCGATGTTTCTCTTCATGACGAGTATGATCCCAACATTGACATGACTTTCTCCAAGTATGAGGCTACTTTATGGATGGATGATGGTAGAGCTGACTTAATACCGATGAAGTTCATTGCTTGGTTTGTCAACCATGAAGGGGATATGTTCGGCCCTTTACCCTTTGGTACAGGAGGACCAGGAGCTGGGACGGATGGCGCCTAGACGCCTTTGATCATGTAGAAGCTGACTCACTTTTGTTTCTTTTGAACGTGGGCTTGTGTGGGAACTCTTGGAGTAGACACCCTCACCCTTTATCCCTGGCTTTCGTTACGCCTTACTTTTGTTATGTATATGTTGTATATAAAGGCGATGAACATGGAAAGCGTTCAGGTTGATAAATTTTGTAGGCCCTGATGATGGTAAAAAGAAATGAAGCTTCTCGTGATTTTGTTTATGTGCATGAATGAATTGGCCAATACTAAGAATTGAAGGTAAAGTGATTGCAGGATAACCTCATAATATAAACTTAAGATTTTAAATAATCCATGTTATACATGCTAACCTCCAATGGTAAACACTATAGATTATCTAAAGGAGGTTACAAGTTAGGCAAGATTATAATAAAATTTATAATTCCACTTGCGCTTTAGTACGTGACGCCCTGGGACGTCACAACAGCTCGTTACAACTAGGACCAGCCGAAGTAGATGCAGGAGTTTGAGAATGAGGGGGAACATCAGTTGTTCTATCTCCATAGTAGGAGTGTATGCCTCAAAGTCTGATTCAGGAAAATGAGAGGCATAGACCATTTTTGGGTCTGGTGGAGATCTACTAACGTCACTAGTAAAAATAGGTGAAGAAGTACCTCGATTTTCGGCATCTCCCCCTGTCTTCATGCCTTCAGGTTGAGAGATATGTTCTTCTTCAAGCTCTGCTTCGGCACTGTAGTGATGTTCTTTAGTTTTCTCTCTCCTTGTCTTTTCCGAATCATCGGATACAGCCAGTGTTGGTTCAAAAGAGTCATCGTGACTCCTTCTTTCTTCGCTCCTTCTTCATTCTTGTCTTCCTTCCTCTTCTTCTTCTCTTCTTTCTTCTTCTCCTTCTTTTCTTTCTTCTCCTCTACCCTCTGTTCCTTCTCGTTCTTTGATCTTGGTAGGGCTTACATAACTCTGTAGATTCCGCAGGGCAAGAGCTGAGATAGTGAGATCATCGTCATCTTCTTCTTCGTCTTCCAAGATGAGAGATCTTCTTTTCTTCACAGGTTATGTCATAGGCTCTTTTCCCTTCCTCTTTTTTGCAACAGAGTCTTGCTTAGCCTTCACAGGGAACTTCTCCTTAAAGCGCTCCAACTCCTTGCTCAGTTCCTTCAGTCTCATTTTAGAAATCATTTTGAGACCAATAACCATTGGAGGAATGGTTCTAGCACACAGAAGAGCAGGAAGTTTGATCTTGAAATGATTGAATAGTTGAGAGATAAGAGCAGAGTAAGGGAGCTGTCCCTTGTCTTTCACCACAGATCTATACATGTGCATGAGGATTGTATGAGGCAAAGAGAACTTGCAACCAGTGTTGATTGCGTACATTAGTTTTGCTTCAGAACGAGCAACATCAATCTTTGAAGTAGATTTTGGCCTGATGCAGTTAATGACCACCTTGTGAAGAAGAATGTTGGGGGCATTCAACCTTGAATAAGAAATTTTACCTTCGACCATCCTGTCATTCACTATGGACAAGGTAGCATGGGCATAAGATGCACCAATTGGTTGGAATCTCCCTCTTTCCACACCAATTATATCAGCCAAGGTGTCTACATCGACTACAAACTCTTTATCCTTTACAAAAAAACTAAATTTATTCGCATATATAAATGAAAGATTCGAAAAAAATAGGCAGTAAGTTCGGGATATGCAATTGTCGTCTCGGTGCAAAAGCGTTCAAGTTGAAGCAAACTAAGCTTTTCTCTCAAATTAGTCGTTAAAGAATCAAGAAAGTCGAAATCCACACTACTAGGGTTCAGAACCCCTCTTTTCAGCAAATTCAAGTAACACCTTTTGTGGTCCTTTGAACGAACTAAGTTCGTCCCTTCACCATCAACCTTTGCAGCAACGCCCATCCTGGGTTGAAAATTAGCAAACAACTTCTCATCGTCATCTTTCTCCTCTGGCTGTCAAACACTCGGATCATTAGGAAAATTTTCAAACGACCATTTTGCCAACCCCCGAGGCACAATGCCTAGTCTCTCCATGGTGTTCAAGAAAAAAGTCTCATTTTGGTAACCGTGCGCTTTTAAGAACTCATCGATCAAGTTCATAGCAGAACCACCATTCTTCAAGTTCATATACAGTCTATAAATAAATTGGGGTTTTTGAGTCCTTACAGGTTCAGCATCTTCAATAACGTCTTCTTGCTGAGGAGGAGGATTTTGTGTTGCTTGTTGGCGCGGTTGAGAATGTTGTCTTGGCAGTTGCTCTTGATGAGGAGAATCTTCTTCCTCGGTCAGATCGAAATGCGTAGGTCCCTCACGCATACGATGTGGTCCCCGACTTGCGATTCTCGAAGACTTTCTTTGGAAAGACATTGTCAAAGTCTTGGGGAATTTCTCGAACTTGCTCTTTTGAAAAAGGTTAAAACTTTTTGAATGAAACTCAAGTAGATGAGAAATAGTAAGATCACAATATTCTAGGGTTTCAAAAAGTGAGCATAAATGAAGAAGACGAGTTTCGACAATATATAAAGCGTATACGAAGGGTCACAATTAGAAAGTAAAAACCGCATTTTTGAAAATGATAAACTGCCTTAAAAATAACTATCTTTTTCAAAATAATAACTTCCTTTTTGAAAATAAACAATCGTCAATTAAGATAACTTCTAAAAATAAAAATGACTAAATAATAAAAAGATAATGTACCTTTTTAAAATTTTATCCAAAGATAACATCACATTAAAATGGAAGGAATTTACTTGCAGTCTTAACAACTGGAAATTCTGAATATGAACACCTTCAGACTTTACCTCGCAAAAGATAGAATGTATAGTCTAGCACGAATAGACTCAAATAAGCTTTTATCTAGTGGCTTTGTAAATATATCCACCAGTTGATTCTTAGAGTCAATGAATTGAATCAAGACTTCTCCACTCTAAACATGATCTCTAATGAAGTGATGGTGTATTTCTATATGCTTTGCTCTTGAGTGAAGAATTGGATTCTTTGTGAGATTGATGGCGCTTGTATTATCGCATTTGATTTCAATGCATGATTCTTCAATTCCAAAGTCTCTTAGCTGTTGCCTCATCCATAGGATTTGAGAGCAGCAACTTCCAAGTGCTAATATTCTGCTTTAGCTGTTGAAAGAGTTACAGTACTCTATTTTCTCGAAAACCATGATACTAGCTTGTTGCCAAGTAGTTGACAAGTTCCCGAAGTACTCTTTCTATCTACTTTGCATCCTGCAAGATCTGCATCTGAATATCCAAGGAGAGTAAAGTCTCATTCTTTGGGAAACCATAGACCTAGCTTTGAAGTAGTTGCAACATATTTGCTACTTCGCTTTGCTGCACTAAGATGAGATTCTTTGGGATTTGATTGGAATCTAGCACAGATACAAATACTAAAGAAAAATGTCAGGTCTAGATGTAGTAAGGTAAAGAAGTGATCCAATTATGCTCCTGTATAGCTTTTGATCCACAGTCTTTCCTTCTTCATCTTTATCTAGCTTTGAAGAACTTGACATAGGAGTCTCTGTCTTTTTGCAGTTTTCCAATCCAAACTTCTTGATGAGATCTTTTGCATACTTCTCTTGGTGAATGAAGATTCCTTCTATTGACTGTTTTACTTGTAATCCCAGAAAGAAATTTAGCTCACCCATTTTGCTCATTTCAAATTCATCCTGCATGCATCTAGAAAATTTCTTGCATAGACTTTCATTAGGTGAACCAAAAATAATGTCATCTACATAAATTTAAACAAGTAGAAAATATTTACCTTCCTTTTTAATGAATAAGGTAGTATCTACTTTCCCTTTAACAAATCCATTTTGAGTTAGAAAATTACTTAACCTTTCATACTAGGCTTGAGGTGCTTGCTTCAGTCCATACAAAGCTTTTTTCAGTCTGTAAACTGAATTTGGCTTTCTTGGATCTTCAAAACCAGGTGGTTGTTCCATATAGACTTCTTCTCGAATAAATCCATTTAGGAATGCGCTCTTTACATCCATTTGGAATAACCTAAAACTTTTAAAGCAAGCAAAAGCAATAAGTAATCTAATTGCTTCTAACCTCGCTACTGGTGCATAGGTCTCGTCATAGTCTATCCCTTCTTCTTGAGTGTAACCTTTAGCCATGAGTCTTGCTTTGTTCCCGATCACTTTTCCTTTCTCGCCCACTTTATTCTTGAAAACACATTTAGCTCCAATAATAGATTTACTTTTTGGTTTAGAAATTAATTCCCAAACATCGTTGATGCTGAACTGTTTGAGTTCTTCTTGCATGGATTCAATCCAGCTTTCATCAGCCAAGGCTTCTTCTATGCTTTTGGGTTCAATTTCAGAAATATGTGCCAAAGCACTACTCTTCTCGCCTTTTGGATCTGGTACGAATTCCATCATCAATGTTGCCAATGATGAGTTCTTTGGGATGACTAGACTTATGCTTCGAATTGCTAGTTAATTTTTGAGCCTGCTCATCCTCTGCTTCTGTTGAGTCTTTTGATTCTTCTTATTGTTGAATCTCAGGAGTTTGAGCTTCGTGGGAGAAGTAGACTTTGTAACATCTCATGCATGTTCGCTTTCTTCAAGTTGAGTCTCTACCATTTGATTCAAAGGTGCGAGTCTTGAAACTTGACATTCATAGATTCTTCAACAGACTGAGTCTTTTTGTTGAATACTCTGTATGCTTTGCTTGAAGTTGAGTAGCCAAGAAAGATACCTTCGTCTGACTTTTCTTCAAACTTACCAGTTCGATCATTTGCATTTTTCAAAATAAAACATTTGCAACCAAATACGTGAAAATAAGAAACATTTGGTTTCTTTCCTTTAAACACCTCATAAGAAGTTTGATCTAAAATAGGCCTTAAAAATACTCTGTTAATAATATAACAAGCTATAGAAACTGCTTCAGCCCAAAAACGAGAAGAAATATTACCTTCAATTAAAAGAGTTCTTACCATTCCCTGCAATGATCTGTTCTTTCTTTTCACAACTCCATTTTGCTCAGGAGTATATGGCGAAGAGAAAACATGCTTTAAACCACATTCATCACAGAAATTTACAAAGTCTTGATTCTCAAACTCACCTCCATGGTCTGTCCGGATGCTTGTTATAGCATATCCTTTCTCATTTTGAATTTTCTTAGAAAACTTTGAGAAATGAGAAAAAGCTTCAGACTTACTTGCCACGAAGAATACCCATGTAAAGCGAGAATAATCATCCATGATTACTAAGCAGTATTTCTTTCCACCAATACTTTATATTCTGGTTGGTTCAAAAAGATCCATATGTAGAAGCTGTAGAACACGATTAGTAGAAACTTGATTTATTGGTTTAAAGGAACTTCTTACCTATTTTCCCAAAACACATGGTGGGCATAATTCTAACTTTTGATGACTTAAGTTGGGCAGTCCACGAACAAGCTTCTTGGAGGAAATTTTGGATATCTGCTTCATATTGACATGGCCAAGCTTTCGATACCAAAGATTTTCTTCATCTTGAATAGAAATTAAACACCGAGAGCTTTCTCGGTTTAATGTCCGAGATAAATGTTTCCATGTCTTCGTCCGAAAGGGTTGAGACAAATCTTTACTAGTTCCCGAACAAATTCCTTCTTGAAAATTGATTTTGAATCCAGTGTCACACAGCTGACTTATGCTGAGTAGATTATCGTTCAAGCCTTCCATTAAGGAGACGTTGTTGATTGTAAGACTTCCAATTTTGACAGTTTCACACCCAACAATTCTTCCTTTGTTATTTCCACCAAAAGAAACTTTTCCACCATTCATTTGAGTAAACTTTATAAAGCAGTTTGAATCTCCTGTCATGTGTCTCGAATAGCCACTATCCAAATACTATTTGATTATTTTCTTGATAGTGACCTGCAGTTATGAGAAGATTTCAAGTTTTCTTTGGTACCCATATTTTCTTGGGTCCAGGGGAGTCGGTTCCAAAAAAATATTTGCCCAATCTCTCTTAACAGGTCTCCAAACTTTAGGACAATGCTTCTCGAAATGTTCTGAACTGTTGCACTTTGAACATTTGAGAGCACTTCGGCCAACAGGTTTTACAAAAACATTTTGAAAATGGTTTTTGTAAGAAGTTTTAGTAGGTCTTTGTTTAATTCTTTCTTTTACTTTTGGAAAGTCAATTAAAGTAGTAGTTTTTGGTGTCATTCCTAATCCCGATTTATGAAAATAAGGTCTTTCAATTGAAAGAATTTTATCTAGCTTTTCAAATCCATTTGAAAACTTCTTTAAGATATTTGAAATATCTTCTTTCAAAAAGATTTTTTCCTTTGAAAGGGAATCTGCATTTTCTTTTAAAATTTTAATTTTTTGCTTAGATTTTCAAATTTTTCTTTCCAAGAAATTTCCTGTTGCCTGAGTATGGAATCTTCCTTCTTCAATTCGGAAATTCTTTTAAGAGATATCTTGAGACTAAGACAGAGTTCATCAATATACTTTGAAACTTTAATAGGAATTTTAAAATTACTAATCTCGATTTCCTTGTCTCGAATCGAGTCCGAGTCCGTTTCGAGTCCGAGTCCGAATTTGCCATTAAACAAATGTTGGCATATTCTTCATCACTTTCTTCACATTCTGTGTCGCTCCAAGTCTCTACTTTGAGAGTTTTCTTGAATTTCTCTGTATTTCCCTTCTTTTTCTTCAATAGAGGACATCTGGGTCTAATGTGTCCTTTCTTCTTGCATTCGAAGCAAGTCACATCTTTATTGAACTCATTTTCTTCAGTTGCTTTATTCTGAGATCTTTGAGTACTCTACTTCCTCCAGTTGTACTTTCTTCCTTTTCTGTTTAACTTTCTGAACTTCCTTATCATGAGTGCTAGTTCTTCATCATCCAAGTAATCTTCTGAATCTGTAATATCATAATCATCATTAGACTTTAAAGCGATTGACTTCTTACCTTTAGGATCTTTTTCCTCATTTATTTGCTCCACTTCATAAGATTGAAGTGTGCCCACTAATTCGTCTACTGATAGAGGCGCAATCCTTTGTGTTTCTCTAATGGAAGTATTAATGTGATTCCAGTCTTTGGAGAGTCCTCGCAGCAACTTGTTGACTTTCATTTGTCCTGAAATTGATTGTCCATGATATGCAAGACCGTTTACTATCTTTGTATAATGGCTAAACATATCAGTGATGGTTTCTCCTGGCTTCATTTTGAAAGCTTCATATTGTCCAAGAAGAACATTGATCTTTGTTTCTTTAACTCGATCAGTTCCTTCATAGGTAACATGCAATCTATCCCAGACTTCTTTCGTTGTTTCACAAGATGAAATTCTGTTATACTAAGTAGGAGATAAGGCACAATATAAAGAATAGATAGCTTTTGCATCAAGAGCTTGTCTCTTGGTTATATCTGCTCGTGTCATCTCGCTAGCATCTGCCACTTCCTTTCCTCTTTCTGAAGTTGATATATTTGTAGGAATAACTCATTTTTCTACCACATCCCATTCAAGGGGATCTTTCGATCTTAAGAAAGCTTTCATCTTGTTCTTCCATACGTTGTATTCCTTCCCATCAAAGTAAGGAGGTCTGGTGTTGCTTTGACCTTCAACTAGTCCTAGAGCCAAAATATTAGCCATAGATCTTTAGCTTAAGAAGTAAAACACTTCAACAAATAAGCAAACAAGCTCTGATACTAATTGAAATGGGTTAGAGAATAAACCTAGAGGGGGGTGAATAGGTGTGAATAAGAATTTTTGCAGGACTTAAAGAAAGTATTTTGATTTTAGAAGATGATAGACATAAATCGTATTTTAACTCTAAGTAAGTAAACAACCAGTAAATATGAGTAAGAAGATCGGGATAAGAGAAAGCAAACACAAAGTTTATAGTGGTTCGGCTTAGACCAAGCCTACGTCACTCTCCTCGCTGACAGCCTATTGGCTAGATTCCACTAGATATCAAAAGAGTTGTTACAACTTGAGATATTGACTATCACGGTGATGAGTCTTATCAAACTCTCACACAGTCACACTAAGAGCTTCTCTCTTTTGTATACAAAGTTTTTCTCAATTGAAATGAAGAAACAAGAGACTAAGAAGGCTTCGTACTTTAGAATTCTCTCTCAAGCACCGTATCGAACAACCAAGGAATCAATCCTTAAATACTCCTTCGTGCCTTCTTCGACCGTTGGCACTTTCCAAAGGAATTCCTCCAATCTACCCGTTGGACAGAATCAATTATGGTGATCTCGAGTTGTTAGATAATTTGTGGTGAAAGCCCGTCAATCCTGCTCGCCCATACAAATCAAGATCTTGAGTTTCCATAAGTAGAACTTTCCAAGTTTAGCTTGCCTTTCAAAGATTTTCATATCGGAGTAGTTTCCAATAGGAATAATCAATCAAATATGTGTGAATTCCAGCTATAAGATTTTCCGAAAACCATACGAAACAAAACTTTGAAGATAATCTTCATCTCGGATAATAATCCCGCATTTGGATAAATCTTCATACTTCATCTCCGGAACTGCCAAGAGGATAGACTTTGAGATTAACATCTCGGTGAACCGTCGGTCTTCGTACTTTGACAATAAAGTCTTCAGATCTTCAGATATAGACTTTGGAAAGGTTTTGTCAACTTCAAAACAATAAAGGAGTTTTCTCTAACATCACTCCCCACCCTCATTGAACCAAGTCGTTACACTTCTTATTATCTTTTTATTAGCATTGTCCATATATTAGTGGACAGTTGACACGCACTAGTCTTAGCATGAAGTAGCACAGGAAAGATCAGTCATGTGATGTAGCAACTTCTGAGCAAAACATTGCTCTACAAACAACCGAATGCCACAGATTTTCTAAATAGTCACCAAAAATGCCTTGACTCATAGGAAGGCCAATCGAGAACAGTACCACATGCTTTCAGGAGTAATACTGGGAAGATAAAATATACTATTTGCACCAATTGCTAAAATAGAAAAGTAATGTCTTTAATCCTCCCATATTCTTTTTGATGTTTTGCAAGAGACTACTCCTCCATGCGCCCTCTCTTAAGGATCATTTGCGAGCTTTTGCCTTCTTCTGTTCTTTGGCTGTAGATGAAAGAGAAATTTAAAATCAGTTTGGCGACAAGGTTAAAACTAGAATGAACAGCCTCAAAGAATTTACCAGCTTTCTCTTCTTCTCGCTTCTTGGTAGCTTCTGCTCTTTGTTGCCCAATAAAGGCTAAACGCTTTACAGGAAATAAGAGTGCAATAATGAGCACCAGGAAATAAGAGTGCAATCATGAGCACCAAAAACCAAAACGAGAAAGGAGAAGGGAATGTGTCACGCCCCGAACCCCGGGCACGCGCACATCCCTCGGTGGTCGATCAAATTGCAATGTACCCAGAACGCGTCGCCGACTCTTTCTTTTTAAGCACATGCGGAAGCGAATTAAATAAACACCCAGATAACCAACCAACATAGGGATAGTCAAAACATACTAACGCCCTTTTTTCACAAAACACACTTTATACATATACCAAGTTAATCATACGGTTTTATATACACAGGTCTGTCTCCAAAAAGAACTACTAGGTCACCTATGCTCCGGACCCTTCTGCCTCAGGCTTCGGGTTCTCCACACAAGGGACCTGAAAAATATTTAAACCACTACGGGGTAAGATAAAATCTCACCGAGTCAACACCCTAAACCCTGATTAGGATGAGAATTCACTCAGAGGCAGCCTAAACAGGTGTTACACAACAACTTACCTCGTCTCAAAGACCTCCCCGCACGTTAGCTCATCACATATATCATATGCATACAACAGACATATTTCATAACTGGAACACATCAAATCATCTTTCAAGCAATCCTAGGGGTCTCGATTATAAGGCCAAACCATTATGGCACGTCCCATTCTGTGCCACACAATTTTTTCCCATAATCAGGCGCGGGTATCTCAATCACTTAGGCGTGTCCCAGTTATTTACGACCCATCGGCCACGGTCAACTCAATAGTCAGTGGTCATCCGGCATAATCGGCCGTCGTCTCGCATCGTCAGGCACGACATCATCTAGAACTGTGGCACCCCTCAACGGCCCCCGAACCGTTAGGGTCGCCACAGGTCACTTGCCCTTTTCACTTGTCCTGATAACATGTCACTCTGATACCATTTAATTTATAGTGGGTCCATAAGTCCTGGGGGCTTATACCACTTAAATCGGTCCCAACGCAGTTCATATAACGGAAGCATATTCGATATCTCCCTAACCCATACTCAAACTAAATAATGCAATGCACACCAACTACACACTTTATTTATAAGATAGAGCCAAACCACTTTTATTTACATAACTTTGATGGATATAACGAGTCGGTACATCAAAAGGCCAAGGCTTCACTAAGCTCGGCTATAACCAAAAGTACCCAACTCTACAACAGTCATGATCATCGATCCATCATCATCTAGTGTCGGCCGTCCAAAAAGAAGCTTCATTCCCTCTCCATCGCTCTCAGTCACACCCAACATGATCTCGTCGCGGCGGACATTAACGGACAGAAACTCCTGAGTGATAGGGCCATCGGGCAATCCAACGTCGTCCATAACCAGCACCCGCACACGAACGAAAACTAACCCCTGTATCTCGAGGTGATGATGCTCCGAACACTCAACTGGCGACAGAGACATAACTCATAGTCTGAAATGTTAGTCCCCAAAAAGGGGTGAGTACAACCACTCAGCAGTAAAGATCCATCAAACTACACAGTGCAATAGGCAAGACAACCAAGGTATCACGAGTAAAGCACATATCATCCATGCAATCAAACATACATCACCATGCAGTCATGCATACATCTCCATGCAGTCATGCATATATCTCCATGAGATCCATTCAATTCCTTGATGATCACACTTCCAAAAATCATACAGTACCAATTCAAGTTCATAGAAAATTTATACACCAGGCCATGTGCACACACATGCGCATGATTCAATTTCCTTATTGATTTTTCAAAAGGATCTCATTTTCTTCCAGGGACCAGTGTTTGCATCCCTCATATCTCTCGCACCCAACCTGGCATCATGAGGAACCTCTGACACACGCCTCCGGGCATCCCAACACTCCCAGGGCATCGTCGACTTGGCCGTCCAACGGTGTCATCATTTTCATTACACATGGATATATCTCACTTTGGAAATATGCCATTTGATGCAATAATGCCAAGAATTTCATTTAATTTATAAAATTTCATCAATTTTGATGTCATATGAAATGCATAAATGTCACCATGCATACTAAATAGATAGCAACTCAGAATACCACATCCCTTAGAGTAATTTATTTGTTCTAAAAAAAAAGACACTTTTCGGATAAAACGGAATGCATTCCTTTAATTAAAATTCTGGAAAAATTTTAGTAAAAGATAGTAACAAATTCTGAGAATTTAACCTGATGTAAACAAGACCTAGAGAAAGAGGTTTCATGAAGAACACCATGTCAAGAAAGTTTCATATAAATCGCATAGGTCCATACATCACAGCAAAAGAAATTCCAACACCACTTTTGCACAGTTCGGAAATAATTTCGATTAAGTCCTTAAATGAACTCCGAAAATTCTGAGATTTTAATTTGTTATAGTTAAGACCTAGAGATAAAATTCCATGAAGAAATCGAAATCTAATTCATTCCGGATTAAAAGCTATAATTATTCTAACTTTTCCTAACCCTCGGTTCAATCTCCAGATTTATCCCTTCCAAATAAAATTTATTTCCCCGATCAATACTTGTCCGTTTATTCTCAAATTTTAGTATGTTACTCCTCAAGATGTCATATAGAATCCTTATCAAGGACACGAGATCAAATTCGGACTGGATACTTGCAAAAAATTCACAGAATCACAAGGGGTCAACATAGCAATTTCCAGATCTAGTATCTTTGAAGAAAAATGGTTTCACCAACAAATACTTGTTCGTTTCCTCTAGAATTTTGATATGTTACTCTTCAAGAAGTCCTCTACAACTTTCATCAAGGATATGAGATAAGATTTCAACTAGATAATTACCTATAATTCGCGAAATCACCAGAGGCCAAACTGTTTTCCATAGAATAGTTTACTAGCTTAAGGTACTACTCCCAATTTTTGAAACTTCTAACATCTAGCTCATCCGAAATCTACTTTACACACACAACCACAGCAAGCATCATGTAGATCAAGGGACTTCACTTGCCTTAAGTTCACAGCAAGCAAACGGCAATTTGAGGTTTCGGCGAGCTTGATCGACGGTGGCAGCTAGGCGGCGTTGACGGTCTTCCTCTTCCTCCTCGCGGCTCACACTCGCCTTCCTCTCTCTCGCTTGAACTCTCCTCTCAGTCTCACTCTCTCTCTCTCGGTTCCTCGAGCAATCCGCCTCTCCCTCTCTCTTCCTTCGGTTGCTTCAAGGCTAGCAATCATTAGGTTTGCATGCAAGGACACTTGGCTCTAAGGGGATGACAAGTGGAGGAAGTGGCGTGTGCATTTCCTCCCTCCTTCGGTCGACGGCTTCATGGGCTTCTTGGGCCGGGCCTTGGTAGGCCGAATGGTGGGGGGTTGTCGGCTGTTTTGGGCTGTCTTGGGCCTTAAATATCCAGCCCACATTTGCTCCTAATAATCCACCTTAATCCCCACTTATATAAATACATAATTACAAATATTCACATGGCCATATAATATTGCAACATAAATCAAATGAAAATCCAACTTATAGAGTACACGACCAAGAACAGAAAATTCCTTGTCAATTTATCCTTTAGTACAATCCTTGATCACACTTAGATATAGGATACATTTCCAATCAAAACAATAGTCCATTCAATGTTCGGCCTTATTTAATTGAAATCCGTTGTTCTAATGACTATAATATAGTTGGATGGTGCTTTTGATGCCTTTTCATGGGTCGCAGTGTATCTAGGGATCGTTATGAAATTCTAGGATGCCACAATTCACCCCTCCTTAGAGAATTTCGTCCTCGAAATTAGACATTACTTATGTCTCTTTAAACAAGTAAAGGTACCTTTCCCTCATTTCATTTTCACTTTCCCATGTGGCTTCCTCCACATCATGATGTCGCCATAATATCTTGACCAATGGTATTTTCTTGGTTCTAAGAATTTGCTCCTTTCGATCCAGTACTTGCATAGGCTCCTCAATGTATCTCATTTTCTCATCCACTTTGATGGCTTCATGATCGAGTATATGTCTTGGATCGGGCTGATACTTCGTTAGCATCGATACGTGGAATACGTCATGCAAGTTCTCTAGCTTAGGAGGTAAAGCTAGTCGATAGGCTACATCCCCTATCCTTTCAAGTATTTCAAAAGGTCCAACGAATCTAGGACTCAACTTACCCATCATTCCAAATCGAGATATTCCTTTCATAGGGGATACCTTAAGGAATACATGATCTCCTACATTAAATTCCAAAAGCCTTCTACACTTATCTGCGTAGTCTTTTTGCCTACTCTGGGCTGTTTTAAGTCATTTCCTGATAATTTCAATAGCTTCAGTAGTAACTTGTACCAGTTCAGGTCCTGTCAATCTCCTTTCACCTACTTCATTCCAACAGACAGGGGTCCTGCACCTTCTTCCATATAATGCTTCATATGGAGCCATGCCTATACTTTTCTAAAAACTATTATTATAGGCGAACTCTATCAAGTGTAATTTTTCATCCCAACTTCCCTTAAAATCAATAACATAAGCCCTAAGCATATCTTCCAGAGTCTGGATCACTCTTTCCGTTTGTCCATCAGTTTGAGGATGATAGGCAGTACTAAATTGGAGCTTTGTCCCTAAGGCACTTTGGAGACTTGGCCAAAAATTTGAAGTAAACCTAGAGTCTCGATTAGATGTGATCGTTACCGGAATACCATGTAAGCGTATCACTTGGCTTACATATATCTCAGCAAGTTTATCCATCGAATAGTCTACGCAGACCGCTGGAAATGGGCAGACTTAGTCAAGCGATCTACTATTACCCAGATCGAGTCATGACCACTTGAGGTCCTTGGTAGTCCTTGCACAAAGTCCTTCGTCACATGTTCCCATTTCCACTCTGTTATGTCTAATGGTCTTAATAGTCCTGCGGGTTTGCGGTGTTCCGCTTTCGCTTGCTAGCATGTTAAACACTGAGAAACGTGTTTAGCTATATCCATCTTCATGCCATTCCACCAAAACTGCTGGCGTAAATTTCTATACATTTTTGTACTACCTGGATGAATACTATAATTACTCCTATGTGCTTCCGACAGGATTTCTCTCTTCGCTTCTTCATTGTCGGGGACACGGAGTCGTCCCTGGCATCTTACTACTCCATCCTCAAAGATTTGAAATTCTGGTCTTTTTCCTAAAGACACAGCATTTCGTATCTTCACAATTTCCGGGTCAGACTCTTGCAGAATCTTAACTTTTTAAATAATTTCAGATTTAATCCTTAATGCAGTGAGCATACTGGTAAGGTGGTCTATTTCCAACTTGAACTCTGAGTCTACTACTAACTTTAACAGATTCCACTCTGTTATCCTTAAACTAGCCATGTCCATAGCCGACTTTCGACTAAGGGCATCTGCCACCTTATTTGCCTTCCCTGGGTGGTACCGTATTTCACAGTCATAATTTTTTAATAATTCCATCCACCTTCTCTGTCTCATGTTCAACTCTTTTTGCGAAAACAAATACTTCAAGCTCTTGTGATATGTATAGATTTCAAACTTGTCTCTATACAGATAATGCCTCCATATTTTTAATGCAAACACTATAGCTGCCAATTCCAAATCGTGGGTTGGGTAGTTTAATTCATGAGTTTTCAACTGTCTTGATGCATAGGCTACGACCTTGCCATGTTGCATCAGAACGCATCCTAATCCTTTATGAGAAGCATCACTATACACCGTGAATCCATCAGATCCAGATGGTATAGTTAGAATTGGAGCTGTAGTTAATTTCCTTTTAAGTTCCTGAAAGCTTCTTTCACATTCTCCACTCCATTCAAATTTTACATTCTTTCGAGTTAATTTCGTTAGAGGGCCTGTCAATTGTGAGAATCCTTCAATAAACCTCCTATAATAACCAGCCAGTCCCAAGAAACTCCGTATTTCGGTGGGTGTTGTCAGTCTCGGCCAGTTCACTACCATCTCAACTTTTGCTGGGTCCACTGCAATTCCTCCTCCTAACACCACGTGTCCCAAAAATATTATCCGGTCCAGCCAAAATTCACACTTGCTGAATTTGGCATACAACTTATGATCTCTCAGAGTTTGCAGTACTATCCTCAGCTGTCGCTCATGCTCTTCAGGTCCTCTAGAATATATATCAGGATATCATCAATGAAGACAATTACAAACTGATCCAGATAAGGCTTAAATATTCTATTCATTAAATCCATTAATGCGGCCGGTGCATTCGTTAATCCAAAAGGCATAACTAGGAACTCATAGTGTCCATAGCGAGTCCTAAATGTAGTCTTAGGAATGTCTTCTTTCTTTATCCTTAACATATGGTATCCTGACCTTAAGTCAATTTTAGAAAAGACTGAACTTCCTTGCAATTGATCAAATAAATAATCAATTCTAGGCAAGGGATATTTATTCTTTATAGTCACCTGGTTCAGCTGTCTATAATCAATGCATAAACGCATCGACCCGTCTTTCTTTTTCACAAATAGGACCGGTGCACCCCAAGGAGATACACTTGGCCTAATAAATCTCTTATCAAGCAATTCTTGTAGTTGCACCTTCAATTCTTTTAGTTCCATCAAAGCCATTCTATACGGGGCTTTCGATATTGATCCTGTTCTAGGCATTAGTTCAATTTCAAACTCAATCTCCCGTTCCGGTGGTAATCTAGGCAATTCCTTAGGAAATACATCTTGAAATTCCCTGACTATTCGAATCTCATCGATTTTAGCCTCTTTCCTAGTAAGATCTCTTACTACTGCTAAGTATCCTTGACATCCTTCGTCAAGTAGTTCATGAGCTTCTACCATTGAAATAATGGCTATAGAGGGGCTTGTCTGACCTCCGAAAAATTCAAAACTAGACTGGTCTGGTAACATGAACTGGATCACTTTCCTATAACAATCCACCTTAGCTCGATACTTATGGAGCCAGTCCATTCCTATGATAACATCAAAGTCATACATAGCCACTACGACTAGGTCTATTTCCATATCCCTTCCTCCTATTGTTATCTTACATTTTTCACACACCAATGTAGACAACACCATATTCTTTAAAGGCGTAGAAACACAAAGAGGCGTCTCAAGAGGTGTAGCTTCTATTTTACTCAATTGCCTAAACCTTTCAGATATAAATGAATGCGTAGCACCTGTGTCAAACAATGCATATGCCTTTTTGCCATTTATAGAAATCGTACCTGAGATAACATTTTTGGAAGCTTCCGCTTCCTCTTGGGTGACCGCATACACCCTCCCTTGTGCTGGTGGCCTCTGTTAATTCCTTGGTAGATTCGGTCTAGTAGCACTTTGTTGTACCTGTCGCACCGACCCGACACTCAGCTGCGACCTTTCTTGTGGACAGTCTCTCTTGAGGTGACCTACCTATCCACAACCATAACATTTCAGCCGTCCATTACAGGGTCCTGGGCCATGTTGCCCATCGCATCTTCGACAAGCATTATCTTGATAGTGTACTTTTCCTAAATTCAGGCCATCCCTGGCTTTTTCAAAGTTTTCAAAATTACTCTTTTTATTTGGTTTCTAGGTCGACCTTGACCAGGATAGGGTCTCTTACCCCGTTTGATATCACTAAAGGCCAACCTTGTCTCTTAGACTCGATTGCTCTCTCACCAATTCTTGCTCCACCAACTGTGCCCTTTCATAAATTTCATTATAATCTCTTATATTCAAAGGCACCAGTTGTTTCCTTATATCAGTCCTCAATCCTTTCAGGAATCTCTTAGCTTTTTCCTCTCGATCCTCAATCAGTCTGGGAGCATATCTGGACAATTCAGAAAAATTTGCTTCATACTGGTCTACTGTCAGCTCCCTTTGTTCCAACTGAACAAATTCAGTAATCTTCTTATCTCTGGCACAGTCAGAAAAATGCTTTCTATTGAAAGCTCTAACAAATTCGTCCCAATTCATAGTAGTAACTGGTGGAAAGATCGTGTCCCTTGAAGCTCTCCACCAAAACTTTGCATTTCCCTCCAGCTGGTACTCTGCCAAAGTTATTTTCTTAGCATCATTGCAGTTCAACAACCGGAAAATTCGTTCCTATCCATCTATCCATTGTCCCACCTCCTCAGGACTTCTTGTTCCACTAAAATTAGGTGGCTTCAGCTTCAGAAATTGTTCCACTAGTCCTTGAGGGCGACGTTCCACTTCGGATTGTTGCTGCGCTTGTCTTTCCATCAAATTTCCTATATTGGCCAATGCCTGCAAGATGTCTTCCATTCGGGGTTCAACCCTTGCAGTAGAGGCTTCAGCCCTCGATGGATGAGAACTACCAGCTCGTACCATGACTTTCCTGCAGTTTTCAAGCATTTGCCTTAGGAATAATCCGTGGCTCAATGCCTCCATTTAAAACCAGCTAGAACTATATATAAGTAACATAAACATGTTACTGGCACCTAAAAGCAACTCATAAAAATTACTAGGGATCTACTAGTGTTTACATCCCTCATATCTCTCGCACCCAACCTGGCATCGCGAGGAACCTTCGGCACACACCTCCGGGCATCTCGAAACTCCCGAGGCATCCGGCACACACCTCCGGGCATCCCAACACTCCCGGGGCATCGTCGACTTAGCCGTCCGATTGTGTCATCATTTTCATTACACATGGATATATCTCACTTTGGAAAAATGCCATTTGATGCAATAATGCCAAGAATTTCATTTAATTTATAAAATTTCATCAATTTTGATGTCATATGAAATGCATAAATGTCACCACGCATGCTAAATAGATATCAACTCAGAATACCACATCCCTTAGAGTAATTTATTTGTTCTAAAAAAAAGACACTTTTCGGATAAAACGGAATGCATTCCTTTAATTAAAATTCTGGAAAAATTTTAGTAAACGATATTAATAAATTCTGAGAATTTAACCTGATGTAAACAAGACCTAGAGAAAGAGGTTTCATGAAGAACACCATGTCAAGAAAGTTTCATATAAATCGCATAGGTCCATACATCACAGCAAAAGAAATTCCAACACCACTTTTGCACAGTTTGGAAATAATTTCGATTAAGTCCTTAAATGAACTCCGAAAATTCTGAGATTTTAATTTGTTATAGTTAAGACCTAGAGATAAAAGTCCCATGAAGAAATTGAAATTTAATTCATTCTAGATTAAAAGCCATAATTATTATAACTTTTCCTAACCCTCGGTTCAATCTCCAGATTTATTCCTTCCAAAGAAAATTTGTTTCCCCGATCAATACTTGTCCGTTTATTCTCAAGTTTTAGTATGTTACTCCTCAAGATGTCGTCTACAACCCTTATCAAGGACACGAGATCAAATTCGGACTGGATACTTGCAAAATTCACAGAATCGCAAGGGGTCAACATAGTAATTTCCAGATCTAGTATCTTTGAAGAAAAATGGTTTCACCAACAAATACTTGTTCATTTCCTCTCGAATTTTGATATGTTACTCTTCAAGAAGTCCTCTACAAATTTCATCAAGGTACGAGATAAGATTTCAACTAGATAATTACCTATAATTCGCGAAATCACCAGAGGTCAAACTGTTTTCCATAGAACAGTTTACTAGCTTAAGGTACTACTCCCAATTTTTGAAACTTCTAACATCTAGCTCATCCGAAATCTACTTTACACACACAACCACAGCAAGCATCATGTAGATCAAGGGACTTCACTTGCCTTAAGTTCACAGCAAGCAAACGGCAATTTGAGGTTTCGGCAAGCTTCATCGACGGCGGCAGCTAGGCGACGCGACGGTCTTCCTCTTCCCCCTCGCGGCTCACACTCGCCTTCCTCTCTCTCGCTCGAACTCTCCTCTCGGTCTCACTCTTTCTCTCTCGGTTCCTCGAGCAATCCGCCTCTCCCTCTCTCTTCCTTCGGCTGCTTCAAGGCTAGCAATCATTAGGTTTGCATGCAAGGAAACTTGGCTGTAAGGGGGTGACAAGTGGAGGAAATGGTGTGGGCATGCTCCAACCGGTTTTCCTCCCTCCTTCGGTCGACGGCTTCATGGGCTTCTTGGGCCGGGCCTTGGTCGGCCGAATGGTGGGGGTTGTGGGCTGTTTTGGGCTGTCTTGGGCCTTAAATATCCAGCCCACATTTGCTCCTAATAATCCACCTTAATCCCCACTTATATAAATACATAATTACAAATAGTCACATGGCCATATAATATTGCAACATAAATCAATGAAAATCCAACTTATAGAGTACACGGCCAAGAATAGAAAATTCCTTGTCAATTTATCCTTTAATACAATCCTTGATCACACTTAGATATAGGATACATTTCCACTCAAAACAATAGTCCATTCAATGTTCGGCCTTGTTTAATTGAAATCCGTTGATCTAATGACTATAATATAGTCCGATGGTGCTTCCAATACCTTTTCATGGGTCGCAGTGTATCTAGAGATCGTTATGAAATTTTAGGATGCCACAAGAACCCTCGCCTAGACGGCATTCCACTGAGGAGCTTCGTTCCGAAATCCATTTGCAAACGGCAACGTCTAGCATCCTCCGCCTAAACGGCATTCCACTGAGGAGCATTGTTCCGTGTAGTCACAATTCGGCAATCTCAAAGGGATCGTCTTGTTGCGCAGCACTTGCTCCTTTCAATCCACGATCTGAGCCGGTCTCTCCACGTACGACACTCTCTCGTTCACGTCTAATTCTTCAAAATTCAGCACGTGGATCGGGTCAGTTGATACTTCCTCAACATCGACACGTGGAAGACATCATGGACTTATGCCAGTCTTGATGGCAAGGCAAGACGATACACTAAAGTCCCTATTCTTTCCAAAATCTCAAAGGGACCGACGTACCTCGGACTCAGCTTCCCTTTCTTGCCGAAGCGTGAAGTACTCCTCATCAGTGACACTTTAAGAAATATGCGCTCAGCAACTTCGAATTCCAATGGTCTTCGCCGCTTATCTGCATAGCTCTTCTGGTGACCCAGAGTGGTCTTAAGTCTTTCTCGAATAACTTTGACGGCGTCGACTGACTACTGGACCAACTCAGGGCTGGTGATCTTGCGCTCTCCGACTTCGTCCCAACAAACTGGAGTTCTGCATGCTCTGCCATACAACGCTTCAAACGGTGCCGATTGAATGCTCTGTTGATAACTGTTGTTGTAGACGAACTCAACTAGATGAAGCTATTCCTCCAAGCTTCCTTTGAAGTCCAACACACAAGCTCACAGCATGTCCTCGAGGGTTTGAATCGTCCTCTCAGACTGGCCATCTGTCTATAGATGATAGGCCGTACTGTAATGCAGCTTCATTCCTAATGCTATCTGTAAGCTTTTCCAGAAAGCTGCTGTGAACTTCGGGTTTCGATCTGACGTGATCGTCACTAGTACTCCGTGAAGATGAACTATCTGTCGCATGTACAACTCAGCATATCTGTCCAATGCATAGTCCTTTCGTATGACGATGAAGTGAGTAGACTTCGTCAATCTGTCAACTACAGCCCATATGGAATCATTACCTCGCTGACTCCTTGGTTATCCCATCACAAAATCCATTGTGATATGTTCCCATTTCCACTCGGGAATCTCGAGAGGTTGCAAAAGTCCTCCAAGATTGTAGTGCTATGCTTTTACTTGCTGGCACGTCAGACACTTGGCAACATGTCTGGCGATATCCGCTTTCATACCGATCCACCAATAGTGTTGACGTAGATTCTTATACATCTTCGTACTGCCTGGATGAATGCTGTAATTGCTACGATGAGCTTCTAACAAGATCTCTTCTTTAAGCTTTGCATCGTCAGGTACACACAGTCGTCCACGAAACTTTAGTACTCCGTCTTCAGAAATCTGAAAATCAGGTTTCCTCTTTTTCGCATCTTCTTGCAAAATTTTCTGGATCTCAAGATCTGTCAATTGCAACGTCTTAATCCTTATCTGCACTTCCGATTCAATTCTGAGGGTAGCTATAAGACTTGAAAGGTGGCCTTCAAGTAAGATTTACTCCTGAATCACCATCTGCGCAATCGATGGCTTTCAACTCAACGCATCTGCAACCCTGTTGGCTTTTCTGGGATGATCAGGATGTCGCAGTCATAGTCCTTAAGAAGTTCCATCCAACGACGTTGTCTCATGTTCAACTCCTTCTAAGAGAATAAATACTTTAAACTCTGATGGTCTGTAAAAATCTAGAACTTTTCTCAGCACAAGTAATGTCTCCAAATTTTTAGAGCAAAGATGATCGCTGTGAGTTCTAAGTCATGCGTTGGGTAATTCAACACATGAGGCCTCAACTGACGGGACGCGTATGCAACAACTCTTCCATGCTACATTAAAACGCAACCCAATCCTCTATACAACGCATCACTAAGGATCTCATATCCTCTAGGACTAGACGAAATCGTCAACACGGGTGCGGTAGTCAGCTTCTACTTTAGCTCTTGAAAACTACGCTCGCACTTATATGTCCATACGAACTTCTCTTCATTCTTCAGTAGTCAAGTCAGAGGCATGGCTATTGCTGAAAATCTTTCCACGAATCGCCTATAATAACCTGCCAATTCCTAGAAACTTCTGATCTCTGTCACTGTCGTCGGTTTCAGCCAATTGATCATGACTTCAATCTTGGTCGGGTCCACGGAAATCCCTTCACTAGAAATCAGGTGACCTAAGAAAGCCACACAAGTCATCCAAAACTCGCACTTATTGAACTTGGCGCACAACCAATGATTTTGTAGAGTCTGAAGCACTGTCCTTAAATGTCTTTCGTGCTCCTCTAAACTTCTCAAGTACACTAGGATGTCGTCGATGAACACAATCACGAATTGATCTAGATACTCCTTAAATACTCGGTTCATCAAATCCATGAAAGCAGCTGGGGCGTTAGTCAAACCAAACGGCATTACAGTAAATTCATAATGGCCGTAACGCGTATGAAAAGCCGTCTTCGGTATATCTTCCTTCCTAATCCTCAACTGATGGTAACATGTCCTCAGGTCCATCTTGGAAAATATCGACGCTCCTTGTAGCTGATCAAACAAGTCGTTAATCCTTGGTAATGGATACTTGTTCTTGATCGTCACTTGATTGAGTTGCCGATAGTCGATGCAAAGACACAACGAACCATCTTTCTTCCTCACGAACAGAACTAGTGCTCCCCAAGGTGATGCACTAGGACGTATGAATCCTTTATCCAACAACTCCTGCATCTGCACCTTCAGTTCCTTCAACTCTGATAATGCCATACGGTAAGGAGCCTTCAAGATTGGCTCCGTCCCAGGGGCCAACTCAATCACGAACTCAATCTCCCTTTCTGGGGGCAGACTAGGTAATTCTTCAGGAAACACATAAGAAAAATCTCGTACCACGGCGATGCTCTCCATCTTCGGCTCCTCAACTGTCGTATCCATGACAGTTGCCAAATAACCTTGGCAACCCACATCTAACAAACGGATTGCCTTAAGCAACGAGATTAAGGTAATTGAAGGTCCTCCTCGACTTCCGCTAAACTCGAAACTTTCACCCGCTAACAGGTTAAACTGAATTGCTTTATGATAACAGTCTACAGTAGCTCGTTGCTTGGTGAGCCAATCCATGCCAATGATCACATCAAAATCATACATGGCTAGGACAATCAAATCTATCATTTCCTCTCGCTCACCAATAACTAACTTGCAACCAGGACAACCTACTACAAACATCACCTTATCCTTTAACGGGGTAAATATGCTAATGACTTACCCCAACGGTTCTAGACTCAACCCTACCAACTTAATGTATTGCTAAGTAATAAATGAATGCGTAGCTCCAGGGTCATATAAAGCTGTGGCACCCCTTTGATGGCCCCCAATCCGTTCGGGTCACCACAAGCACTTTTCACTTGCTCTAATTAATGTAACACTCGATACTATTTATTTATAGCGGGTCCATAAATCATGGGGGTTAAATATATATATATATATATATATATATATATTTTTTAAATTGGTCCCGGTGCGGTTCATATAACGGAAGCATAATCAAATCACCCTATCCCTGACTCCAACAATAATAATGAAATGCACACCAACTACACGTCAGATAAAAAGATAAGCCGAGTCACTTTTATTTACATAATCATGATGGACATCTCGGGTCGGTACAGCAAAAGACCAAGGCTTTTTTAACTATGCTCGGCTAACTCAAAAGAACTCGACCCTACATCAGACATGTACACCAATCCATCATCTAGTGTCGGCTAACCAAAAAGTGTCATCCTCCACCAGCCGTACGCGCAATCACACCCAACCTGGTGCATCGGCCGGAGGCGGCGGCAGCATCCCTATCATCACCCCATCACGTCAGACATGAACAAACAGAAACTCTTGGATAACAGGGCCATCAGCTAGACCCACATCATACATCACCAAGACACAAACTCGAATAAACACTAGACCAGGTACACTAACAAAAGAATGCTTCAAGCACTCCACCTCAACATTAGATGGCAAGCCATAGTAAGTACCACGCGCAACTGGTGGCAGAGGCATCTTTCAATCTGAAATGTTAATCCCCAAAGGGGTGAGTACAACCACTCAGTAGTAAAGATCCACCAAACTACACGATGCATCGGACAGAACAGTCAAGGTATCACAAATAAGGCATATATCATCCATGCAATCAAGCATACATCATCATGCAGTCATGCATATATCACCATGCAATCGTGCATATATCTCTATGCAATCATACATAAATCACCATGCCATCTCGGATATACCACCATGCCATCTTGCATATACCACCATGCGGTCATGTTTGTATTTCCATGAGATTCTTTCCATGCCATAAACACACACATATGCATGATTCATCTCATCCACACAATCATGTGTATGTCCCCATGAGATCCATTCAAGCCTTCATGATCGCATTCTCAATGTCAAATGGTATCAATTTAATTTCATAGGCAATTCATGCATCATGCCATATGCACACATCCATGCACATGATTCAATTTTCAATTTTTAATTTTCAAAAGGATCTCATTTCATCATTTTTTTTTTCTTTCCAGGGACCAGTGTTTGCATCCCCCATTTATCGCTCGCACCCAACCTAGCATCGCAAGGAGTCTCCGGCACACACCTCCGGGCATCCCGCACCCCAACTGGCATCACGAGGAATCCCCCCGGCACACACCTTCAGGGCTTCCAGCACACACCTCCGGGCATCCCGACACTCCCGGGGCATCCGGCACACACACTCCGGGCATCCGGCACCCACACTCCGGGCATCCCGACACTCCCGGGGCATCGTCGGCTCACGCCTCCAACGGTATCATCATTATCATAATGTATATTCACAAATGTGCCTCATTTTTCAACATGGCATTTGATGCAATAATAACAAAGGTCTAATCCGGCTTTTTGATGTTATATGACATGCCAAATGTCACCACATATGGAGCAAAATTAACCACTCAAGACATTATATCTCATAGAGCAAATTCATTTATTTTTGAAAATGCAGTAAATTTTCGGATAAAACAGAATGCACTCTTTTGGTTAAAACTCTTGAAAAATTAGTAAACAGCCTTAATAAATTCTAAAAATTTGACATGTTATATACAAGATCTAGAGGAAAATATTTCATGAAGAACACCATATCGAAAGAGCTTCATATAATTCGGTACGGTCCATGCATCACAGTCTTTAAAATTTCAGAATATTGCCATTCACAGTTTCATTCACAAATTCGGTAAAACCCTAAATCAGCTCCAAAAATTCTGAAATTTTGATATGTTATAGACAAAGCCTAGAGGTAATGAAGAACTTGAAATCAAATTCGTGATAGATTAAAAACTATAATTACCATAACCGTCCCTAACCCTTGGCATCGAATTCCAGATTTAACAATTTCGGATAAAAAATCATTTCACCAACCTACACTCATCCGTTTCCTCTCAAATTTGAGTATGTTACTCCTCAACATGTCATCTACAACTTTCATTAAGAACACGAGATCAAATTTTAACCGAATAATTTTATAAAAATTCACAGAATCACACTAGGTCAGCATTACGATTTCCAGATCTAACTTCTTCAAAGAGAAATAGTTTCACCGGCCTATACTTGTTAATTTCTTCTGAAATTTTGATATGTTACTCTTCTCTACAACTTTCATCAAGAAGTCGAAGCGGGATTCCAACTAGAAAATTACATGCAGCTCACGAAATCATCAAAGATCGGACTGTCTTTCTAGAAAATAGGATTCTAGGCTAAGACACTTCTCCCCAAAACTTCAAAAATTCCTCACCTCTACCACATCCGAAGTTTACCATTCACCACACACACATCAAAGTAAGCAAAGGGTAGATCAATGGACTCTACTTGCCTTAGATCCGACGAAATCAAGCGAGCAACGGCGACTCGAGGACTTTGAGCACAACACGGTCGACGGCGAAGCTAGGCGCATGCACGGCGGCGCTTGGTCTTCCTCTTCCCTCGCCGAAGCACCCATGAACTCTCTCTCTCTCTCCCTTGGCTTTCTCTCTTTCTCTCTTCCTCTCTTTCTCTCCCTCGCACGACATTCCTCTCTCTCGGTTCAATCTCTCGAGCAATCCGCCCCCTCTCTCCTCTTCTTTCTTCTCTCACCCATGATTAGCAATCATTAGATTGCATGCAATGGCCACTTGGTTACTCCCTCATGCCACTTGTCAAATTTGCCATGCAAGATGATGGGCCTCCTTTGGGCCAGGCTTCTCCATCCACCTCCTCCTCCTTCGGTCGACAGCCCATTAGGCTTCTTGGGCCGGTCGAATGGTGGGGCTTGTGGGCTGGTTTTGGGCTGGCTTAGCCTAAGAATTTCAGCCCACTTCCTCCTTTAATAATTTACCCTAAATCCCCACTTATAACAAAATACCTAATTGCAAATTTATTTGGCCATAAAACTTTATAACATAAGTCCATAAAATCCAATCTATAAAGTGCATGGTCAAGAACAAAATTTTTCCTTATCGAATTATCCTTTAGTACCATCTTTAATCACCCATGGACATAGGATATATTTCCAACCTAATAATTGTCCATTAAAATGCTTGGCCTTAATCTATTCTAATCCTTTGGTCTAAAGGCTATAACATAATCCGATGGCACTTCCATCATCTTTCCATAGGTCATAATGTATCTGGAGGTTGCCATGAAATTTTAGGATGCCACAAAAGCATAAGCAGCATGGTCGTTCAACGAGACCGTACCGTGACCACATCCGCGAGTCCTCCGCCTCTCATCGGGTGACAACATACACCTGCCCAGCATTAGAGGCTTGCTCAAAATACTTTGTTGTGCGTTCTGCGATGCACTCCCTCCTGGTCGCCCTGTCTGTGGCGGTGGCGTCTGAGCTCCCATGGGCCCGTGCGGCCAGTCCATAATCTGGTGGCCGTATTAGCCACACCCAAAACAAGCTCTCGTCCTAGTAGAACACAGGGCTGATCAATGGTTCCTTCCACAAAATCGGCACACTCAATTCGAGTAGGGTGCCAGCTTTCCAATCCCACCCTTCCGGTTTGGCAGAATGGAATATCTCCCACCTGTCATTGACTTCTTCCCGAACCGATTACCATCTCTATTAGACCCGAATCGGGACCCAGATACGGTAGCTCGTTCATTCAAGTTCCTTTCGATTAGCTGTGCCCTTTCATACAGGTCGTTGTAGTCCTTCAAATTCATCGGAACCAATAGATCCTTAATCTCCAATCGGAGGCCGTCCCTGAACCTCCTAGCTCTGTCCATTGGATCCTCGATTAGCCTGGGGGCTTACTTGGACAGCTTGGCGAACTTTGCCTCGTACTAGTCTACAGACATTAGACCCTGATGTAGATGCTGGAATTCTACCATCTTCTGTTTTCTAGCGCAGTCAAAGAAGTATTTCCCATTAAAAACTTGCACAAAGGCGTTCCACATTGGAACTGTGCCTTCTGGAAACACTCTTCCTCTTGTAGCCTCCCACCAGGTACTTGCATTTCCCTGTAGCTGGTACACCGCTAGGACTACCTTGTCTTCATCAGAGCACCTCAGCAGTGCGAAGGCATTCTCCAGTTCTCTTATCTAGAGGGTTGCAGCTTCAGGATCACCTGTTCCAGTGAACCTCGACGGGTTCAGCTTTAGAAACTATTCCACTAACTTGTGCATCGGTCGCTCCCCAATCACATTCCCAAGCTGGTCTTCAACAGGTGTGGCTGCAACAGCAGCAACGGCATAAGCGGTGGCAGTGGCGGTAGCTTGATTCTGGGCCTGCTGCCCCCACCAAGTTCCCCATGGTCTCAAGCGCCTGCACGATCCCATCTATTCTAGGATCGTCGGGTGCTGCTACACCAATACCAATTTGCGACGGTACTCTCTCTCTCTCTCTCTCTAGCCTGAGCCAGCACTCTTCCTCGGGTACCAACCCTAGTAAGCATCCTACCCCGAGTGACAGACGCAACTGCCCTCTTCCGAGGGGTCCTCTGCTCAAGATCACTCATACTACAGGATCCTTATAGAACTTGCTTTCCAATTCCCACACAAAATTAGAAATTCGAGCAACCCACAGAAATCAATCAACAGTCAATCACAATCGTCAGCATAAGGAAAAAGCTTTTCCTACTAACTATCCCAATACCCATCACACCTTATCACTCCAGACACCGATCAACTCCGATACCACTTCGGGTGGGGATGTCAAGCCCCGAACCCCACGCACGCACACATCCCTCAGAAGTCGATCAAATTGCGATGTTCCGAGGACGCGTCGCCGACCCTTTCTTTTTAAGCACATGCGGAAGCGAATTAAATAAACACCCAGACAACCAACCAACATAGGGATAGTGAAAACATACTAACGCCCTATTTTCACAAAACACATTTTATACACATACCAAGTTAACCCTACGGTTTTATATACACAGGTATGTCTCCAAAAAGAACTACTAGGTCACTTATGCTCTGGACTTTTCTGGCTCGAGCTTTGGGTTCTCTACAGCCATTCCTGCTGTTACCACCGCACCTGTTGAAGTTCCACCAGGAAATGAAAACGGTGAGCGGCTGATGCATAAATTGGTGGAGCAGTTCCTGAAGTTGAAACAACCAAGGTTCATAGGAGAAGGCAATCTCGAGGCTGCAACCCTCTGGATCCGAGAGCTAGAGAAAGTCTTCACACTGCTGAAGTGCTCTGAAGAAGACAAGGTAGTCCCGGCGGTCTACCAGTTGCAAGGGAACGCGAGCACTTGGTGGGAAGCCACCAAAGGGAGAGTGTTTCCCGAAGGTAAGGTTCGGAGTGGAATGCCTTCGTGGAAGTCTTTTACGGAAAGTACTTTTCGGACTACGCCAGAGAGCAGAAAATGGCTGAATTTCAGCGTCTTCGTCAAAACCAAATGTTAGTGGACCAATATGAGGCGAAGTTTGCAAGGCTGTCCAAGTATGCACCGAGGTTGATAGAGGACCCAGTGGACAGAGCGAGGAGGTTCAGAGATGGACTGAGACCTGAGATCAAGGATCCGCTGGTGCCGTTGAATCTCAAGGATTACAATGAGCTGTACGAGAGGGCCCAGCTGATCAAGAGGAATCTAAACGAGCAAGCTGTCACATCGGGGTGGCAATTCGGGCTCAACAGAGATAACAATCGATTCAGGAAGAGGCCGATGACAAGAGAAAGGTACTCCATTCCTCCCAACCAAAAGGGTGGAATAGGAAAGTCAGCACCCAACTCGAATGGTGTGTGCCATTTCTATGGAAGAAGACATGGATCAGCCCCGTGTTTTACTAGGACGGGAGCTTGTTATGGATGTGGCTAGCACGGCCACTAGATCAAAGACTATCCGTGCATGCCCATGGGAGCACAAGCACCATTGTCGCAGATAGGGCGACCGAGAGAAAGTGCATCGCAGAACGCACCACAAGGTAATATGAATAGGCCTCCGATGCAAGGAAGGGTGTATGTTGTCACCCGAAGGGAGGCGGAGGACTCACAGGACATGGTTATAGGTACGGTCTCGCTGAACGACTTTGCTGCTTATGCTTTATTTGATCCTGGAGTTACGCATTCATTTATTGCTAAGCAGTACATTAAGTTAGTAGGATTGAGTCCAGAACCGTTGGGGACAGTCATTAGCATATCTACCATGTTAAAGGATAAAGTGTTGTCTGCAATAGGGTGTCCTAGTTGCAAGTTAGTGATTGGTGAGCGAGAGGAAATGATAGATCTGATTGTGCTAGCCATGTTTGATTTTGATGTGATCATTGGCATGGAATGGCTCACCAGGCAATGAGCTACAGTAGACTGCTATCATAAAGCGATTCAGTTTAACTCGTTAGTGGGTGAAAGTTTCGAGTTTATTGGAAGTCGAGGAGGACCCTCGATTTCATTAATCTCGTTGCTTGAGGCAACCCGATTGGTAGAGGTGGGTTGCCAAGGTTATTTGGCAACTGTAGTGGATACGACAGTTGAGGAGCCGAAGATGGAGAATATCGCCGTGGTACAGGAGTTTTCTAACGTGTTTCCTGAAGAATTACCCGGTTTGTCCCCAGAAAGGGAAATCGAGTTTGTGATTAAGTTGGCCCCTGGGACGGAGCCAATTTCTAAAGCTCCTTACCGTATGGCGCTGTCAGAGCTAAAGGAACTAAAGGTGCAGATGCAAGAGTTGTTGGACAAAGGATTTATACGTCCTAATGCATCGCCTTGGGGAGCACCAATTCTGTTTGTAAGGAAGAAGGATGGTTCGTAGCGCATTTGCATCGACTATCGACAACTCAATCAGGTAATTATCAAGAACAAGTATCCGTTACCGAGGATCGATGACTTGTTTGATCAGCTATAATGAGCGTCAATATTTTCCAAGATCGACCTGAGGACAGGTTACCATCAGCTGAGGATTAAGAAGGAGGATATACCGAAGACGGCTTTTCATATGCATTACGGCCATTATGAGTTCATTGTAATGCCGTTCGATTTCACTAACGCCCCAGCTGCTTTCATGGATTTAATGAATCGAGTGTTCAGGAATACCTGGACCAGTTCGTGATTGTGTTTATTGACGACATCTTGGTGTATTCGAGAAGTCCAGAGGAGCATGAAAGACACTTAAAGACGATACTTCAAACCCTGCGAGAACACGAGCAACACACTAAAATTCAGTAAGTGTGAATTTTTGCTAACGCGTGTAGTTTTCTTAGGTCACGTGATTTCTAGTGAAGGGATTTCCGTGAACCCAACCAAGATTGAAGCCATGATAAACTGGCCGAGACCAATGACAGTAACAGAGATCCAAAGTTTCTTAGGATTGGCAAGTTATTATAGACGATTTGTGGAAAGATTTTCAGCAATAGCCATGCCTTTGACTCGACTGCTGAAGAAGGAAGAGAAGTTCAAATGGACATATAAGTGCGAGCATAGTTTCCAAGAGCTCAAGTAGAATCTGACTACCGCACCCGTGTTGACGATTCCGTCTGGTCCTAGAAGATATGAGATCTATAGCAATGAGTCGTACAGAAGACTAGGCTGCGTTTTAATGCAATATGGAAGAGTTGTTACATACGCGTCCCGTCAGTTGAGGCCTCATGAGTTGAATTACCAGACGCATGATTTGGAACTTGCAACAATCATCTTTGCTCTAAAGATTTGGAGACATTACTTATGCATAGAAAAGTTCCAGATCATTACGGATCACCAGAGTCTAAAGTATTTATTCTCTCAGAATGAATTGAACATGAGACAGCGCCGTTGGATGGAACTTCTCAATGACTACGACTGCGACATCCTATATCATCTCGGAAAAGCCAATAAGGTTGCAGATGTGTTGAGTCAGAAGTCGTCGATTATGCAGATGATGGTTCAAGAGTGGATCCTAGTTGAAGGAGCTCGAGATTCGGATTACAAGTTTGAGGTAGGCCACCTTTCAAGTCTCATGGCCACCCTCAAAATTGAACTAGAAGTGCAGATAAGAATTAAGACGTCGCAGTTGACAGACTCTAAAATCCAGAAAATTCTGTAGGAGAATGCGAAAAAGAGGAAGGCTGACTTTCAAGTTACCGAGGACGGAACAATTTCGTGGGCGATTGTCTGTACCGACGATACAAAGCTTAAGGAGGAAATCTTGTCAGAAGCTCATCGCAGTAGTTACAGCATTCATCTAGGCAATACTAAGATATATCAGAATTTGCGTCAACATTATTGGTGGACCGATATGAAGGCGGACATCGCCAGACATGTCGCCAAGTGTCTGATGTGCCAGCAAGTGAAAGCACATCATTACAAACCTGGAGGACTTCTACAACCTCTCGAGATTCCCAAGTGGAAATGGGAACAAATCACAATGGATTTTGTGATAGGATTACCAAGAAGTCAGCGAGGTAATGATTCTATATGGGCTGTAGTCGACAGATTGACGAAGTCTGCTCATTTCATCGCCGTACAAAAGGACTTTGCATTGGACGATATGATGAACTTTATGTGCGACAAATAGTTCGTTTTCATGGAGTGCCAGTGACAATCACGTCAGATCGAGACCCGAAGTTCACAGTAGCTTTTTGGAAAAGTTTACAAACTGCCTTGAGAACAAAACTGCAATACAATACGGCCTATCATCCGTAGGTGGATGACCAATTTGAGAGGACGATTCAAACCCTCGAGGACATGTTGCGAGCTTGCATATTAGACTTCAAAGGAAGCTGGGAGGAACAGCTTCATCTAGTTGAGTTTGCCTACAACAACAGTTATCAACAAAGCATCCAAATGGCACCATTTGAAACGTTGTACGGCAGGGCCTGCAGAACTCCAGTTTGTTGGGACGAAGTTGGAGAGCGTAAGATTATGGGCCCTGAGTTAGTTCAGCAGTCAGTCGATGCCGTCAAAGTCATTCGAGAAATACTCAAGACCGCTCAGAGTCGTTAGAAGAGTTATGCAGATAACCAACGAAGACCATTAGAGTTCCAAGTTGGTGAACACGCATTCCTCAAAGTGTTATTGATGAGGGGTACTTCACGCTTCGGCAAGAAAGGGAAGTTAAGTCCGAGGTACGTTGGTCCCTTTCAAATTTTGGAGCGAATTGGGACTTTGGCGTATCGTCTTGCGTTGCTGCCAAGACTTGCTCAAGTGCATGACGTCTTCCATATGTCTATGTTGAGAAAGTATGAACCTGATCCAACCCACGTGCTGAATTTCGAGGAAATAGACGTGGACGAGAGAGTGTCATACATGGAAAGATTAGTTCGGATAATGGATCGAAAAGAGCAAGTGCTACGCAACAAGACGATCCCCTTGGTTAAAGTGGTCTAGCAACACCACGGAATAGAAGGAGCCATGTGGGTAAGCGAACAATCGATGAAACGTCAATACCCCTACCTTTTTTGTGGAAGGATTATAATGGTTTAAATTTCGAGAACGAAATTTTTATAAGAGAGGAAGAGTTGTGACATCCCGAAATTTGACATCGTCTCGGATATATGAAATGGTTGTTTCATCGACATGCTTATAGTTATTTTACTCAGAGCTGGCCCCTCAGGAGTAAACTAATCTATTAGGTGAGGCCGTTAAGATATATAAACGCGACAAACTAGAGAATTTGATCAGAAATCGATCGCTCGGCCATAATAATTGGCAAGAGTCAATACAACACCGTTATAAATTGATTAGTGAACGGATATAGGTCAATTCAATGGAATCACGCAGTCGAATTGCAGGTGGTTCCGCACGATTGCGATATTCGCGTCAAACGGCAGTAAACCGATTTTCTATTGATATTATACTCTGGACACAAAATTGAAACCTCGCGATTTTATGACAACCGAGAGTCGTCTACGAGTTGGAGATGCACAAACGTGGATCAAAGATTATCGACCACAAGTCAAATGCGCTAAAATCCCTAAAAGCTACCCGATAGGTTAGGTCGTACTAAAATCGATTTTGGTCAATTTTAACCACGAAATTGAATTCGGTTATAGGAATCGGACGTTTGAGCGTGTCACGATTCATTTATAGGATGTCACCTCATCTTTCGGCGAATTTTCGTCCAATCCGAAAATTTTGCAAAAAATCGATTTTTGGACAAACAAGAAAATAAAAGGGAAATTCGGATCAAGAGGGAAAAAGGGAATTTTGCTGCCCAAGATGTCTTTGTTTGTGAGAAATTAGAAGAAAAATGGTCATTGGTTGGGCTATTAACTTTGAAGCATGAAGACTTTAGAGGCATAGTCATGAGTGTTTGGATATTTGTCTAGGCTTCCCATTGGTTGTCAAATTGACTTCCATTCCCTCTCTCTCTCCCTTTCATGTGCATACTCCCCCTCCTCTCTCAACCGACTTTCCTTTCTCCCCGCCCATTTCTTCATCTCATCTTCTTCATCAGCCACCCACCGACGCCATGATCGCCCCCAACACCAATGTCTAGCCGACCAGCCACCTCCACGCCTTAGCCCGCCTCACCAACTCCAGCAATCCGTCTTATGGCCACCATAACCGCCTCATCCACACCCCGTGTCCAACAACCGTACCTCCACGCCACTAGCTCCACCCGTCACCACCCCGGCCGAGCCCACCGTCCAACCTCTCGCACCGCCAGCTCTTCCGCACATCTACTCCTCTCCCCATCATCCAGCTCCTCCCCGTCACCATCGCCACATCCAGTAACTTTGACAGCCATCGCCGAGCTGCCACCATTCGACTAGCCTTCCAAGCCGATCAGCCCTCTTTGGCCGAGAGCTTGAGGGGCCAATCCAGCCTCCGCAAGCCTCCATTCGAGACACGATAGTCTCGGGTTTTTGCCGCCGTCGCCGTGAGCCCGCCGCCATCTTAATCCATTAAGTTAACTCCCTAATCCTTGATTAGATTGTTAATTGCGCTCAAGGGGTTAGATTAATGTTAATGAGGATTGGTTAGTTAATCCTAGATTAGTGTAACTAGCATGGTTAGGTTAGTTAGTTTGGTTAGGTTAGTTAACCATGGTTAGGTTTATTAATCATAGTTAGGTTAATTAAGTTTGATTAGCTTAATTAATCTCAATTTATTTAATTAATCGTAATTAGCATAATTAGTGACTGATTAGCCGTTTTGTAGAATTTTACTTTCGGTCTTCTGGATGGCATTTTATGTGATTTTGATGGCTTATATGTGCCATGATGTGCAATTGATTGCATGATGGTAGTTAATGATTTTTGGTGTAAAACTCGATTTTATAGGCTTTTAGATAGAAAAATGCTAGGTATCGATTTTGAACGCCAATTTTTATATACTATATAAAATCGTGGAGTTTTAAAATAGGAGCATCCCAAGTTTGACGATTCGCTTTCAATTACATGACCATGCACGATTATTTTACCGGGATTTTTAATACGAAGAAAAAGTGGCCAAGTTCATTATTTGAAAACGAGGTATTTGAACGCAAAGCATGGTGTTCTTGGCTAAATATGTGTTCGTATGGTCACTATCGGAACCTGTCACCCAACGAGAGTTGGGGAGGCGATGCCTGATTAAGTTCGGATGCCCCATGTCAACGGATGTCGAGTCGCAATGGAGGTCGGGCCGATGCTCCTTTATGGAATGCCGTCTAGACGGGTAGTGCTAGACGTTGCCGTACTTGACAGAGCAGGACGATTCCCGATTACGCCGGATGACCGCCAACTTTTGAGTTGACTATGGCCGATAGGTTGTAATAATCGGAACACGCTTGAATGGTTGTGAAAGTTGCGCTTAATTATGGGGCAAAATTATGTGGCACGGTATGGGACGTGTTATAACGATTTTGTCTTATAATCGGGACCCATGTGAATGTTTGAAGGATGAAAATTATGTGTTCTAGTTATTAATTATGCTTGTGATATTTATAATGGCATATGTGACGCGCTAATATGCAGGGACGTGTCGAGGCGAAGTGAGTTTTGTGTGGTGCATGTTAGGGACCGCCTTCAAGGCGAATTTACGTCATAATCGGGGTTTAGGGTTTTCACTCACTAAAATTTATCTCACCCCATCGTGGTTAACCTTTTTCAGGTCCTTAGTATGGAGATACTTCCAATCCAATTCGAAAGTCTACCTTTTTCCCTATTCCTGGATCACCCAAACTCGCAAGTTAGTTGTGACCATGATTTGGGTCGATGAGGGTCTCCTTTATTTGGTGCCTCATCACTTCAAAGTGTGGTTCATTAACGAGCGTAACGGTGCTCAAGAAGGTCCCCTGCAGGGTTTTGACGGACCGCCCGTCGGGATGGAGGATGGGGAGGTAGGTCACCCCATGAACATCGATATACCGGACGGTGTCGTGGAGGATCTCGAGCCCGAGATGGAGAGATCCGAGGTGTATGTTGCCTAGGGGTTTCTTTCTGAGACAGACTTGTATATATGAACCTGTAAGGTTAACTGGATGTATATATATATAAGTCGTAGTTTGTGAAATTCACTAGCATGCTTTTACTATCCCTATGTTTGTTTGTTGGCTGTGTGTTTATTTAATTCGCTTCTGCATGTGCTTAATTGAAAGATAAAAAGAATGCGTCAGCGACACGTCCTGGGACGTCGCATTTTTAGTCGACTGCCGAGGGATGTGCGCGTACCCGGGGTTCGGGGCGTGATAGTGATCTTGATGAAGAAATCTACATGGAACTTTCACAGGGACTTCGCAGACAGGGGGAGTCTCAGGTATGTCGTCTACGTAAGTCCCTATATGGACTCAAGTAGGCTTCTCGGCAGTGGTATGCGAAGTTTACTAATGCACTCACAAGTGCAGGATTTCAACACTCTAAACATGATTATGCATTGTTCACATGGACTAAAGGTACTTATCAATTTATTTGTTGATATATGTTGATGATATACTCATTATGGGAAATGACGACTCTGCCATTAGAAAATTTAAAGAGTATCTGCATTTTAATTTCCATATCAAAGACTCGGGGCCTCCAAAATATTTTCTTGGTATTGAAATAGCTAGATCTGATAAAGGGATATGTCTTAGTTAGCGAAAATTTGTCTTGGAGATTATATCAGAAATAAGGCTATCAGGATGCAAGCCAACTGTCATCCCCATTGAACAAAATGTCAAGCTTACAACTTTTGAATATGACAAGGCTACCTCATCATCTAATGAAGACCTGTTACTTCAAGATCCATCAGGTTATGAACGACTCGTTGGGAAATTGATCTACCTTACTCGACCAGACCTGATATATGCTATGCAATGCAAATACTCAGTCAATTTATGCATAATCCGAAGCAGTCTCACACGAATGCAACACTGAAAGTTGTAAAGTACTTGAAGGGCTGCCTAGGACTTGGAATATTGTTGTCTTAAGATTGCAACATGAAGATGAAGGCTTATTGTGATACTAATTATGCAACTTGTCCAATGACTAGAAGATCTATCCCAGGCTTCTGCATCAATTTAGGTAGATCCCTGACTTCATGGAAAACAAGTGTTTCTTTATCATCAGCCAAATCAGAATATTGGGCTATGGCAAAAACGGTTTGTGAAATAATTTGGATACAAGGCCTACTTTTGGATCTTGGAGTAGAAATTGATGGAGCAACTGAGTTATTCTATGATAATGATGCTGCACTTGAATTGGCGGCAAATCCTGTCTTTCATGAAAGGACAAAACATATAGAAGTTGATTGTCACTTTACTCAAGAAAAAATTCAAGAAGAAATCATCACAACCCAAGGAATTTGAACAATGGAGTAGCCTATAGACCTTTTCACTAAGCCTTTATACCAAAGACAGCATACTTATCTACTAAGCAAGCTGGGCGTCTTTGACTTATATAAGCCGCCGGCTTGAGGGGGACTGTTGGTGAAGGTTGCGATTTTATTCTAGACTCCGATTCTAATTGATTCAGTTGAAGATATTTGGAGATAAAGTAGGAAATTGTAATCGTGTATATTATTTCATTGATTCTCCTTTTGTACTATATATATATATGTATGTATGTATGTATGTATGTATATGTATACATGTACAAGGATGATACGATGAAATAGAATTACAATTTTTCCTCCAAAATACATCTTCATCTTAAGTTTCTATCAATAATCGAGTGAATGAGGTAATCAAGTTAATGGAAATAGAAGATGATCGGGGTAAACCATGCTTGTTTGGAATCCATGGAACTAATGGAATCGGCAAGACAACTATTACAAAGGTCGTATACAACTAACTCTCCTCTTGTTTTGATTGTTGTAGCTTTCTCGCAGAGATTTGGAGAAACGGCACGAAATGGTGGTATCCAGTTTGTGCAAACTAGGTTGACACGTGATATTCTTAGCAACATGGTGATGTCGCTTCTTTTGAAGGAGATATCAAGTTTTTCCTAGATGTATTCAACTGAAAGGGCTAGTATGAACACCTAGAGGAGGGTGAATAGGTGTGAAAACATATTTACTTTTAAACTGAGTCTAATGAACTATAGATTTTGCAAAAGGACTCAAGACTTTAACAACTATTTCAAAGCACAGAAATATATCGCAGCAAATAAAGTAAAGAAGTTCAAGGAAGAGAAAATGAACACAAGATTTATAGTGGTTCGGCTTAGAATAAGCCTACGTCCACTCTCCCACGCTGACAGCCTTCTAGTTGGTTTTCACTATGAATCGAAAGAGAATGTTACAGCCTTGTGATGTCGACTCTTCAGAGAGGAAATTCTACTTCTCTCACAAAATCACTCTCTAGAGTTTCTCTCTTTCAAATACAAATTTGTGCACTATATGATGAAGAACAAGTGATTCGGAAGATTCAGACTTCGAAATTCTTCTTTCACACTCTCTCTGGAATGACTTGAAAAACCTCCTTAAATATTCCTCTATGCTCGCTCGACCGTTGGCACTTTCCGGAGGAATTCTTTCAATCAACCCATTGACCGAATCAATCAAGGAGATCTCGAGCCATTTGAAGATTGAGATGATAAAGTCCATCAATCCTGGTCGCCCCTACACTCAGAATCTTGGTTTCCATAAGTAGATTCTTTCCAAATAAGCTTGCCTTCCAAAATGATTTGCTGCTTCGAAATTGATTCCAGTAAAGATAACCAGTATGGTAGGTGATATTCCCAACTAGAAAGCCTGATATATCCTGTTCGTACTAAAGCTTTGAAGAAAAATAATCTTGAGTCTGATTATATCTTCGTTCTTCACTTGCATTCAGTCTGGATCTTCGTCAGAGTGGGCAGACTTCCAATGAAAGATAGACTTAGACAGAATTTCACGAAGTCTCGCATTCTTCAGAATAGAACTAGAGAAGTTTTGTCGGCTTCAAAATTAACAAGAGTTTTCTCCAACAATCTCCCCCTTTTTTTTATGGTGACAAAACTTTCCTATAGATTTAACACTTATATCCTGCAAGACACACTTTAGTAGCATATGAAAACTTATAATAACAACAGATTATTATAAAACTGATTTGGATTGATTCTGCAACCACAAAAAAACATATTAGTCATGACAATTTAGAGTTCACGGAAAAAACTACAAGAGCTCAATCCAAATCCAAATTCACAACCATAAGAGATAACTGCAGAACATAATCATCCACAAAAGTTGATACTGCCAAAGATACTGCCAAAAAGCAAACACAAAAACACTTAAATATGTTCTCATTCTCCCCCTTTTGTCAACAGCAAAAAGAAAGAGAAAGTCCGAATAAAAAGTGTGAATAAAATGGATAAAAGAACTGAGTCAGCTTAGGGTTGTCTTGGAACACGAACGAGTCGGAAATCCCCAAAGAATCGTATCGCCTCCTCAAGCTTCTCCTAGCACCGATGATATACATTCTCGACTTTGGCTATAGTCTGTGAAGCCTGTTGATTCAAAGTCTAAACTTGAGTATCTAAAGACTGTACCTTGCCAGTTAGAAAATCTGTAGTAGATCTCAAGGCAGTGCGAAGCTTCTGAATCTCAATCTCCATTGCATATTGCTGAGCTTTTATCTCCAAGAGGAGCTCTTCTATCCTTAGATAGTTTGCATTAGATTCTGTTTGAGCACTAGCTTTAGTGAAGTGAGTCTGTAGAGTATTCAGAAATGAGGGAACATCAACTTGATCGAGGGCGGTTTGTTTTGCACCCTGACTTGGAGTTTCTGCATCAACTTCAGGGAAATGAGATGCAAAGACATCTTCGGGATCTGCAGGAGATATGCTAATGCCATCACTAGTAATAGGTACAATTTGAGGAGTTTTCTCAACGTCTCCCCCTGTTTTGGTGCTCGTAGGTGGAGAGAAGACTTCATCTTCTTGTACCTGTTCCTTCCCAACACTAGATCTCTTTTCTTGTTCAGTTTCTCCTCGTGCAGCATTTTTCCTGTCTTCTTCAGAATCTATTCTCTCAGTTGTATCTAATAGTGGTATTGCACCACTGGCTCCTTCGAATCTTCATCCTCATTGTCCTTCTCTCGCTGATTTTTTCAGCATCACTCCCTTCATCTTCTTCTCGATCTCTTTCCTCTTCTTCTGTTGCTTCAGAATCAACATCTTCATCCTTCTTTTCTGCATCACTCTCCTCTTCTGCTTCTTGTTCGCTGTCCTCTTCTTCTATATCCTCAGAATCAACAGAACCTTGAAGATTTCGCAAGGCCAGCACAAATATTGTCAGATCATCCTCCTCTTCTTCATCTATCAGGAGGGTAGACTTCTTTTTCTTTGAAGTTGTTTGGGCAACATCCTTTTCCTTTCACTTCCTTGCAGCAGTAGATTCTTCCTTGATTCTACTTGAGGATTCCTTCTTCAAAAGCTCAATGGCCTTAGTTAGATCCTTTAGCATCATTTTGGAGATCATCTTCATTCCTATCTCCATAGCACTGATAGTTCTTGAGCAAAGTTGAGAGGGAAAGTGGATTTGAAAGTGTCGGAACAATTTTGTAATCAAAGCATAGTAAGGCAATTGTCATTTCTCTTTCATCACAGTCTTGTACATATGTAAGAAGATGGTGTGTGGCAGAGAAAAAGGAATTCCATTGCAAATAGCTCACATGATCTTTGCTTCAAAACGAGAGACATCAGTTTTGGAAGCTGCTTTGGGTTTGATGCAGTTAATGACAATCTTGTGCAGCAAAATGTGTGAGGCTGGCAATCGAGAGTATGTGATACTCCCACTTGGCAGTCTGTCCTTTACCAAAAATCGAGTGAGTTGACTCATGGAGACATTGATTGGTAGAAAACCACTACGTTCAACTCCAAGAATATCAGCCAAAGTGTTTACATCCACAACAAACACTTTGTCACAAACAGTGAGCTGAATGTGAGTCCTATCCAGGAAAGACATATTAGAATAAAAATACACTGTTAATTCAAGATACGCCACAGTCGTCTTAGCACAAAACTTTTCAAGTTACAAATTGGCTAACCTTTCTCTCAAGTTAACCTTTATGGAGTCAAGGAAGTCAAAATTGATCGTGCGAGGGTTTATCACGCCCCGTTCAGCATTTGAGCATAAACCCTCTTATGCTCTTTTGAACGAAACAATCTCATTCTTTCTCTAAGGACATCAGTAGCCACACCCATGCGGGGTTGGAAATTCGTAAAAATTCGCTCATCGTCATCCTTATTCCTAGGCTGACTCTCTAAACTAAATCGAGGATCAGAAGGAAAATGCAGAAAAGCCTTTTCTGCCGAACCTTTCGGCGCCACTCCTAACCTTTCCATGGCTCTTAAGAACAGAGTTTCGTTTCCATGCCCATGACCTTTCAGAAAACTAGTGATAAAGGACATTGGAGATCCACCCTGTTTCAGATAACAATAATGCTTCTTGATCAACTTGGGGTGTCAAAACTTTGAGAGGAACTACTTCTTGATCAACTTTCTCATCTACAGGTTGACGATGAGAGTTCTGAGGAGAGTCTTCACCAATAAGATCGAAGTGTGTTGGTCCTTCAGGCATGCTTCGAGGACCATGGCTTGCAATGCGAGAGGATTTCCGCTGGTATGCCATAGATGTAGACTTGGAGGATTTTGATGACATGTACAAGTGAAGAAAAGATGGAAACTTGCAAAGAAATTTTGAGAGTAAAAGTCAAAGGAGAAGAGATTCGGTATTAGGGTTTTGAAAGGCTGTACTCGAAATGAAATGTTTTGAGGTATTTAAAGAATTCAAAAAAGGGTAAATGAAACGACACAAAAGAAATGCCTTTTCGCATCAAATTTAAAAAAGGTAACTCGCTAAAAATTTAAAATCGAATTTTAACAAGAAAATAGTAATTTCTAAAAATAAAATAGACAAATGATGATTCAGATAAAATCATATCTGTTCAGAATTTATATTCTAAAAACAAAATACCTAGATTGGAGAAAATGTACATACTGAAGTGGCTTCCACAAGATGAGGTTCGAGTCCGATCATCATCAAACTTTACTCGAGAGGAGAGATGATATTTAGCTTGCTGTGAATAGACTCAAATAAGCTTTTCTCCAACGATTTTGTGAATATGTCTGCTAGTTGATTCTTTGAATCAATAAATTGAATCATAATCTTGCCATTTTGAACATGATCCCTTATAAAATGATGACGGATCTCGATGTGCTTTGCTCTAGAATGAAGAATTGGGTTTCTGGTGAGATTGTTAGCGCTTGTGTTGTCGCATATGATCTCAGTGCATGATTCTTCTATTCCAAAGTCTCTTATTTGTTGTCTTATCTAGAGAATTTGAGAACAACAACACCTAAGAGCAACATATTCTGCTTCTACTGTTGATAATGCAACCATACTTTGTTTCCTTGAGAACCAAGATACCAGCATTTGATCCAACAGTTGACATGTGCCAGATGTGCTCTTTCTATCGACTCTACAATTGGCTAAATTAGCGTCAGAATAACCAAGAAGAGTAAAGTCTCCTTTTTTTGGATACCATAGACCTAGCCTTGGAAAAATTGCAACATATTTTATGATGCGTTTGACAGCACTAAGACGATATTCCTTTGGATCAAACTAAAATCTAGCACAGATGCACACACTAAATAAAATATCAAGTCTAGAGGCAGTAAGATAAAGAAGAGAACTAATCATCCTTCTGTACAGTTTCTGATATACTTTCTTCTTTCCTTCATCCTTGTCTAGTTTTGATGAACTCGACATAGGAGTTTCTGTCCTCTTGCAATTTTCCGATCCAAATTTCTTGATAAGATCTTTGGCATACTTCTCCTAGTAAATGAATATACATTTCTTTGATTGTCTGACTTGCAGTCCCAAAAAGAAGTTTAATTTACCCATCATGCTCATCTCAAATTCGTCCTGCATAGATCTTGAAAATTTCTTGCAGAGACTTTCATTAGGAGAACCAAAAATTATATCATCTACGTAAATCTATACAAGCAGAAAATCTTTTCCTGCTCTTTTTATAAACAAAGTAGTATCAACTTTTCCTTTCTCAAAGCCATTTTTTGTTAGAAACTTACTCAACATTTCATACCAAGCTCGAGGTGCCTACTTCAGGCCATACAACGCCTTTTTCAATCTGTACACAGAGTCTAGTTTTCTTGGATCTTCAAATCATGGTGGTTGTTCCACATAGACTTCTTCTTGAATGAATCCATTAAGAAAAACACTTTTGACATCCATCTGGAATAACCTGAAATTTTGATAACAAGCAAAAGCAAGCAATAATCTAATCACTTCTAACCTTGCCACTGGTGCATAGATCTCGCCATAATCGATCCCTTCTTCCTGAGTGTAGCATTTTGCCACAAGCCTTGCTTTGTTTCTTATCACTTAACCTTTTTCATCCATCTTGTTTGTGAGAACCTATTTCGTTCCAATAACATATTTGCCTTTGGGTTTTGGAATCAGCTCCCACACATCATTGATGCTGAATTGTCTGAGTTCTTCCTACATAGCTTCTATCTAGCTTTCATCAGACAATGCTTCTTCTACTCCTTTTGGTTCTATCTCAGAAATAAGTGCTATTGCACTGGAGTCTTCTCTTCCTTTGGATCTGGTGCAGATTCCTTCATCAATCTTGCCAATGATGAGTTCTTTCGGATGACTTGATTTGTGCTTCCAGTTGCTATTTGATTTGGGAATTTGTTGATCCTCTATTTCGTTTAAATCTTCTTGTTCTGCTTGATGCTGTATTCCAAATGTCTGAACCTCTTCGGGGGAAACAGACTTTGTTAAGTCTGTAACTGGTTCAAACTCTTCAAGATTCCTCCACATATTTGTTGGAGAAAAACTCCTTTCATGTTTTGAAGTTAACAAAACTTAAAGTCTATTCTAAAGAATTTCCAAACTTTTGTGTCCAAGTCTAAAGACACCCAAACTTTGTGTCAAAGTCTGCTCACTCTAACAAATTCCAGACTGAACGAAAGTGAAGGATGAAGACTTATCCAGATAAGGGATTATATATCTTTCTTCAAGGGTTCGGTTCGTATGGATTATATATGGTCTTCTGGTTGGAAATATCACCTACGAGATTGAATATCTTTATTGGAATTAATTTTGATACATCAAATCTTTTTGGAGGGCAAGTAATTTTAGAAAGAATCTACTTATGGAAACCAAGATCCCGATTGTATGGGCAAACAGGATTAACGGGCTTTCATCACAATCTTCAAACGGCTCGAGATCTCCTTGATTGATTCTGTCCAACGGGTTGATTGGAAGATTTCCTTTGGAAAGTGCCAACAATCGACAAGGCATGAAGGAGTATTTAAGGAGGACTCTCCAGTTGTTCGATAGAGTGCGTGAAAGAGAAATTCCAAAGTCTGAAGCTTCCCAGTTTCTTGTTATTCGATATTCTGTGCTCTAAATTGTACTCAAAAGACAGAGACTTAATGTGTGACTTCATGAGAGAGTAGTAGAGACTCTTCACTATCAAGTCGAGATTGCAAGATTGTAAATTCTCTTTTGATTCATAGTGGAAACCAACTAGAAGGCTGTCAGCGTGGGAGAGTGGACGTAGACTTAATCTAAGCCGAACCACTATAAATTATGTGTTCATATTCTCTTCCCTAAACTTCTTTATTTTGTTCGTAGTTCTATTTAACTGCTAAAGTCTGACCTTGCTCAAAGTCTGTTGTTCTTCAGACTTAGTTTCAAAAGTAAAATATTTTCACTGTTCTTTGCAAAAATTGCTTTCACACCTATTCACCCCCCCTCTAGGTGTTCATACTATCACTTACAATTGGTATCAGAGCTTGTGTACTTAATTTTTGAAGTGTTTTACTTATAAGCTAAAGATCCTATATGGCTAGTATTTTGGCTCCGATTTGGTTGAAGGCCAGAGCAACACGAGACCTCCTTACTTCGATGGAAATGAGTACAATGTCTGGAAGAACAAGATGAAGGCATTTCTCAGATCCAAAGATCCTCTGGAGTGGGATGTCGTAGAAAAAATGGATCAACCTTAAAGCAACATCAGCTTCAGACCGAGGAAAAGAAGTCATTGATGCTAACGAAGCAACACGAGCTAAATTTACCAAGAGACAAGCTCTTGACGCGAAAGCAATCTACTCTTTATATTGTGCCTTATCTCCTACTGAGTATAACCGAATTTCTTCTTGTGAAACAGCAAAAGAAGTTTGGGACAGATTACATGTTACCTACGAAAGAACTGACCGTGTGAAGGAAACCAAAATAAACATTCTACTCGGACAGTATGAAGCCTTCAAAATGAAGCCTAGAGAATCTATTACTGATATGTTCAATCGCTTTACAGAGATTGTAAATGGCCTGGCTTATCAAGGTCAACCAATCTCAAGACCAATGAAAGTCAATAAGCTGCTGCATGGGCTTTCGAAAGACTAGAATCATGTGAAGACTTCAATTAGAGAAACCCAGAGGATCATGCCTCTATCAGTTGACGAACTAATAGGCACACTTCAGTCGTATGAAGTGGAACAAATAAATGATGAAGAAGATCCTAAAGGTAAGAAGTCAATTGCTTTAAAGTCTAACGTTGATTCTGATGATACAGATTCAGATGATGATATGGACGACGAAGAGTTTGCGCTCATGATCAAGAAATTTATAAAGCTAAATAGAAAGGGAAGAAGATTCAACTGGAAGAAACAAAGCACGCAAAATTTCCAGAAGAGACCAACTGAGGACAATGAAACCAGCAAAGACGTGATATGCTTCGAATGCAAGAAAAATGGGCATATCAGACCTAACTGTCCTCCGTTGAAGAAGAAGAAAAGAAAAACTGAGAAGTACAAAAAAGCACTCAAAACTGAAACTTGGCGTGACACCGAGTGTGAGGAAAGTGAAGAAGAATATGCCAACATATGTCTAATGACTCATTCTGACTCAGACTCAAAATCGAAAACACTCGATTCAGATTCAAACAAAGAAATTGAGGTTAGTGATACAAAAATTCCTGTCAAAGTCTCTAAATACATAGATGAATTTTGTCTCAGTCTCAAATCCTCTCTTAAAAGGATTTCTGAAATAAAAAGGGAGAATTCTAAGATCAGGCAACATGAAGTTTCTTGGAAAGAAAATTTTTGAAAGTCTGAAAGCAAGTTTTGATAATTTGAAAGAAAATTCTGATTCTCTTTCAAAGGAAAATACTTTTCTTAAAAAGTGATATCTCAAATATAACAAAAAGATTTTCAAAATGATCCGAGAAAGCTGGAGAAAATTCTTTCAAATCAAATACCCTACTTTAACAAATCTGGTTTGGGTATGACTTCAGAACTGTTCAATTAATTGATTTTCCCAAAGTAAAAGAAATAATTAAACAAAGATCTGCAAAAGCATTTTACAAAAAATCATTTTCAAAAAGTTTTTGTAAAACCTGTTAGCCGAAGTGCACTCAGATGTTCAAAGTGTACTTAGAACATTTCGAGAAAAATGTCTTAAGGTTTGGAAACCAGTTAAAAAGGACTGGGCTAAAATTGTTTCGAATACTAACCCTCCTGAACCCAAGAAAATCTAGGTACCAGAAAATTTGAATTTTTCTTATGATCACAGGTCATTATCAAAAGGAAGATCAGAGGGTATTTGGATAGTGGCTGTTCGAGGCATATGACAAGAGACTCAAGTTGCTTTATAAAGTTTGTTAGACTGAATGGAGGAAAAGTATAAAGGAGAGATTGTAGGATGTGGAACTGTGAAGATTGGAAACCTAACTATCAACAATGTTTCCTTGGTGGAAGATTTGAACTACAATTTGCTGAGCATAAGTCAACTTTGCGATATTGGTTTCAGAATAAACTTCCAAGAAGGCATTTGTTCTGGAACGAGTCAAGACTTCTCTCGGTCTTTCACTGGGCGAAGACATGGCAATATATACCTTCTGGATGTAAACCCATAACGTTCTCAATATCTTATTTCCATTCAAGATGAAGCAAGTCTCTAGCATTGGAAGCTTGGTCATGTTAACTTAAAGCAATTTGCCAAGATTTCTTCTAAGATGCTTGTTCGAGAACTTCCTAATCTTCGAGGTTTTGTTGGTTTCGAGAAACCAATGCAAAGAGAAGAAAGAGACAGAGAAGAAACAGAGCAAGAAGAATTAGAGAAGGAAGAACCAGCAAGAGAAGAAGAAGCAAGAGAAAAAGAAGGAAGAAATGAAGAAGGAAAAGGTCATGAGGATGACTCTTATGAGGCGACAATTGCCATATCTTTATCTGAAGATTCTGAAGCAACTCGGAGTGGTCCAATTGGATTACGTACAGAGAAAGAACATCACTCTCACCCTGAAAACGAGAAGACTCAAGAAGAAGGAATCTCTTCTCCACCTGTAGGCACAAAAATAGGGGGAGCTGTTGAGAAAACAGGGACTTCTTCTCCTCTTTTTGCGAGTGATGGTATCAGTCAATCTCCTGCACACCCAGAAGATGTCTATACTTCTCAATTTCATGAAGCTGACATTGAAGAATCTACCCCGAGTCATGGGACTAGACAAGTTGATGTTCCCTTGTCTCTGAACTCTCCACGAACTCAATTCGCTGAAGCTAGTGCGCAGACTGAACCGAATGCTGACTATCCAAGGATGATGGAACTCCTTTTGGAAGTCAAAGCTCAGCAATACGCTATGGAGATTGAGATTCAGAAACTTCATACTGCACTGAGATCCTCTTCTGACTTTCACACTGAAAAGGTACAGTCCTTAGATACTCAGGTACAAACTTTAAATAAGCAAGTATCTCAGACTGTAGCCAAAAATGATCAGACTCTTCAAATTCTCAAGACTGTTCAGACTCAAGTTGAGAATGTTCATCTTCAGTGCCAGAAGGTTGAAGATGCGGTGCAATCCATGGGAGATTTCCAACTAGTTCGAATTCCAAGACAATCTTGATCCCTTTTATCTCTTCTCTATTTTGACTTTCTCCACTTTTTGCTGTTGACAAAAAGGGGGAGAACTTGCAGATTTTTTTTTTTAACTTTTAACTTTTTGCAAATTTGATTTAAGTTTGTTTTGAAAGCTTATTCTGCGGCAATACTTGCAGTAATGATGTTTATGGATGAGGATGTTTAAATCTTGATATGTGTTTAATGTTTTCAAGATTAACATGTTTTCTGTGGTTACAGAATCGATGCTATCCAGATCCTTAACTAACTATTTTTATAATATATTGTGGCACCCCTTTTCCCCCAATCCATTAGGGGTCGCCACAGGTAGGTATCACTTATCATACGCATACTAGTCTAATGCCTTTTTAATTAAAGTGGAACTATAGTTCAAAGGGGTTGCACAAATAGCCATGCATATTCCACCATGCACTTGTACATATATCATCAAATAGCCATGCATATTCCACCATGCAACGTGCATATACCACCATGCACTTATACATATATCATCAAATAGCCATGCATATTCCACCATGCAACGTGCATATACCACCATGCACTTGTACATATTTCACCAAGCAGCCATGCATATATCACCATGCACTTCATGCTTGAATTTCCATGAGGTTCATCCCATGCCATATGCACACAACCATGCGCATGATTCAATTTCCAATTTTTATCTTTCAATTGGATCTCATCATTTTCCTTCCTAGGGACCGGTGTTTGCATCCCCCATTTATCGCTCGCACCCAACCTGACATCGTGAGGAACCTCCAGCACACACCTCCGGGCATCCAGCACCCACACTCCGGGCATCTCAAAACTCCCGAGGACATCGGGCTCACACACTCCGGGCATCCGGCACTCACACTCTGGGCATCTCGAAACTCCCGAGGCATCGTCGGCTCACACCTCCGACGGTATACTCATCATCATAATTTATTTTCATATATGCACCACATTATCCACATGACGTATGATGTGATGGTAACAAGGGTCTATTTCAACTTTTGACAACATGTACCATGCCATATGACACCACATATGCAACATAATCCATCACACAAGACATTACATCACATAGAACCAACTCTTTTAATTTTGAAAATGCATCAATGTTCGGGTGAAACGGTATACGAAGTTCCGAAGATAATTTTGATTAAATACCCAAACGAACTCCAAAAATTATGAGATTTTGATATGTTATAAAAAACACCTAAAGATATATATCTCATGAAGATCACTATACCAAAATAACTTTACATAATTTGGTACAGTCCATGCATCACAGCTCTCGAAATTTAATATTACAGTTTACACGATTCCGAAAATAATTCCGAATAAATACCCAAACGAACTCCAACAATTATGAAATTTTAATAGGTTATAAAAAACACCTAAAGGTAAATATCTCATGAAGAACTTCATACCAAAATAACTTCATACAATTCAATACAGTCCAAGTATCACAGCTTTCAAAATCTCGGCATTACAGTTTGCACAGTTTCTAAAATAATTTCGATTAAATATTCAAACAAACTCCAAAAATTCTAAAAATTTGGTAAGTTATAGACAACACCTATAGGTAAATATCTCATGAAGAAATCTGAATTCAATTCGTTCTAGGTTAATAGCTATAGATGATCTATGTCCTCCTATTCTCGGTACTGTTTCTCTCAGGTTAAATCCTTTCAAAGAAAATTAGATTTACCCACTTACTCATGTCCAGTTTTCCTAACTTTTGTTAAGGGCACAAGATCAAATTTCAACTGGAAGATTTTATAAAAAATTATAGAATCATACTAGGTCGAGGTAACCTTTTTCCAGATCCAGTTTCTTCAACGAAAGACGATTTCACCTACCTATACTTGTTCATTTCCTCTAAATTTTTGATATGTTATACTTCAAGAAGTCCTCTACCACTTTTGTTAAGGAGTCGAAGTGATATTCCCACGAAAAAGTCGCATGCAGCTCACAATTTCACAAAGGGTCGGACTGATTTTTCTAGAAACAGCATGCACAGCCAACAAATCTCTCCCCATAGCTTCGAAATCTCCTTACCTCTACCGCATCCAACATTCACCATCCAACATACACAAATTACAGCTAGCAAAGGGTAGAGAAACAGGCTCTACTTGCCTCTAATCCGAGCACAACACAGCAAGCAAACGAACGGAGGGCTCGACGGCGGGACACGGCGGCTCGACGGCGACGACGAACCTCCTCCTCTTCTCTTGCACACTCGCTCTCCCTTTCTCGGACGGTCACTCGCTCTCTCTCTCTCTGTAACCTCTCTCTCTTGGTAATCCTCTCTCTCCATCCGCCCACTCTCCCTCTCTTCCTTCCCTTCATCATTTGCAATCATTGGTTTTTGCATGGTTTTTACACTTGGCTACAAAGAGACTACACTTGGCAATTCCATGCAAGAGAGGGGGGTATTCATCCGGTTGGGCTTGGGCCCCTTGGTCGATGGGCCATTAGGCCCCTTGGGCCAGGCCTCTCCCTCCAACCGATCGACGGCAGCCCCTTCCCTCCTTTTGGGCTTCGCGGGCCGGCCCAATGGCCGAATGATGGGGCTGGTCTTGGGCCCAAAAATTCAACCCACTCTTCTCTAATTTTTCCCCTTTTAATTATCACCTAATTACCCATTATATAATTACCTAATTACACTTATTCACTTGGCCATAAAACTTGCAACATAAATTAATAAATTCCAACCTATAAATCACATAGCCAAGAATAGTATTCCTCATCAAGTAATTATCCATTGAAAAGCTCTGTCTCAATCCATTGCAAATCGTGGGTCCAATGGCTACAACACAAATCAACGTCACAACCATTCACTTTTCCATAGGTCATAACGTCTCTAGATATAGCCATGAAATTTTGGGATGCCACAATTCTCCCCTCCTCAAAGAATTTTGTCCTCGAAATTAGACGTTACCTATGCCTCTTGAAACAAGTAGGGGTACTTTTCCTTCATCTGATCTTCACTCTCCCATGTGGCTTCCTCTACATCGTGATGTCGCCATAAAATCTTTACCAATGGGATTTTCTTGGTCCTAAGAACTTGCCCCTTTCGGTCCAGCACTTGCACAGGCTCTTCGATGTATCTCACTCTCTCATCCACTTTGATGGCTTCATGATCGAGTATGTGACCAGGATCCAGCTGGTACTTCCTCAGCATCGACACATGAAACACATCATGTAAGTTTCCCAATTTAGGAGGCAGCGCCAAACGATAAGCTGCTTCTCCTATCTTTTTAAGCTGCTTCTCCTATCTTTTTAAGTATCTCAAAGGTTCCAACAAATCTGGGACCTAACTTCCCTTTTATTCCAAACCGAGATATTCCTTTCATTGGAGATACTTTAAGAAATACGTGATCTCCCACACTAAACTCCAAAGGCCTTCTACGCCTATCCGCGTAGTTTTTCTGTCTACTCTGGGCCGTTTTAAGTCTTTTCTTGATAATCTCAATAGCTTCGGTAGTAATTTGAACTAGTTCAGGTCCTGTCAATCTCCTTTCACCTACTTCATTCCAGCAGACAAGGCTCCTGCATCTTCTTCCATACAATGCTTCATACGGAGCCATGCCTATACTTTTCTGAAAACTATTGTTATAGGCGAACTCTACCAAGTGCAAATTTTCATTCCAACTTCCCCTAAAGTCAATAATGCAGGCTCTCAGCATATCTTCCAAAGTCTGGATCACTCTTTCTGTTTGTCCATCTATTTGAGGATGAAAGGCAGTGCTAAATTGAAGCTTTGTCCCTAAGGCATTTTGGAGACTCCGCCAAAAATTTAAAGTAAATCTAGAGTCTCGATCAGAGGTGATCGTTACAGGAATGCCATGTAAGCGTATTACCTGGCTTACATAAATTTTAGCAAGTTTATCCATTGGATAGTCTATGCGAACTGCTAGGAAATGGGTAGACTTGGTCAAGCAATCTACTATTACCCAAATAGAATCATGACCACTTGATGACTTTGGTAGTCCTTGCACAAAGTCCATCGTAATATGCTCCCACTTCCACTCCGGTATGTCTAATGGTCTCAATAGTCCTGCGGGTTTGCGGTGTTCCGCTTTCACTTGTTGGCACGTCAAACATTGAGAAACATGTTTAGCCGTATTTGCTTTCATGTCATTCCACCAAAATTGCTGACGCAAATTCCTGTACATCTTAGTACTACCCGAGATGAATACTATAATTACTCCTATGTGCCTCCGACAGAATTTCCCTCTTTACTTCTTCATTGTCGGGGAACACGAGCCGTCCTTGGCATCTTACCACTCCATCTTCGAGATTTGAAATTCTGGTCTTTTTCCTAAAGACACTTTGCATTTTCACTTTCATAATTTCCGGGTCGAGACTCTTGCAAGATCTTAACTTTCTGTATAATTTCAAGTTCAATTCTTAAGGCAGTAAGCATACCGGTAAGGTGATCCACGTTCAATTCGAACTCCGAGTCTGCTACAGACTTTAATAGGTTCCATTCTTCCATTCTTAAACTGGCCATCTCCATAGCTGACTTACGACTAAGGGCATCCGCTACCTTATTTGCCCTCCCTGGATGGTACCGTATCTCACAATCATAATCTTTCAACAACTCCATCCACCTCCTCTGTCTCATGTTCAACTCCTTTTGTGAAAACAAGTACTTCAAGCTCTTATGATCTGTATAGATTTCAAACTTCTCTCCATACAAATAGTGCCTCCATATTTTTAAAGCAAATACTATAGCTGCCAATTCTAAATCATGAGTTGGGTAGTTCAGTTCATGAGGTTTCAATTGTCTGGATGCATAGGCATGTTGCATCAACACACATCCCAGTCCTTTATGAGACGCATCACTATACACTATAAAACCATCAGATCCAGACGGAATAGTCAGGATTGGAGCTGAGGTCAATTTTCTTTTAAGTTCCTGAAAGCTCCTTTCACATTCTCCACTCCATTCGAACTTCACATTCTTCCGAGTCAATTTTGTTAAGGAACCTGCCAATCGTGAAAACCCTTCAATAAACCTTCTATAATAACCGGCCAGTCCTAAGAAACTCCATATTTCGGTGGGTGTTGTCGGTCTCGGCCAATTTATTACCATCTCAATTTTTGCCGGGTCCACTGCAATTCCTCCTCCTGACACCGCGTGTCCCAAAAATATTATCCTGTCCAACCAAAATTCACACTTGCTGAATTTGGCATACAGCTTATGATCTCTCAAAGTTTGCAAAACTATCCTCAAGTGTTGCTCGTGCTCTTCAGGACCTCTAGAATAAATCAGTATATCATCTATGAAAACGATTACAAACTTATCTAAGTAAGGCTTAAATACCCTATTCATTAGATCCATAAATGCAGCCGGTGCATTCATCAATCCAAAAGGCATGACGAGGAACTCGTAGTGTCCATAGCGAGTCCTAAATGCAGTCTTAGGAATGTCTTATTCCTTAATCCTTAGCTAATGGTATCCCGATCTCAAATCAATCTTAGAAAAGACCGAACTTCCCTGTAGTTGGTCGAATAGATCATCAATTCTAGGCAAGGGATATTTGTTTTTAATGGTCACTTGATTCAATTGCCTATAGTCAATACATAAGCGCATCGATCCATCCTTCTTTTTCACAAACAAGACTGGTGCACCCCAAGGTGAAGCACTTGGCCTAATGAATCCTTTATCGAGCAACTCCTGCAGTTGCACTTTCAACTCCTTTAGTTCCATTAAGGCCATCCTATACGGGGCTTTCGATATTAGTCTTGTTCCTGGCATTAATTCAATTTCAAACTCAATTTCTCATTCTAGCGGTAATCCGGGCAACTCCTCAGGAAATACATCTTGAAATTCATTGACTACTCGAATTTCATCAAGCTTAGGCTCTTCCTTAGCATAATCCTTAACCATCGCTAGATACCCTTGACATCCTTCGTCAAGTAATGCACAGGCCTCTATTGCTGAAATAAGCGCTATAGATAGGTTGGTCTGACCTCCCAGAAATTCACAACTAGACTGATCAGGTAAAACAAATTGAATCACTTTTCTATAACAATCCATTTTGGCCCGATACTTATGAAGCCAATCCATTCCTATGATAACATCAAAATCATGCATAGCCATTACGACTAAGTCTATTTCCGTATCCCTTCCTCCTATAGTTATCTTACACTTTCCACATATCAGCGTAGACAACACCATATTCTTTAAAGGTGTAGAAACAAAAAGAGGTATCTCAAGAGACGCAGTTTCTAACTCATTTAACTGTCTATATCTTTCAGATATAAATGAATGGGTAGCACCCGTATCAAACAATGCATATGCCTTTTTATCATTTATAAGAATTGTACCTGAGATGACATTTTTGGAAGCTTCTGCTTCCTCTTGGGTGATCGCATACACCCTCCCTTGTGCTGGCGGTCTCTGAGAATTCCTTGACAAATTTGGTCCAGCACTACTTTGTGGCATTTGCCGCACCGAGCTGGCACTCAACTGTGATCTCTCTAGTGGACAATATTTCTTAAGGTGTCCTACCTGTCCACAACCATAACATTTCAGCCGTCCATTACAGGGTCCTGGGCCATGTCGCCCATCACACCTTCGACATTCTTCATTCCGATAAGATGCTTTTCCCAGATTCAGGCCATCCCTGGTTTTTCCAAAATTCCTGAAATTGTTCTTCTTCTTAGATTCCCAGGTCTGACCTTGACCTGTATAGGGTCTCTTACCCCGTCTGTTATCACCAAAAGTCGACTGCCTCTTGTACTCTGATTGCTCTCTTGCCAACTCCTGCTCCACGAACTGTGCCCTTTCATAAATCTCATTATAATCTCTTATATTCAATGGCACCAGTTCCTTCCGAATATTAGTTCTCAACCCCTTCAGGAATCTCTTAGCCTTTTTCTCTCGATCCTCAATCAATCTAGGAGCATATCTAGACAGTTCAGAAAATTTCGCCTCATACTGATCCACTATCAGCTCCTTTTGTTCTAACTGAACAAATTCTGTAATTTTCTTATCCCTAGCACAATCAAAGAAATGCTTTCTATTGAAAGCTCTGACAAACTCATCCCAATTTACATCGGTACCTGGTGGAAAGATCGTGTCCCTCGAGGCTCTCCACCAAAACTTTGCATTTCCCTCCAGCTGGTACTCTGCCAAAGTTATCTTCTCAGTATCACCGCAGTTCAACACCCGGAAAATTTGTTCCATTCCATCAATCCAATGCTCCGCCTCCTCAGGACTTCCCATTCCACTGAACTTAGGTGGTCTCAACTTCAAGAATTGCTCCATCAGTCCTTGAGTACGGCGTTCTGCTTCGGGTTGTTGCTGCGCTTGTCTTTCCATCAGATTTCCAATATTGGCCAATGCCTGCAGGATGTCTTCCATTCGGGGTTCAGCCCTTGATGCAAAGACTTCAGCCCTCGATGGATGATGACCTCCATATCGTACCATGATTTTCCTGCATTTTTCCAAGCATTTGCCTCATGAATAATCTGTGACTCCAAGTCTTTATTTAAAGCAGCTGCAACTATAAAATAAGTAACATAAACATGTTACTAGTACCTAAAAACAACTCATAAAACAAACTAGGAATCTACGAGTGAATACCAATCACCCGTTGTTCAAAGTCAGTCAACCACTCATAGTCAGCATCCTACGGTGTGCATTGTCATTATCTTTCTCAATTTCCAAATGAGGCTCCTTATTACTCCACATATAAACCTTTAACTCTGATACCAAAACACCACTATGGCACCCCTTTTCCCCCAATCCATTAGGGGTCGCCACAGGTACCTATCACTTATCTTCTTTGCATACCGATCGATGCCTTTTTAATTAAAGTGGAACTATAGTTCAAAGGGTTGCTCAAATTTTATTTTTTTTTCAAAAGGTTTCAGCGCAGCTTACCAACGGAAGCATAAACGAGTCTCACCATCCCTTACTCCAATGACAATAATGCAATGCACACCAACTATTCACCAAATGAAAAGACAAAGCCGAGTCACTTTTATTTATATTATCAAGATGGACATCTTGGGTCGGTACAACAAAAGGCCAAGATTTTTACTCTACTCGGCTATGACTCAAAAGAGAACTCGACCCTACAATCAGACATGTATAACCATCCATCTACAAGTGTCGGCTGCCCCAAAAAGTGTCAGCTCCCATCAGTCGTACGTGCCATCACACCCAACCCGGTGCATCGGGCAGCGGCGGCGGCAGCATCCCTAGCATCACTCCATTGCGTCGAACATGGACCGACAGAAACTCTTGAACAACAGGGCCCTCAGCCAGGCCTACGTCATACATAACCAGCACACGGACTCAAAGAAACACCAAACCAGGAACACTAACACAGATGTGCTCCACGCACTCAACCTCAGTGTCAGAAGGTATACCGTAAAAGGTACCATGCGCAACCGGTGGTAAAGGCATCTTTTAATCTGAAATGTTAATCCCCAAAAGGGGTGAGTACAACCACTGAGCAATAAAGATCCATTAATCTACACGATGCAGCAACCAGAAACAATCAAGATGTCACAAGTATAATGCACATCATCTATGCAACGTGCATATACCACCATGCACTTGTACATATATCATCAAATAGCCATGCGTATTCCACCATGCAACGTGCATATACCACCATGCACTTGTACATATATCATCAAATAGCCATGCATATTCCACCATGCAACGTGCATATACCACCATGCACTTGTACATATTTCACCAAGCGACCATGCATATATCACCATGCACTTCATGCTTGAATTTCCGGAGGTTCGTCCCATGCCATATGCACACAACCATGCGCATGATTCAGTTTCCAATTTTTATCTTTCAATTGGATCTCATCATTTTCCTTCCTAGGGACCGGTGTTTGCATCCCCCATTTATCGCTCGCACCCAACCTGGCATCGCGAGGAACCTCGGCACACACCTCCGGGCATCCAGCACCCACACTCCAGGCATCTCGAATCTCCCGAGGACATCCGGCTCACACACTCCGAGAATCCGGCACTCACACTCCGGGCATCTCGAAACTCCCGAGGCATCGTCGGCTCACATCTCCGACAGTATACTCATCATCATAATTTATTTTCATATATGCACCACATTATCCACATGACGTATGATGTGATGGTAACAAGGGTCTATTTCAACTTTTGACAATATGTACCATGCCATATGACACCACATATGCAACATAATCCATCACACAAGACATTACATCACATAGAACCAACTCTTTTAGTTTTGAAAATGCATCAATGTTCGGGTGAAACAGTATACGCAGTTCCGAAGATAATTTTGATTAAATACCCAAACGAACTCCAAAAATTATGAGATTTTGATATGTTATAAAAAAAAACACCTAAAGATAAATATCTCATGAAGATCACTATACCAAAAGAACTTTACATAATTTGGTACAGTCCATGCATCACAGCTCTCGAAATTTAGCATTACAGTTTACACGATTCCGAAAATAATTGCAATTAAATACCCAAAAGAACTCCAAAAATTATGAAATTTTAATAGGTTATAAACATAACCTAAAGGTAAATATCTCATTAAGAACTCCATACCAAAAGAACTTCATACAATTCCATACAGTCCAAGTATCACAGCTTTCAAAATCTCGGCATTACAGTTTGCACAGTTTCGAAAATAATTTCGATTAAATATTCAAACGAACTCCAAAAATTCTGAAAATTTGGTAAGTTATAGACAACACCTAGAGGTAAACATCTCATGAAAAAATTTGAATTCAATTCGTTCTAGGTTAATAGCTATAGATGATCTATTTCCTCCTATTCTCGGTACTGTTTCTCCACGTTAGATCCTTTCAAAGAAAATTAGATTTACCCACTTACTCATGTCCATTTTTCCTAAATTTTTTATATGTTATCCCTTAGAATGTCTTCTATAACTTTTTTTAAGGGCACAAGATCAAATTTCAACTGGAAGATTTTATAAAAAATCATAGAATCATACTAGGTCGAGGTAACCTTTTTCCAGATCCAGTTTCTTCAAGGAAAGACAATTTCACCTACCTATACTTGTTCATTTCGTCTAAATTTTTGATATGTTATACTTCAAGAAGTCCTCTACCACTTTTTTTAAGGAGTCAAAGTTCCCGCGAAAAAGTCGCATGCAGCTCACAATTTCACGAAGGGTCGGACTGATTTTTCTAGAAACAGCATGCACAGCCAACAAATCTCTCCCCATAGCTTTGAAATCTCCTTACCTCTACCGCATCCAGCATTCACCATCCAACATACACACATTACAGCTAGCAAAGGGTAGAGAAACAGACTCTACTTGCCTCTAATCCGAGCACAACACAGCAAGCAAACGAACGGAGGGCTCGACGGCGGGACACGGCGGCTCGACGGCGACGACGAACCTCCTCCTCTTCTCTCGCACGCTCGCTCTCCCTTTTTCAGACGGTCACTCCCTCTCTCTCTCTCGGTAATCCTCTCTCTCCATCTGCCCACTCTCCCTCTCTTCCTTCCCTTCATCATTTGCAATCATTGGTTTTTGCATGGTTTTTACACTTGGCTACAAAGAGACTACACTTGGCAATTCCATGCAAGAGAGGGGGGTATTCATCCGGTTGGGCTTGGGCCCCTTGGTCGACGGCCCATTGGGCCCCTTGGGCCAGGCCTCTCCCTTCAACCGGTCGACGGCAGCCCCTTCCCTCCTTTTGGGCTTCGCGGGCCAGGCCCTAATGGCCGAATGATGGGGCTGGTCTTGGGCCCAAAAATTCAACCCACTCTTCTCTAATTTTTCCCCTTTTAATTATCACCTAATTACCCATCATATAATTACCTAATTACACTTATTCACTTGGCCATAAAACTTGCAACATAAATTAATAAATTTCAACCTATAAATCACATAGCCAAGAATAGTATTCCTCATCAAGTAATTATCCATTGAAAAGCTCGGTCTCAATCCATTGCAAATCATGGGTCCAATGGCTACAACACAAATCAACGTCACAACCATTCACTTTTCCCTAGTCGTAACGTCTCTAGAAATAGCCATGAAATTTTGGGATGCCACATATATCATGTACTGCTAAGAGTTGTTTTGTAGGTTATAAATCTTTAAATCTGCAGGGAAGTTTTGTCACCATCAAAAAGGGGGAGATTGTTGGAGAAAACTCCTTTGATGTTTTGAAGTTGACAAAACTTATCCAAAGTCTATTCTGAAGAATTTCCAGACTTTTGTGTCAAAGTCCGAAGACTCCCAGACTTTGTGTCCAAATCTACTCACTCCAGACTGAACGAAAGTGAAGGATGAAGACTTATCCAGATAAGGGATTATCTATCTTTCTTTAGGGGTTCAGTTTGTATGGATTATATATGGTCTTCTAGTTAGAAATATCACCTACGAGATTGAATATCTTTATTGGAATCAATTTTGATACATCAAATCTTTTTGGAGGGCAAGTAATTTTGGAAAGAAACCATGATCCTAATTGTATGGCAAACAGGATTATTGAACTTTCATCACAATCTTCAAACGGCTCGACATCTCATTGATTGATTCTATCCAATGGGTTGATTGAAAAAATTCCTTTCGAAAGTGCCAACGATCAAAAAGGCATGAAGGAGTATTTAAGGAGGACTCTCCAGTTGTTCGATAAAGTGCGTGAAAGAGAAATTACAAAGTCTGAAGCTTCCCAGTTTCTTGTTATTCCATATATTGTGCTCTAAATTGTACTCAAAAGAGAGAGACTTATAGTGTGACTTCGGGAGAGAGCAGACTCTTCATTGTGAAGTCGAGATCGCAAGATTGTAAATTCTCTTTTGATTCATAGTGTAAACCAACCAGAAGGCTGTCAGTGTCGGAGAGTGGACGTAGGCTTGATCTAAGCCAAACCACTATAAATTATGTGTTCATATTCTCTTCCTTGAACTTCTTTATTTTGTTCGTAGTTCTATTTAACTACTAAAGTCTGAACTTACTCAAAGTCTGTTGTTCTTCAGACTCAGTTTTAAAAGTAAAGTATTTTCACTGTTTCTTACCAAAATTGCTTTCACACCTATTCAGACCCCCTCTAGGTGTTCATACTAGCACTTACAAGATTGAGTCTTTTTATTAAATACCCTGTAAGCTTTGCTTGTTATACAATACTCAAGAAAAACTCCTTTGTCTGATTTTTCCTCGAACTTTCCAAATCGATCATTTGCATTCTTCAAAATAAAGCACTTATAGCCAAAAACATGAAAGTATGAAACATTTGGCTTCTTTCCTTTATATACTTCATAAGGAGTCTTCTCTAGGATAGGCCTTAAAACCACACTGTTGATAATATAACATGTAGGAGAAACTGCTTCTGCCCAAAATCGAGAGAGTATTTTGCTTTCTATCAATAGAGTTCTGGCCATCTCTTGTAAAGATCTGTTTTTCCTTTCCACAACCCCATTTTGTTCTTGAGTATTTGGAGAAGAGAAAACATGTTGAAAACCAGATTCATCACAGAAGTTTGTAAAATCCTGATTTTCAAACTCACCTCCATGATCTGTTCTTAAGCTTGAAATAGCATATCCTTTCTCGTTCTGAACTTTCTTTGCAAAGTTTGAAAAATATGAAAAAATTTCAGATTTATTTGCCAAAAAGAATACCCAAGAGAAACAAGAATAATCATCCACGATTACTAGACAATATTTCTTTCCGACAAGACTCTGAGTTCTTATTGGCCCGAAAAGATCCATATGAAGAAGCTACAATACTCGATTGGTAGAAACTTGATTTACTAGTTTAAAAGAACTTCTGACTTGCTTTCCTAAGACACAAGGAGTGCATAACTCAAACTTCTGATATACCAAATTAGGAAGCCCTCGAACCAACTTCTTAGAAGAAATTTTGGCAATCTGCTTCATATTTACGTGACCAAGCTTTCGATGCCAGAGACTTGCTTCATCTTGAATAGAAATAAGGCACTGTGAATTTTCTGGATTTACGTCCAGAAGGTATATGTTGCCATGCCTCTGCCCAATAAAAGATTGAGAGAAATCTTGACTAATACCAGAACAAATGCGTTCTTGAAAGTTTATTTTGAAACCTATGTCACAAAGCTAACTTATACTCAGCAGATTATAATTTAGACCTTTCACCAGAGAAACATTACTGATAGTTAGACTTCCAATCTTCACAGTTCCGCATTCTATAATCTTCCCTTTGCTATTCCCACCAAAAGAAACTTTCCTCCTTTTAGTCTGTCAAGCTTTACGAAACAGCTTGAGTCTCCTGTCATATGCCTAGAGCAGCCACTATCCAAGTACCATTTGGCTTTTCTTTTAATAGTGACCTCGATTTCTTTGTCAGAGTCTAAATCAGTGTCTGTCTCTGATTCTGAGTCTGACTCTGAGTGAGCCATCAGACATATGTTTGCAAATTCTTCTTCGCTTTCTTCACAGTGTCTGTCTCTAATCCTGAGTTTGACTCTGAGTGAGCCATCAGACATATGTTTGCAAATTCTTCTTCGCTTTCTTCACATTCGGTGTCACTCCAGGTTTTTGCTTTAAGAACCTTATTGTACTTCTCAGACTTCCCTTTTCTTCTTTTTCAACAAGGGAGAATTTGATATAATATGCCCATTTTTCTTACACTCAAAGCATATTACATCCTTGCTAATTTCAGCTTCTTCTGTTGGTTTCTTCTGGGAATTCTGCAAGCTTTGATTCTTCCAATTGAACCTTATACATTTTCTGTTTAGTCTTCTGAATTTCATCATAAGGGTCAGTTCTTCATCATCCATATCATCTTCTGAATCCGTATCATCAAAATCAATGCTATACTTTAGTGCAATTGATTTCTTACCTTTTGGATCTTCCTCATCATTGATCTACTCCACTTCGTACGATTGAAGCGTACCTATTAGTTCATCTACTGATAAAGGCATAATCTTTTGAGTCTCTATGATTGAAGTCTTCACATGATTCCAGTCCTTTGAAAGTCCGCACAATAGTTTGTTGACTTTCATTGGTCCAGAAATTGGTTGGCCTTGACAAGCTAGGCCATTCACAATTTCTATGAAGCAACTGAACATATCAGAAATAGATTCTCCAAGCTTCATTTTGAAGGCTTCATATTGTCCAAGCAGAATGTTAATTTTTGTTTCCTTCACACGGTCAGTCCCTTAGGTAACATGTAGTCTGTCCCAAACTTCTTTTGATGTTTCACAAGAAGAAATTTGGTTATATTCAGTGGGAGACAAGGCACAGTATAAAGAATAAATTGCTTTTGCGTCAAGAGCCTGTCTCTTGGTAATTTCAGCTTGTGTTGATTCTTGGTAATTTCAGCTTGTGTTGATTCATCAGCATCAATCACTTCTTTCCCTTTGTCTGATGTTGCTTTAGGATTGATTCCTTTTTCAACAACATCCCACTCCAGGGGATCTCTGGATCTGAGGAATGTCTTCATCTTGTTTTTCCACACATTATACTACTTTCCATCGAAGTAAGGTGGTCTGGTGTTGCTTTGTCTTTCAACCAATCCTAAAGCCAAGATACTAGCCATAGAAGATCTTTAGCTTAGAAGTAAAAACACTTCAATAAAGCAAGCACACAAGCTCTGATACCAATTGAAAGGGCTAGTATGAACACCAAGAGCGGGTGAATGGGTGTGAAAACAGATTTTGCGAAATGTAATAAAAATACTTTACTTTTAAACTGAGTCTGATGAACTACAGACTTTGCAGAAGGACTCAGACTTTAACAACTATTTCAAAGCACAGAAATATATCGCAGCAAATAAAGTAAAGAAGTTCAGGGAAGAGAAAATGAACACAAAATTTATAGTGGTTCGGCTTAGAAATAAGCCTACGTCCACTCTCCCACACCGACAACCTTCTGGCTGGTTTTCACTATGAATCGAAAGAGAATGTTACAACCTTGTGATCTCGACTCTTTAGTGAGGAGATTCTACTTCTCTCACAAAGTCACTCTCTAGAATTTCTCTCTTTCAAATACAAATTTGTGCATTATATGATGAAGAACAAGTGATTCTGAAGCTTCAAACTTTGGAATTCTTCTTTCACGCTCTCTCTGGAATGACTTGAAAAACCTCCTTAAATACTCCTCTATGCCTTCTCGACCGTTGGCACTTTCCAGAGGAATTCTTTCAATCAACCCGTTAGACAGAATCAATCAAGGAGATCTCGAGCCGTTTGAAGATTGAGATGAAAGTCCATGAATCCCGATCACCCATACAATCAAGATCTTGGTTTTCATAAGTAGATTCTTTCCAAATAAGCTTGCCTTCCAAAATGATTTGCTGCTTCGAAATTAATTCCAATAAAGATAACCAATATGGTAGGTGATATTTCCAACCAGAAAGCCCGATATATCATGTTCGTACTAAAGCCTTGAAGAAAAATAATCTTAAGTCTGATTATATCTTCGTTCTTCACTTGCGTTCAGTCTGGATTTTCATCAAAGTGGGCAGACTTCTGATGAAAGATAGACTTTGACAGAATTTCACAGAAGTCTCGCATTCTTCAGAATAGAACTAGAGAAGTTTTGTCAGCTTCAAAATTAACAGGAGTTTTCTCCAACATCAGCTAGGGGTGTCAACGGTTCGGTTCGATTTGGTTTTTTTGAAAAATCGAATTGAACCGAACCGTTAGAAAATTTTTCGAACCGAACCGAAAATTTTCGATTTGGTTCGGTTTTTTTTGGGTTTTGGTTTTCAGCTTTTGGTTTTCGGTTTTTTTTTTTTTTTCTGTTCAACTCAAAATAATCTAAATTCAATATGTCAGCAAATCCTGTACAATGAACATTTCTCTTCTTATTGCATAAATACAATGACAGATACACGTATAAGAAAGACAACACAGTTTAAAGCTAGGGCCTCAGTCAATACTCTTCTCTACACATTAAATTTGGCAAGCAAACTCTCCATACAGTAACATTGTACAAAGCGAAATCCACTATGATTAAAAATCACACAAATGAAGACCTCCAATATGTTCTCCACTCAAACCTCGCCCTAAATGTGCAGAATTTGTGGTTTTCAAGCATTAACAGATGCAACTCATGCCAGGGAAGAGCTTCCTGAACTCAACCAATTCAAAATACGCACACCGCATACTGCAGCAGAATCTCATATCTTCTCCTTTTCTCCTTCTTGGTGCTTTGCAACACCGAACACTACAAGTGTTGGGAAAAAAGAAAAGAAAATTTGTGGAGAATGCCCAGATAATTTTTCCCGCTACTAATTCTGTGAAAATTAAATAGGATATTCAATGAAAGTAGTAAAGATGAATAGTAAATAACACCAGAATTTTTAACGTGGAAAACCCTCCAAGATGAAGGGAAAAACCACGAGACCGTAGTCCACTTCAAACTTCCACTATGATAAATAATGGGATACAACTTCACCCAAAGGTGGATCTCTCGCTGTCTTCGATTTGTGGATCTGAACCTCTCACAAATTGGATAACTCTCAAAGATAACTCTCTTTCTTGGAAGAAGAAAACCGTTTCTTCCGCTACGCTGCTATGATATTCTTGCTCTGTGTGTAACCTCTTCTCCGTTGAGGAGGACTCCTATTTATAGGAGCAAATACAATCCCAATTGGAATTGTACGATATAAAAATCACGTAGATTTATCTCCTAATCTCTCGTGATTTTGTAGATATAAGAATATCACTTTGATTTCTTTCCCAATCTCCCTTGATTTTCTAGATGTGGAAAATCACGTTGATTTATCTCCCCATCTCTTTTTCTCCCTTTTTTTTTCTTTTTCTTTTACACACCCACTACTATACATATTCTACTACAGATATACATAATTGCATTGGCCTCTCCAATTGGGAGTGACCTACTCAACAAATCTCCCCCTCACGAGCAATTTGGAGAAGGTGTCAAACCTGCAAAAGTTCGACAGGCTTGCATCTTCATTGTAGATAGAGATTTTGTCATCATATCTGAGCCATTGTTGTCGGTGTGTATTTTCTTCAGCTGTAGGACTTTCTCTTCCAACACATCACGTATCCAATGATATCGATGTCAATGTGTTTGGATCTGGTGGAAAGTTGCATTTTTGCTGAGGTGTATTGCGCTTTGACTATCTGAATACAAGATATACTCCTCTTGGTTGTGGCCCACTTCTTGTAGAAACTTCTTCATCCACAAGAGTTCTTTACATGCTTCAGATTATCGCAATATACTTTGCTTCAGCGTAGATAGGGCAACACATTTTTGTAGTCGAGATTGCCATGAAACTACTCCCCCTGCAAAAGTCATTAGGTATCCCGATGTAGACTTTCTTGAGTCCACGTCCCCTGCCATGTCTGAATCCGAAAAACCTTCTAACATAGTTTTACCATCACCAAAGCATATGCAGTTATTAGAAGTACCTCGAAGATACCTGAATATCCATTTGACTGCTGCCCAATGTTCCTTACCAGGATTAGATAGAAATTTGCTTACCACTCCAACTGCATAGGCGATATCAGGCCTCGTACATACCATCGCGTACATTAGACTGCCAACCACCGATGCATAAGGGACTTTTTCCATTTCCTTCTTTTCTGTCTCACTTTTTGGGCACTGCTCTAAGCTGAGTTTGAAATGATTTGCAAGTGGAGAACAAACTACTTTGGAGTTATTCATATTAAATCTTTCAAGAACTTTATTAACATACCGTTCTTGAGATAACCAAAGTTTACGATTCTGCCTGTCTCGCAAGATTTCCATCCCAAGAATTTGTTTTGCAGGTCCCAAATCCTTCATCGCAAGCACTTGCTCAATTCCTTCTTTAAGTTGTTGATCTTGCTTTTATCCTGGCCAACAATTAGCATGTCATCAACGTAAAGCAAAAGAATGAGGAAATTACCATCAGTAAATTTCTTGACGAAGACGCAGTGATCAGCAGTGGTTTTGTTGAACCCATTTTCTTCCATGAAGGAATCGAATTTTCTGTACCACTGTCTTGGTGCCTACTTGAGCCCATAAAGACTCTTCCTCAATCTACACACAAGATTTTCTTTGCCTTTGATTTTGAAACATTCTGGCTGACCCATGTAGATCTCCTCATTTAGATCTCCATGTAAAAATGCGGTCTTCACGTCAAGTTGCTCGATCTCCAAGTTCAAGCTTGTTGCCAAGCCAAGGATAACTCGAATAGAGGACATTTTAACTACAGGAGAAAATATCTCATCGAAGTCGATATCTTTCTTCTAAGCGAATCCCTTCACAACCAACCTTGCTTTGTATCATGGCTGTGAGTTACCTTCTTCAGTCTTTAATCTGAACACCCACTTGTTTTTGAGAGCTTTTCTTCCTTGTGGCAACTTGACTAAATCATAAGTATGATTTTCGTCTAAGGATTTCATCTCCTCCTGCATAGCTTTTAACCACTCCTCTTTGTGCTCGTGGAATAAAGCTTCTTGGTAATCCTCTAGTTCTCCCCCGTCAATGAGCATCATGTACTCATTGGGAGAATATCTACGACTAGATTGTCGTTCACGGGTTGATCTCCTCAATTGAGGTTCTGATGGGACCTGTTCAACAATAGGTTCAAGTTCAGTTGAAGTAGTCTTACCTTCAATCCTAGATTCAGCTTGCTTGTTATTAGAATCGATAGGAGGAGCGACTGGGCCAAGATCAACTGAGTATTGGTCTGTTGATGGAGATTTCTCGTGCTTCTTGAAGTCCTCGATTGTCTGATCTTCAAGAAATACCACGTCCCTGCTTCTAACTATTTTCCGATTAATAGGATCCCAGAGTCTATAGCCGAATTCTTCATGTGCGTACCCCAAAAAAATACATTGCTTTGATTTCCCATCAAGCTTTGATCTCTCATCCTTTGGAATGTGAACAAATGCTTTACAACCGAACACCTTCAAATGGCCATAAGAAATATCCTTACCAGTCCAGACACTTTGTGGTACATCACCGTTAAGTGGAGCTGAAGGTGATAGGTTGATTAAATCAACCGCCGTCCTCATTGCCTCACCCCAAAAGTGGTTTGGTAGCTTTGCGTTGGAGAGCATACATCTAATTTTTTCACATATGGTTCTGTTTGTCCGCTCTGCTACACCGTTGTGTTGAGGTGTTTTTGGTACGGATCTTTCTAGTTTGATCCCAAGGTTCTTGCAATAATCTTCAAAAGGTCCTCGGTATTCGCCACCATTTCTGAGCGTACACACTTTAATCACCTGCCTTTTTCTCTTTCAACCTTCATATGAAATTGCTTGAAGATTTCCTGCACTTGATCTTTAGTTTTCAAGGCAAATGCCCACACCTTTCTAGAGTGGTCATCAATAAATGTTACAAAATAAAGCGCACCTCCAAGTGTCCTAGTTTGCATTGTGCATACATTAGTATGTATCAAATCTAAAATTTCAGCTTTTCTAGATGGTGGAGAATTGTGAAATGCTACTCTATGTTGTTTTCCCATAATGCAGTCAACACAAGTATTCAATGGTGTACCTTTCATTCCGGGTAGAAGTTGCTTTCTAGTGAGAATCTTAAGTCCTTTGTCACTCCTGTGTCCGAGTCGCTTATGCCATAACTTGGTGGTGACTCCTTTTCCGGTTACATTCACCTCTCCTCTACACGGCTTGAATTGTGTGATATACAAAGAGTTAGGCTTTTCTCCTTTGGCTACCACCAAATTACCTTTAGTGAGCTTCCATTTTCCATCACTAAAGAAATTGATGTAGCCTTTGTCATCAAGCTTGCCGGTAGATATAAGATTGAAGTGTATGTCCGGAACATGCCTCACATCTTTGAGTAGTAGCCTACATCCAACAGTAGTCTCCAAATAAATATTACCCATACCAATAATTTTGGACGTACCTTCATTTCCCATCTTTACGAGTCCAAAATCGCCGATGGTGTAAGATGTGAAAAGATCTTGACGAGCCGTGACATGGTAGGATGCACCGGTATCAACTACCCATGTCGAATCTTGGGATACAAGATTAATGGAATCATCACTTTGAATAATGATCACCTCATCTGCAATATTTGCAGTGTCATTCGTCTGGTTCTCATTAGCTTTGTTGCTGTTATGACCTTTTAATTTTTCTGCCTTTAGCTTTCTGCATTCTCGGATGAAGTGTCCCAATTTACCACAATGATGGCACTTCTTGTCTCGTCTGAAGTTGGATTGGGACCTTCCTCGTTGCTGATTCCGGAAGTTTCGGCTTTTGCTTCTCCCTCTCTGTTCTTGATTTTCTTGTCGATTAATGATGAGAGCCTCAGATGCAGGGTTGACTCCACTTTCTTTTCGCCGGGATTCTTCATTCAACATTCTATCTTTTACCACGTCCATGGTAAGCTTGCCGTCAGGAGCCGAGTTGCTGACCGACACAACAAGTGTGTCCCAGCTATTTGGCAAAGAGCTAAGCAGCGATAATGCCTGCAATTCATCATCTAATGTCATCTTCATAGAATTGAGTTGATCTACTATACCTTGGAACTCGCTCATGTGTTCCAAGACACTGCTCCCGTCTTTGTATTTCAGATTCACGAGCCGCCGCATGTGATTTGCTTTATTTTGCGCCGTTGTTCTTGCGTACATTTTCTCTAATTTTTGCCAAAGAACACCAACATCATGTTCATTCGCAAAATTTTGAAAAATGCTCTTATCCATCCATTGTCGGATTTGAGCGGCACACTTCCGATTGAGCACCATCCATTCGCTTTAAGACATTGTCGTTGGTTTGCCACCAGAAGACGATGCCAATTTGGCTTCCGCTACAGGATCTGACTCCTCGGACATTGGTACTGGCACCTCCATCGGTATCACAATTGGCCTCCAAAGATCTTTAATGTATAGCAGATCCTCCATCTTTGGTTTCCAGATTGCATAATTGAATGCAGTCAATTTTATCATGTTGCCAAAATTTTCCTCCATTTAATTCTGCACAGAAAAATAATATATAGAGCAACTAGGCTCTGATACCACTTGTTGGGAAAAAAGAAAAGAAAATTTGTGGAGAATGCCTAGATAATTTTTCCCGCTACTAATTCTGTGAAAATTAAATAGGATATTCAATGAAAGTAGTAAAGATGAATAGTAAATAACACAAGAATTTTTAACGTGGAAAACCCTCCAAGATGAAGGGAAAAACCACGGGACCGTAGTCCACTTCAAACTTCCACTATGATAAATAATGGGATACAACTTCACCCAAAGGTGGATCTCTCGCTATCTTCAATTTGTGGATCTGAACCTCTCACAAATTGGATAACTCTCAAAGATAACTCTCTTTCTTGGAAAAAGAAAACCGTATCTTCCGCTACGCTGCTATGATATTCTTGCTCTGTGTGTAACCTCTTCTCCGTTGAGGAGGACTCCTATTTATAGGAGCAAATACAATCACAATTGGAATTGTACGATATAAAAATCACGTAGATTTATCTCCTAATCTCTCGTGATTTTGTAGATATGAGAATATCACTTTGATTTCTTTCCCAATCTCCCTTGATTTTCTAGATGTGGAAAATCACGTTGATTTATCTCCCCATCTCTTTTTCTCCCTTTTTTTTTTCTTTTTTCTTTTTCTCCTTTTTTTTTTCTTTTTCTTTTACGCACCCACTACTATACATATTCTACTATAGATATACATAATTGCATTGGCCTCTCCAATTGGGAGTGACCTACTCAACAACAAGAGAGCACTATGACAATAACACCAACAACCACGAAACATCCTCTGCTTTCTGAAGTACCAATTCAGATGAGGATTCTCCATAAAGGAAGCAATACCTAATTCCCTCATAACATATATTTCACAGAATGCGTACAAAACCACACACAAACAAACCAAACTCAATGTACCAATAATTCAAAACAACTAAACCAGAAAGGAAAACAATGGGAACACCCAATTTGGCTGCTCACTGTCCACCTCTTCCAACTCAAAGGAAGCAACTTCATGCCCCAAACCTATCACAAAATAAATTGGGACCAGCTAACAGAGAAAACCCAAATTTTCTTCTTGCATATAAAAGAGGTCAAGCCACGACATCCTCAAACCACCCAATTAACTAAACTGATATCGCTGCGCTCAAGGCAAATGTAAATCGGGGACACACCATGCCAATCACGTCGTGCCGATGGCATTTGAAATAAATCAACTTCTGGATCAAAATAAACACAAACCCACTTGCCCAAAATCTCCACTTTCACCAGTACGCCATCCCACTAGAGTGATTTCAATCATAAAACAACCCCCCTTTGACGTAGTAGAGCGGCGTCGTGAGGACAAAAGGGTCAGTCTCCGAAGCGCTGTTGCTCGACCCAGCACAGCACACAACTCCACGAGTTGCCGCTGCCAACAAAGAAGGAGAAGAAAAAGAGAAAAGGGCGTGGCGGAACAACCGGTCCCTCAATCGGTCACCGTCCTTGTTGCCGTTGCCGTCACTGTCCCTGCCACCGTCGCCGTCCCTGTTGCCGTCGCAGTCGCAGTCGCAGTCGCAGTCGCCGTCGTTGTCGTTGTCATCATCGCACCTTCAAGACGAGAGGAGACAGGAGAGAATTAGAAATAGGGTTGGCCCTTTGCTAGTTTGGTTAATGGTTTTATTTTTCGATTTATTGGTTATGTTCAGTTAACCAATAAAAACCGAACCGTTAACCGAACCGAACCGAAAAATTTTGGCTTTTAATGAAAACCCAACCGAATGAAAACTGAACCGAAAAAACTGAATTTCTCTGTTCGGTTCAGTTTGGTTTTCGGTTCAGTTACTGACACCCCTAACATCAGCAACATAAAAGCTCTTATTGTCCTAGATGATGTGAAAGAACAGTCGCATCTTGATGATCTTGTAGGTAACCGGCTTGACTGGTTTGGTCTTGGAAGTGAGATAATTGTTACGTCAGAAAATCGTGGAATTCTTGAAACATGTGTTTCTCGAGGCAGGACTGATATCTATGAGGTGAATGAGATGGATAATGATCGAGCTCTTGAACTTTTTTGCAAGCATGCTTAAATACCTTGGTATTTTGAAATTGGGAAGCGCATTGTCAAAGCCACGGGGCAGGTTCCATTTGTTATTGAAGTTATCAGTTCACTTCTACGTGGAAAAGCAATAGAAGATTGGAGGAAGATGGAGGACTTGATAAAACCACATTCTCGAGAGATTTTTGAAGGGTTATAGGGAGATTTCGAGAATCTGTTATGAAGCATTAGATAAAAAGAAGAAACAAATATTTTGGGACATGGCATGGTTTGCCATTGGCGTGGATAGCCAAATTGCATAATATATGCGACCTGATCTAGATATTTTGCCTTCTTAGCAAGTTTTGACGCCCCTAGCAAAAATTGGAGAAGACAACATGCTGTGGATGCATAAACTGTCGAAGCACCTCTGCAGAACTATAGATCAAGAAGAACCTAAATATCCTATAAAGTGCAGAAGACTATAAATGCATGATCCAGGCCTGAAAGTAATCAAGAAAGAAGAGGTAAAGGCTTTTGGTTCAAAAGTCTGCTTTCCGTAAAATGAAAGCCTTGATGTATAATTTTTAATTTGTTATCCAGCTTTTACTTATTCACCATGTGTAGGTTGTCTTTGCATGCACGGAAAAGAAAGCACCCTAGTCCTTATCGCTTAGCAAAATTGTCCCATTGTATATTATAGCTTCGAATTCATTTTGTTAAATGTAGGGAATGGAGGTGGAAGCCCTCTGCTTTGACTTCAGAAATCGTGGTCGCCGTACATTTACAGAAACAGATTTTGTGAGGGTGCCCAACATAAGGTTCTTGAAATTGGATAATGCAAATATGACTGAAAATTTCGCAAATGTATTTCCAAAGTTAAGGTAGCTTCATTGGCAAGGGTGCCCAAAGGATTTCAAAGCAACAGAATTTAATCTGACTGAACTGGTCATTCTTGATCTTTCGTGAAGCAAAGTCACTTAAGACTAGGGAGATTGGGGGAAAATCAAGGTGGTTTTTGTTGGAGAAAACGTCCCGAGTTGTTTTGAAGTTGACAAAACGTTTCCATCAGTCTAGTCTGAAGACTTGAAGACTCTTTTGACAAAGTCTGAAGACCTCCAGACTCAAGATTCAAAGTCTGCCCTCATTGACAGTTTCCAGACCGACGAAGAAAAATTTTTATTTGTTTGAATTAAGACAATCATATCTTTAAGGTTTTGATTCGTATGGTTAAGGAAGATCTCACGGCTCGAGTTAGCATCTCAAGATTTGTTATTTGTATTAATTCGAGTAACTTAGATTCGATTGATCCGCGAAGTATACTTGGAAGGTTCTACTTATGGAAACCTAGATCATGATTGTATGGGCGAGTAGGATTGGTGAGCTATCATCATTTTCCTTGAATAGCTCGAGATCTCCCTAATTGATTCTATCCAACGGGTTGATTGGAAGAACTCCTTTGGAAGGTGCCAACGGTAATGAAGGCATGAAGGAGTATATAAAGAAGACGTTCAAGTTGTTCAAGTGTGCCCGATAGAAAAATTTCAAAGTCTGAATCTCTTTGTTCTTTTGCGATCTTATTCGTTGAACTATACTTGTACTCAAAAGAGAGACTGAATATCTATAAGACCTTAAGGAAGTATAGTATAGTCTCTACACTTTAGAATCAAGGACGTGAGACTATAAATTCTCTTTTGATTCTTAGTGAAATCCAGCCAGTAGGCTGTCGGTGCGGGAGAGTGGACGTAGGCTTGGTCTAAGCCGAACCACTATAAACTTTGAGTCTTGATTCTCTATCCCTTATCTCCTTACTTTACATTTTAGCCTCATACATCTGTTTATTGTCTTTACTCTTTTAGTCTATTAATGATTGAAGACTAATATGTCTTGTTACGTTTTGCAAAAACTTCTTTGATCACCTATTCACCCCCCTCTAGGTGCTCATACTAGTCCTATCAATTGGTATCAGAGCTTGCGTACTCATTTAATTGAAGTGTTTTTACTTCCGAGTTAAAGATTTATGGCTAGTATGTTGGCTCCAGGGTTGGTTGAAGGTCAAAGCAACACCAGACCTCCTTACTTTGATGGAAAGGGTTACAGCATATGGAAAAACAAGATGAAAGCATTCCTAAGATCAAAAGATCCTCTGGAATGGGATGTGGTAGAAAAAGGAATCATTCCTACAGCTGCATCAGGATTAGAGAGAGGAAAAGAAATTGCAGTTCCTATCGAGATGACTCAAGAAGAAACAACCAAGAGACAAGCTCTTGATGCTAAAGCAATTTACTCTTTATATTGTGCATTATCTCCTACTGAGTATAACAGAATATCTTCTTGTGAAACAACAAAAGAAGTCTGGGACAAGATGCACATTACCTATGAAGGAACCGATCATGTAAAAGAGACAAGGATCAATATTCTTCTAGGACAATATGAAGTCTTCAAAATGAAACCAGGAGAATCAATCACAGATATGTTTAGCCGTTTTACTGAAATTGTGAATGGTCTAGAATATCAGGGACATCCAATCTCAGGACCAATGAAGGTTAACAAATTGATGCATGGACTCTCTAAAGACTGGAATTATATAAAGACTTCGATAAGGGAAACACAAAGGATTGCACCACTTTCTATAGACGAATTGGTTGGAACACTTCAGTCTTACGAAGTGGAGCACACCAACGATTAAGAAGATCCCAAAGGTAAGAAGTCTATTGCTTTAAAGTCTAATGATGATTCTGATGTTACAGACTCTGAAGAAGATTTAGACGATGAGGAGCTAGCACTTATGATAAAGAGGTTCAGAAAACTGAACAAAAAGGGAAGAAGATTCAATTGGAAGAAACAAAGTACTCAAAGATTTCAGAACAAATCAACTGAGGATAATGAATCCAATAAAGATGTGATTTGTTTTGAATGCAAGAAAAATGGACACATCAGACCCAAATGTCCTTTATTGAAGAAGAAGAAGAAAGGAAAAACTGAGAAATACAGAAAGACTCTCAAAGCAGAAACATGGAGCGATACTAAATGTGAAGAAAGTGATGATGATTATGCCAACATTTGCCTAATGGCAAAATCGGAGTCAAACTCAAACCTTGAGACAGATACAGACTCAGACAGTGAAATCGAGGTAAGTAATTTAAAAATTCCTACTAAAGTTTCGAAATATATTGATGAACTCTGTCTTAGCCTTAAAACTTCTCTTAAGAGGATCTCTGAGTTAAAAAGGGAGAATTTTACATTGAAACAACAAGAAAAATCTTGGAAAGAAAAGTTTGAAAATTTAGACAAAAATTTTGTTATTTTGAAAGAAAATGCAGACTCTCTTTCAAAAGAAAAAATTTGTTTAAAAAATGACATTTCAAACATTTCAAAAAGGTTTTCATGTGGATCTGAGAAGTTGGATAAGATTTTTCAATACAAAGACCCTATTTTAATAAATTAGGTCTTGGAATGACTTCTGAAACCGTTTCTCTAATTGATTTTCCAAAGGTAAAGGAAAGAATCAAACAGAGACCTATAAAAGCCTTTTATAAAAATCAATTTCAAAAAATCCTTGTAAAACCTGTTGGTCGAAGTGCTCTTAAATGTTCAAAGTGTAATAGCTCAGAACACTTTGAGAAAGAATGTCCTATGGTTTGGAGACCTATTAAAAAGGATTGGGCAAATACTGTTTATTACACTAACTCCACTGGACCCAAGAAAATATGGGTACCAAAGAGAACTTGAATTTCTTTTTAATTACAAGTCACTATCAAGAGGAAGATTAAATGGTATTTGGATAGTGGCTGCTCAAGACACATGATAGGAGATTCAAGTTATTTTATAAATCTTGTTCAAATAGATGGAGGAAAAGTCTCTTTTGGTGGAAATAGCAAAGGAAGGATTATTGGACGAGGAATGGTAAAGATTGGAAGTCTTACAATCAACAATGTCTCCTTGGTGAAAGGATTAAATTACAATCTACTCAGCATAAGCCAATTGTGCGACACTGGATTCAAAATCAACTTCCAAGAAGGAACATGTTCAAGAACTAGTAAAGATTTCTCTCAATCTTTTACTGAGCGTAGACATGGGAATATTTATCTTCTGGATACTAATCAAGAGAGATCACAATGCTTAATATCAGTACAAGATGAAGCAAATCTATGGCATCAAAAGCTTGGCCATATCAACATGAAGCAAATTGCCAAAATGTCTTCCAAGAAGCTTGTTCGAGGTTTACCCAACCTAAAATACCAAAAGTCTGACTTATGCACACCATGCGTGTTGGGAAAACAGGTTAGAAATTCTTTCAAACCAATAATCAAGTTTCCACTAATTGTGTGTTGCAGCTCCTGCATATAGATCTCCTTGGTCCAACTAGAACTCAAAGCATTGGTGGAAAAAGATTCTGCCTAGTAATAGTGGATGATTTTTCACGATTTACTTGGGTCTACTTCCTTGCAAGTAAGTCTGAGACTTTCTCTCATTTCTCAAAGTTTGCTAAGAAAGTACAGAATGAGAAAGGTTATACTATTTCAAGTATTCGAACAGACCATGGAGGTGAATTTGAAAATCAAGACTTTGCTAAATTTTGAGATGAATCCAGTTTTCAACATAAGTTCTCATCTCCATATACACTAGAACAAAATGGGGTTGTGGAAAGGAAGAATAGATCTTTACAAGAAATGGCAAGAACTCTTTTAATTGAAAGCAATATTTCTTCACGTTTTTGGGTTGAAGCTGTTTCTACAGCATGTTATGTTATTAATAGAGTATTCTTAAGGCCGATTCTTAAGAAAACTCCCTATGAGTTATTTAAAGGAAAGAAGCCAATTGTTTCGTATTTTTAAGTGTTTGGTTGTAAATGTTTTATCTTGAAAAATGCAAATGATCGAGTTGGTAAGTTTGAAGAAAAATTAGACGAAGGAATCTTTCTTGGATACTCAACTACTAGCAAAGCTTACAGAGTATTCAACAAGAAGACTCAAACTATCGAAGAATCGATGAATGTCAAATTTCAAAATTTCTTGCAAATACAACCGACTTAGATTCAAACTGAAGAATCTGAACCTGCTCCAGACTCTACAAAGTCTACCTCCCCTGAAACAGTTCAGACTCCAGTAGAAAAACAATGAACGGATGATGAAGAATCAACTCAAGAAAAAGATCAACAACCTGTCAGATTGTCTAGTAACTGGAAGCATAAGTCTAGTCATCCTAAAGAACTCATTATTGGTGATATTAATGAGGGGATTCGTACCAAATCCAAAAGGCGAGAAAAGTCTAGTGCTGTGGCACTTATTTCTGAAATAGAACCCAAAAATACAAAAGAAGCCTTAACTGACAAAAGCTGGATTGAAGCAATGCAAGAAGAACTCGTGCAATTCTGCATTAACGATGTTTGGGAATTAACTCTAAACCAAAAGGTAAGTTTATTATTGGAACTAAATGGGTTTTCAAGAACAAAATGGATGAAAAAGGAAAAGTGATAAGGAACAAAGCAAGACTCATGGCCAAAGGATTTACGCAAGAAGAAGGGATAGACTATCATGAGACTTACGCTCCTGTAGCAAGGTTAGAAGCAATTAGATTATTACTTGTTTTTGCTTGCTATAAGAATTTTAGGTTATTCCAAATGGACGTCTAAAGTGCATTCCTAAATGGATTTATTCAAGAAGAAGTCTATGTGGAACAACCCCTGGATTTGAAGATCCAAAGAAACCGGACTATGTGTTCAGACTGAAAAATGCTCTATATGGATTAAAACAAGCACCTCGAGTTGGTACGAAAGGTTAAGTAAGTTCTTAATTCAAAATGGTTTTGTTAAAGGAAATGTAGACACTACTCTGTTTGTCAAAAGGGAAGGAAAAACTTTTTACTTGTTCAAATTTATGTTGATGACATTATATTTGGGTCATCTAACGAGAATCTGTGCAAGAAATTTTCTAAGTCTATGCAGGATGAATTTGAGATGAGCATGATGGGTGAATTATCCTTCTTTCTTTGTCTATAAGTGAAACAACTGAGAGAATGAATTTTCATTCATCAAGAGAAATACGCAAAAGAACTTGTTAAAAAGTTCGGACTGGAGAATTGTAAAAAGATTGATATACCAATGTCAAGTTCTTCGAAACTAGATAAAGATGAAGGAGGAAAGAAAGTCGATCAAAAACTATACAGGAGTATCATTGGTTCATTTCTTTATCTTACTGCTTCTAGACCTGACATTTTGTTTAGTATTTGCATTTGTGCTAGATTTCAATCAGATTCCAAAGAATCACATCTAAGTGCTATGAAACGCATTATCAAATACGTTGCAACAACTGCTAAATTAGGTCTATGGTATCCCAAGGAATGAGACTTTATTCTCCTTGGATATTCAGACGCAGATCTTGTAGGTTGCAGAGTTGATAGAAAGAGCACATCCGGCACTTGTCAATTGCTTGGTAACGGGGCAGTATCTTGGTTTTCAAGGAAGCAAAGTACTGTAGCCCTTTCAACAGCAGAAGCAGAGTATGTAGCTCTTGGAAGTTGCTGTTCTCAAATTTTATGGATAAAGCAACAACTACGAGACTTTGGAATCGAAGACTCATGCACCGAGATCAAATGCGACAGCACCAAAGCAATTAATCTCACAAAGAATCCGATTCGTCATTCAAGACAAAAGCACATAGAGATTCGACATCATTTTATTAGAGATCATGTTCAAAGTGGAGAAGTCTTGATACAGTTCATTGACTCAAAGAATCAACTGGCAGACATATTCACAAAGCAGCTAGAGAAAAGCTCATTTGAGTCTATTCGTTCAAGACTTAATATCTTATCTCTCAAAGACTGATGAAGCTCAGACTCAGGGATAAAATCCGAAAAAGCTCCGACCCAAAAAGATCAGACTTAGAAAACCAAAAGTTACGACTGTAAGTTATTTCAGTTATAGTGTTTTAACTTTTAAATATAAATCTCGAAAAGGTAAGACTGTTTGTTAATCTCTAATTAATTGATATTGAAAAGGCAGTTATCTTTTTTGAAAAAGATAGTTATCTATTTTCAAAATGGTAGTTATTTTTTTAAAAGGCATTTTTATTTTTCCTTTTTGTGACGATTTGAATACCCTATTTCGACTGGGTTATATACTATTCTTCTTTCCATTTTTACCCACAAACCCTAGAGCACGAGATCTTCACTCTTCTCACTTTTTCTCTCTAGTTTAATCCTTAAAGTTTTCATCTTTCTCGCAAATCGAGTTCAAAACCCTCTCAAAGACTCGTGACAATGTCGTTCCAAATAAAGTCATCAAAGATTGCAAGCGGGGACCATAGTTTATGCGTGAGGGACCTACGCACTTCAATCTGACTGAGGAAGAAGACTCTCTAAGGCAGCGGAAAGTCAACAACAACATTCTCAACCGCGTCATTATTCTCCTGCTAGATCACATCAGCATCATCACCAACAAGCAGAGGAAGAAATCATTGAGGATGTCAAACCTGGAAGGACTCTTAAGCTTGAATTTACTTACAAACTCTACTCTGCCTTGAAGGAAGGTGGTACTGCAATGACTTTCATTGATGAATTTTTGAGAAAGAACGGGTATCGGAATGAGACCCATTTTTAAGAGTTATGGAACGTTCGGGAATTGTTCCTGTTGGTACGGCAGAAAGGACTTTTGCAAGTTTTCCTAGTGATCCACGTTTTGGAACGGTAAATCAACCTGAGGGAAAAGATGACGATGAAAAGATGTTCATGCAATTTAAGCCTAGGATGAGTGTTGTTGCAAAAATTCAAGGAAACAGAGCAGATTTGTTTCGCTCTGAGGAACACAAACAAGTTTACTCTAAGTTGCTGAAGAGAGGGGTGATGAACCCCAGAAGTGTCGATTTTGACTTTCTCGACTCTTTAAATGTCAAATTGCGAGAGAAGTTTGCAAAACTCCAACTTGAGCGTTTTTGTTCTGAGACCGATGTTGCTCACTCTGAACTTACAGCGTATTCCAATCTAAGCTTTTTGGATGCGAATAGATTTTCTTTCAGTGTTAGTATCAAGATTATGTGGTAGACATGGACACTCTTGCTAATGTGATTGGAGTGGAGAGAGGGAGTTTCCAATCCATAAGTGTGCCTGTTGGTCATGCAACTATGGAGCTTGTTCGAGATAGAATTGCAGAAGGTCGGATTTCTTATTTGAGAATGAATGTCTCTAACATCTTACTCCATAAAATTGTGATCAACTGTCTCAGGCCCAAATCCACATCGAAGACTGACGTCTCCAACTCTGAAGCAAAGCTGATGTACGCCATCAAAATCGGTTACTAGTTTTCTCTACCTCACACTATCATGTTTCACATGTATAGGTCAATGGAAAAGGACAAGAGAAAACTTCCTTATTCTGCTCTCATTAGTTTATCCAAACATTTTAACGTTCAGCCTCCCAAAATTTTGTGTGTTCAAACCATTGATCAAATGGTGATAGGGCTGAAGATGATTACAAAGATGCGTCTGAAGGAGCTGAACAAGGCATTAGAGCGATTTAAGGAGAAGACTCCTGTCACAAGACTCTGTGGCTGCAAAGAGAAAAGGCAAGGAACCCATGACCGTTCCATCCAAAAGAAGATGAGGAAAACTTTGCTATCTCTGCTATTGCCTTACAGAATGTACAGCGTCTTGTTCTAGAATCTGCAGAACAAGAGAATCGAGACAAAAAATAGATGGAGAAAAGGAGTGAAGAAAGGGAATTGATGAGGAAGGAAGAAAAGAAGAAAAGGAGCAAGGAGGAGAACAAACTGAAGGGGAATGTCGTGGAGATTCTCCAGCAGAAAAAGAAGCACACAAACATCGTGACACTGAAGAACAACCCGAGCAAGAAGAGTACTTCTCTCCACCTGAAGGCACTGAAACAGGGGGAGTTGTTGTTAAAGAAGGTATTCCTCTACTTGCTTTTCCTAGTGATGATGTTAGTCGTTCTCCTGCCGATCCAGAAGATGTGTATGCCTCTCAATTTCCTAAAGAATATCATGAGGCTTCATCGCCAAGTCTGGATGCTCGTGTTGAAGTTCCATCATCTAGCTTTACTCCACAATCTACTCATGCTGAAGCAAGCACACAAACTGACAATTCAGCAGACTTTAAAATGTTGCTTGAAATTCTTATAGAGCTCAAAGGCCAGGTTTATGCTTTGGGATGTGAATTACAGACTCTGCAGAATGCTCATCATGCCATTTCAGTTACTATGCGAGATCAAGTTCAAGCCCTTAATCTTCGGATTCAAGCAACTACCAAGGGTACGGATCTAGCGCATCTGTAGGAGGATATGAGGAAGCTGGAGGAGACTGTCAAGTCTATGCGAGATTTTCAGCTCATTCGCATTCCCAAATCATCTTAATTTCATTATCCTTATCTTATCTCCCTTTGGTGCTGTTGACAAAAAGGGGAGAAGTTGATTAAGCATGATTTGATATTTGACTATTTTTGGTCTTTGTTATTGTTTTTTGGATTGACTTTATCTTTTGTTTGGATGGACTGGTTTGGACTGTTTTGATTTTAATGCTTGCAATATCTTAAGCTATGTTCATGATTTTGATAAAGATGATTGCTGTTACAGGACTAACTTGTTTTCTATGGATGCGAGAAATGCTATTATCTTTCTCCTAATCTGTTTATCTTTTATGAGATATCTTTGTTTGCTTAAGTATTGTATTGCAGGTCGAAAGTATCGAAATCTGCAGGAAAGTTTTGTCACCATCAAAAAGGGGGAGATTGTTGGAGAAAACTTCCTGAATTATTTTGAAGTTGACAAAACATTTCCATTAGTCTAGTCGAAGACTTGAAGACTCTTTTTACAAAGTCTGAAGACCTCCAGACTCAAGATTCAAAGTCTGCCCTCATTGATAGTTTCTAGACCGACGAAGAAAAAGTTTTATTCGTTTGAATTAAGACAATCATATCTTTAAGGTTTTGATTCGTATGGTTAAGGAAGATCTCACGGCTGGAATTAGCATCTCAAGATCTGTTATTCGTATTAATTCGAGTAACTTAGATTCGATTGATCCGCGAAATATACTTGGAAGGTTCTACTTATGGAAACCTAGATCCTGATTGTATGGGCGAGCAGGATTGGTGGGCTATCGTAATTTTCCTTGAATAGCTCGAGATCTCCCTAATTGATTCTATCCAACGGGTTGATTGAAAGAACTCCTTTGGAAGGTGCCAATGGTAATGAAGGCATGAAGGAGTATATAAGGAAGACGTTCAAGTTGTTCAAGTGTGCTCGATAGAAAAATTCCAAAGTCTGTATCTCTTTGTTCTTTTGCGATCTTATTCGTTGAACTATACTTGTACTCAAAAGAGAGACTGAATATCTGTGAGACCTTGAGGAAGTGTAGTAGAGTCTCTACACTGTGTAATCAAGGACGTGAGACTGTAAATTCTCTTTTGATTCTTAGTGAAATCCAGCTAGTAGGCTGTCAATGCATGAGAGTGGACGTAGGCTTGGTCTAAGCCGAACCACTATAAACTCAGAGTCTTGATTTTATATCCCTTATCTCCTTACTTTACATCTCAGTTTCATACATCTGTTTATTGTCTTTGCTCTTTTAGTCTATTAATCATTGAAGATTAATCTGTCTTGTTACGTTTTGCAAAAACTTCTTTGATCACCTATTCACCCCCCTCTAGGTGCTCGTACTAGTCCTGTCAGTTTTCTATTTATTGCTCTAATGCATTTATTTTGTTAATTATCTGGCAATTGACCTTATGATTTTTTTACTCCTGTAAAACAAATGGAGCAATTGAAAGTCTTAAATCTCACTGGTTGCACTGACTTACTGATCAGTCCTAAACTTTTAAGATTTCCAAATTTGGAGATACTAATTCTAGAGCGATGCTCTCAGTTGGTCCATTTAGATCCTTTAGTTGGGGCTCTCGAAAAATTGCTTCGACTGAATTTGAAAACCTGCAATGAACTCAATAGGTTGCCTATCGAACGGGGTGCTTTGAAAGCTTGAAGGAGCTCCTCATTGATGAGACTTCTGTGCGAGATATTTCCTTGGGAAGTGATTCAAAGAAAGTTGAACACCTAGCATCACTTTCAATACTCTCGACAAGTAATTCAAAGATTATCGAACTCCCTGATGGAGCTGGAGAGAAACTCCAACGCTTGTCATTGGATACAAAAACTTCCAGAGTCCATTGGCCAATTGGGAAAGCCCTTTAGATAAGCTGGATATTTCAGGAACAGGCATTGCTAAATTGCCAGGTGCCTTTGGTGAATTGCAGAGGCTGAGAGTGTTAATGATGGACCATTGCTCCATAAGAAAATTTCCTATTTCATTTGGCATCATCATATCCTCGAAGAATTACATACCTCCTCATGTAGGAATATCCATTCATCGACTTTTCTTCAAACTTACTCGGACGATCATTTTTATTTTTTTCAAGATAAAACATTTGCAGCCAAAAACATGAAAATAAGAAATATTTGGTTTTCTACCTTTGTAAATCTCATAGCAAGTTTTCTCTAGGACGGGTTTCAGAAAGACTGTGTTAATTATATAGCAAGCAGTTGAAACTACTTCTGCCCAGAAGCGAGAAACGACTCTGCTTTCAATCAACAAAGCTCTAGCCATTTCCTGTAAAGACCGATTTTTCCTTTCTACAAATCCATTTTGTTTTAGAGTGTAGGGAGAGGAGAAAATGTATTGAAACTCATTTTCATTACAAAAACTCATAAAATCTTGATTTTCAAATTTTCCCCTATGATCTGTTTTAAAACTAGAAATAGCATAATCTTTCTCATTTTGAACCTTTTTAGCAAATTTTGAAAAATAAGAGAAGTTTTTTGCTTTATTTGCTAGAAAGAAGACCCAAGTAAACCTCGAGTAATCATCCACAATCACTAAGCAATATTTTTTACCTCCAATGCTTTGAGTTCTAGTAGGTCCAAAAAGATTCATATGGAGGAGCTGCAAAACACGATTAGTAAAAACATGGTTTATAGATTTAAATGAACTCCTAACCTATTTTCCTAAAGTGCATGCAATGCGAAGCTTAGTCTTTTGGTAATTCATACTTGGAAGACCAAGAACCAGGTTCTTGAAGACAACTTGGCAATTTGCTTCATGCTGACATGCTTTAGCTTGCAATGCCATAGGTTTGCTTCATCTTGAATTGAGATTAGGCAAGGTAATTAGTTAATAAAAAATATTTTCATTATCAATATCAATTTATATTTAAATATTTTCGTCAATAATGAAACTAATTTTTATTTATTTTTTTTATAAGTTATAAAAGAAATTATTTTTAGGAAATTATTTTTTAAATTATTTTTTTCGAAAAATATTAAAACTGTAAGTGATATAAGAAATTATTTTTAATAAATTATTTTTTTCGAAATAAACGAAATTTAAAACTGACATTTTTTTTGGGTAACCGTACAAGGAAATCGGCCGGTGGACGTAATTTCAGCACAGTCCACAAGGATGCGGGCCAGTTTTCGCTCAACTTGCGTTGGCATGGGAAGCGGGACTGCGCGCCATGGGGGAGGTCAATTACCGCTGCGCTTAATTAAGAACTTTGCATTAAACTAGTTTATTTATGTAAGTGTCGTCCACGTAATTTTGTATAGACTACTTTCAAAGTGGATTTAATTTCCCATTGAACTATGTACTGAAAAACATTTATTCGAATTCAAGAAAGAGTAGAGAGCTGTGCTTTCTCTTTCTTTCTTTTTTTTTTTAAATATTTCTAGCGTATCCAGTCCACATTTTTCTTGTGGTAGGCTTTGAATGTTCCTCATTGCCTCACCGATCCTCATTTATCTTCTTTTTTTTCCAGTAGATTTTTTAGGTTGATTATCTCTTCATCAATCCTAATTTTTTCTGCTGTAGAAGACTATTTCCTTCTTGAATGAGTGATCCCACAATAATTTATAATTATTTTTTATTTGAGTTTTTGTAGTCCGAATAGATTGTTATTCTTATAGTATATTAAAGGCTACGCCACACAATCATTTCTCTTTCCTAAACTCATTATTTGTCGTTCCAGTGGACTTTAGTTGGAATTTTCTTTTTTCCAAATTAGATCCATACTCCAAACATAATTCCCACATTAGATATCTCCCAAATTGTTTATGCGATTTTATGGGATTATTGTCAACTGTTCTAAAAACTTAGTCCCCTTACATTTAGTCTGGTGCTTTGCCTAGTTCTAAACTTGAAAATATTTAATTAGAGGGGTAAATGAGGGTGTAAGAAGATTTGAGCTTAGATGACCTCCTACTTTATTTTGTGAATGAATGCGGTTTAATAGTAAAATATTCTATCATTGTTAATTAATCAAACTTTTGACCATACTCCAAACAAAATTATTGTTGGGCTTCGCAAAAAAATGTTTCAATTTCCATCTCCACGCATTATGATTTACTTCGGATGTAACTAACCCACAATAGCCTATACGTAATTAAGCCCAATTGAATGACCAAGCAAGAGTTAACAATAGTGTAAAAATTGAAAATCGCCTGAGAGCAATGTAATTTGGACGTTCAGTAGGATTACCGATGTGCTTTCATTGCAATGTCATGTTTACTTCCGTTCATGAAGACTGTAGATCTTAAAAATCTTTAGCATCATATGGATAGAAGGGGAAATGGTAGCACCGTTGATCGAGTTTAATCTGAAGTGGGGCGATTTTCTCAAAAAAAATGAACCTTATTTCAAATAAAGCTCTGAAGTGATTAATTTAATAAACTCACATGTCAGCCAAATTTTCTCCGGCCGGCTAACACAAGCTTCTCATGTGCAATTCTACAATACCTGCATTTATTTTGTTAATTATCTGGCAATAGACTTTATGATACATTTCCAAAAGTGAAGGAAAAATTCTCTAATCTCTGCATTCTATCTCTGTTTCAAAGAGTTGGTGCTAGGTTTTCTAAATCACATCTCGCAAACTTTATTGGAATATTGTTTCATCGTGTAACTCGGATAACAAGGTCATTGAAACCATTCTTTGTTCTATTTAGCCTTGGCTATGCTCAATGACGGTAGTAGGCAAAATTCCACCTATATCAATACCCATTTCACAATCAGGATTGCCATAACCAAATCCAGCATTGAAATCAAAATTATGAGCTACAGTAACAAAATTCGTAGCTTGTTTGGGAGCAACTGTGTTCAAATTCTCAGCATCTTTCTCCTTCAAAAATTTGAATTGGTGCTTTTTATCTCAGCCGAGGTAGCTTGGTTCTTGAACTTTTTGGACACCGAGGACTCCAATACACTATATTTGCCACTTCAAGTGTTAACCATCGCTATAGTAATGCTATTATTCAGAGTGGTGGCGCATTGATTGCAGCGAGGGGTGGCTTCTGGGTTGACGCATTCCAGAGGTTGAACCATGGAACACGCTCAAGGACAGCTTTCTTTCTCTCAGAAATTTTGTCGAACAACTAATGTGCATTCTTGGCTTTGATGATCGTGGACATTGCCACAACGATGTTCTCACCCCAGGGTGGGTCCCAACACCAAATCGAGGATTTGTTACCAAGGAGGGGAGAAGAAGAAGATGGAGGTTCACCCAAATCGATTCCCAAACTTCAAACCCGCAATTCTCCTCTTAATCTATCTCAACTTCTCATGGGAAAACCGTCAGACATGATAAGGAGGCTAGTTTCCACCAATTTTTGCTTGTAGTGAATGCCATGGACGAGTGAAGTAATAGAGATTGAAGGAGCTGGGAGCCGAGGCTCCCTGTTTTGGCGAGAGATGCTCTTCTCTCCGAAGACTCTCAGATACACTGCTCGGAGGTTGACGACGCGTCCAGAGAGGATGACGAGAGCACCGTCGGCGCCCGCCACCACCTGCCGCCGCTGGAGAGGCGGTTCCTCGGCGGAAGCGAGGTCGATGATCGGAAGACGGACGAGCGTTCGAGATGGGCTCAGGAGTCCATATCCGGGCACGTTCAAAACCCACGGATTTTCTTATTTTTTATTTATTTTAACTTTTTTGTAATTAATTTGATTTGAAGATATTGAACTTAAATGAAACTCATTAATGTAATAAAGTAATCTATATCAATAGTCATACAGTCAACATATTTAAATTAAATTAATTTTTTTAATTAAGTGTTAGATTTAAAGAAATAGGTTTTATGTTAAAATCCTAAATGTGATATTTTCAAATGACTGATATTTACCGACCAAAAAAATATATATTTAATTTTTTTTCTAAGCGATATTTAATCAAATGGCATGAGTTATAGTTTCAAATTATAGATAGTAATTCCCCATGATATTTTAATTCAAATGGGTTTCCTCAGATTCACTATTTTAAATTTTTAAAAAATAAACTCTCTCATTAAATTATTATATGTATCTTTATCTATTTTTATTCAAGTTTCTCCTCAAGATTTGAATTTTAGATTAAAAAAAAAGCATAAATTTTTCATCACTAAAATTAAAGCCCACGAACCTTTTCCTTATCCATGATTTCAAAACATCAAATTAAGTGAATTACTTTAATCAGTATAATTTTTTTGATGCACTGAATAAAATTATTTGACTAAGATGTCATAATATACCTTTAATTTGTTCTATTTTTGAGTACTTGAGGTTTTCTTTATTTTTATTGTCGAAATTTTTTTAAGTAAGCTATAATATGTAAGAATAGATTCGAAGATATTTGCTTTTCATATATTTTTTCGATTCTATACTCAAATATTTCAAGTTGTAGATAAAACAGACAAAAAATGTTGTATTGCTAATTAAATCACATGAACTTTGTTCTTATCCCGATTCCGAAAATATCAAATTAAAATAAATTTCTCCATCCAATGCAAATTTCTTGATGTATTGTGCTGAATTATTTGAGTATAAGTTATACTTTGAGCTAATACCCTCAAAAACCTTAAGCTAGTACACATGTGACAAATTTACCCCAAACTATTTTTTTTACCACCAAAAACTCCAAACCGGTACACTTGTGACAAATTTAATCCAAACCGGTACACTTGTGACAAATTTACCCTATATTAGTTTTCGTTAAATTTTACAATCAAATTATTAAATTAAATGACACGTGACAGTTGACGGGTATACCAATTTGGGATTTTACGGTCCGTTTGTCACAGTTTACAATTTTTGTGAGGCCCTGTTTGGTTCGGCTTTTCAAATGGGCTTTCGGACTCTAAAGTCCCTTGGCCAAATGCAAACGCGTTTGTTTCATTTTTTTGCGCGACTTTGGCAAGATGCAATTGCATCTCCAAAGAAGTCTAAAGGCCTTAAGCCCAATGGAGCTCTTGAGGTGCATTGGCAAGTTGCATCATCGGAATGCAAGTCGGTGCTTGTTCATCTTCTCCAAGCCACCGCCGATAGGAGGGTGACGACCGCCCCCAAGGGGTCGCGCGCCGATGACCACTTTGCTTGAGGGTTCCCGACCCCGGTGACCATCGCCGGACCTCGGGCGATGCAGGGTTGCGCATATCGGGCCACCGATGGCCCGAATCGCGTGACCCAGCGGGCCGCCCGAGGTCGCGCGACCTCGGCGACGGCCGCCGGGGTGGGCGACCCCGTGTGACGGCCGCTGGGTTCGCCCGACCTCGGGCGACCGTTGCACGGGGTTGCGTGACCTCGGGCGGCCGTCACGCGACCTAGGCGGCCAGATCCGGCCATCCGACCGCCGCCGAGATCCGGCGGTCCGGTCGCTGGGTCGTGCGACCTCGGCGACCGTCGCACGGGTCATGCGACCTCGGGTGGCCGTTGCCTAGGGTCGCCCGACCCCGCAACCCCGTGCGACGGTCGCTTGAGGTCACACGACCCGGGCGGCCAGATCGGGCGATCCGGCCTCCGGATCCGGCCGGGCCGGGCCGCCGACCCAAGCGGTCGGCCACCGGATTCGGCGGTCCGGTGGCCGGACTTCAAAAAAGAAAATAGATTTTTTTTATTTTTTTAATTTAATAAAAGTCATTTACAAATGCAAATTTTACCAAACGATATTTAAGGCAAAGTTGTATCTCAATGCAAATTTTACCAAATGATATTTGCATTTCGAAAAACCCCATTCACCCAAAGGTATTTGCATTTTGACAAGTGCATTCCCCAAAGTCGAACCAAACGGACCCTGATTTTTTTGTGGTATTGATCCAATTTAGCGGAGGGTATATTTGTCATAAATTTACTAGTTTGGGATTTTTTGCGGTCGAATAAATTAGTTTGGGATAAATTTGTTATAAACGTACCAGTTTATGATTTTTTATGGTCAATCAGGGTAAATTTGTCACAGGTGTACCAGTTTTGGGTTTTTTATGGTCAAAAAAATAGTTTGGGGTAAATTTGTTACGGTGTGTACCGGTTTGGGGTTTTTTAGAGTATTAACCCTATACTTTAAAATAGCAATAGTTCATTTAGAACATATGTACTTGGTTTGTTCCCCTTTATTTACTTTTTGGGGTAAACAGTAGTCTTTATTTCTAAATTTAAGAATTTTTTTCTTGTCTTAGTTAAAGAGATTTTGATTAATGAAATAGTTATGTCGTTCAATAGTACTACACAAAAATGATTCTGTAATATGAAAAACAGAAAACAATGTACCAAGTCTGCATTCATTTAGATGGGTACAATTTATAATTTCCAAATGAAATGAAGAATCTTTTAGTAATGAAAAGACAACCCAAGGGTCTAAACGGCGCCATTTTCGATTTAATAGCATGAACTTTTAGGTCGCCTTTGAATGTGAAGCAAGGGGCTTCATGGCTTGACTCTTGATCAAATTGTACTCTCTTTGGTTCTTCATATAAGATGGCGTGATCTGGTTATTCCTTTGCACGAACCAGAGGCTTAACTTCAAGTCGAAGATGGTCAAGGTTTCCATTACCAAAATTTTGAGTTGTCGATGACCAAATCTTACAGAATTTCATGATGAAGTTCTTTAATTCTCAAGAAGCAACTCCAATAAATTAATAGTCTTCGTATGTCCCTCCCAAAATGAATAGAGAGGCATCCTATTTCATAAAAATTGATAGAGGAGTAACTGATCATTGCTAAATTGTGATTGTCTATCCACAATTTGAATTTTGACCAGCATTTACTTTTTTTTTTTAAACTAACATCAAATCCATCTTGAATGTGATATAGATAAATGCTAGTTTGATTTACCATTTACCATTAGCTTTATTTATGTTTACTTGTTTTGCCATGAATATAGATCGTAATTTGATTGGACAATTACGCTTGTCAAAAATAAATGCTGATTACTGAAATATTCATATAGAATTTTGTAATTGACTTAAAATTTTCGTTGTTTATATATACATTTAAGAAACAGCATTCAAAATAACCTATGTTAGGGAAGAGTACAACTTAAATACTTTCCCTAATTTATCCTTTAATAAGTTAGACTAAATAAGAGATAAAATCATGGCCTACTTTTTAATATATTAGTTTTATGACATTTAAGCTCAATTTTCATAGTACATTGATATTGGGAGCAAAGAAAGAGAAAGGTATTTAATTGTTGATCTCAACGTATAATTTATTGAGATGATTTTCACTATATAAAGATATTACAATGCATTACACTTATAAGGAAATAGTACAATAATAGAAACAATAAATAAAAAAATTCTTATATTACAAAAGTTGCCAATTCCTTGATTTTAGTATCTTCAAGAATCCGCTTGTGACTTTTGGTTGACGTATCCAGATTCTTCTCCCTTAATTAATAAATCAATGCAGTTACTCCCCTCCAAATTAGGAATGGGACATAACTTTGCAAATGCATTTCTAGATAATGGCTTCATGAAGAGATTAACAATTTTATACATAGATCAAACATACTTAGACACAAGAGTTCCACGAGCCACTTTTCCTCGCACATAATGATAATCTATTTTGATATTTTTAGTTCTTGCATGAAACACCGGATGAATTGACATATAAAGTGCACTGATATTATCAGCACTGATATTATCACAAAATGATACTAGTGGACTTGAAAGATGAATACCGAAATCTCTTAATATGAAAGATATCCAAGTAATCTTAGCAACCGTTGACACCAGTGCGCAATTATTTTCCTCGGCACTAGATCAAGCAACCGTTCGTTGCTTCTTAGCAGTCCATAATATACAATTACTGCCTAAGAAGGCACAAAATCCCATAATCGATCGTCAAGTGAAGCGGCAGCTAGCCAATTTGCATCGCAAAAAGCATACAAGTCTATAGTTGACTTGGACAAGATATGCGTTCCTCGACCTATTGTGCCGCTGACATAATGCAAACTGCACCTCACAATTTGAAAATGAGTCATAGTGGGCTAATACATGAATTGACAAACAAAATTGATTGTATATGAAATATCCAACTGTGTGATGGTGGGAAATTGAAGAGCTCTAATTTTGACAGTTGGGAATTCACCCTGAAGACTGGTACAAAACTGGATTTTGTATTCCAAATCAACATTTCCATTGTGGATCCGAATATAGTTTTACATTTGAGCTAGAAAGAGAACTAGTGGCCATAGGTGTGGAAACTGATTTGCAGCACTCCATTTGTGCATGTTTATGAATTGACAAAGCATATTATTGCTGACACAAATAAGAACCACCAAAAAATATTTTAAACTCCACACCCAAAAATAATGGAATGGCCTCATATCCTTCATTGCAAATTCACTACTCAACGTGGAAATAACTCCATCAAGCAAGTTTGGGGTCATTACCGGTGACAATCATGCCGTCCATGTTTAAAAGTAGCACTAGAATGTCAACTCATGCTCTTGGAGCTAGCTTGAGGCCATACAAAAGCTCTCTCGAGTTTGCAAACATAAGATGGGTGCTTTTTGCCATCAAACGAAGAGGTTGCTCCATATAAATGGTTTGTGACAAATAACCATGTAAACAGGCCTTTTTCTCATCTAATTGTTTTATGGACCAACCTCTTATGGTAGCAATGGTGGAGACCATCCTTATAATTCCTGATCGAACGACTGGCGAGAAAGTCTCAAGGAATCTGCATGCTACTTGAGTATATCCCTTGACAACTAATCTTACTTTCAATCTTTCTAATGTACCACTAGTATTCAGCTTAGACTTAAATACCAATATACATCCCCCGATATTAGTATTTGGAGGACATGGAACAAGAGTTCAAGTTTTATTCCAATGCAATGCCGCAATTTTCTCTTTCATTGCTGCTGACTACCCTGGATGTTTTAAAGCAGAGCATACATTGTTCGATTCCTTTGATATAGAATCCACCGCATGTAAATTAGCATACTTTGGATTAGGCTTCACAATTCCTGCACGTGCTCGAGTGATCATTGGATGGTTTTGAGTGCACGAATGTGCTAATGAAGAATCTTGAACAGCATCCTGTGTAGAATCAGTATTGTTTCGCAACATTCGCAAGGAATCTTCATTAGCCAAGTAGCATGGAAAAATGAGTGAAGTACCAGACGAATCGCCTATTTCAATATGACTTTGATGAACATTTGATTCATCCCCATGTCTTCCTCATGAGAATTATCTTGAGTTGTAAAATTCAATGAGCCAGCACACTGTTGATCTGAGTTAGCATAAAACTCAACTTGTCGCAGATTCGACAAGAAAAAGTATAAGTCCGACGTTGTCGTGTCATGATTTGGCAAGCTTATAAATTCAAAGATCTTGACTTTATCACTTTAACCCCTAAACAATGAGCTGGGCATGAGATTTGGAAATACAGTCTCATCAGAGACAACGTGTCGTGATATATAAACTCGACCAGTTGGAGGATAGAGACATCGATATCCCTTATAACAATCACTATAGCCAAGAAACATACATGGCAACCGAGCAATGAACTTATTCTTCATGTAGTCCTATCATAAGGAAAACACCTACAACCAAAAACTCACAAAGAGTTACAATGTGGTTTTTTGCCGGATAAGAGTTCATAAGGTGATTTCATGCCCAACAGTCTTGTAGGAAATCAGTTCAAGAGAAAAACTGTAGTTTGAAACTTTTTAGGAATTCCACTTTGATGAAGTATAGTCAAGCCAATTTCATAGAAGTGCCTATGTTTTTGGGAGAAGTACACTAAAAGTGCCTTAAATTATGTACGCCATTCACTTTAGTGCCACAACTTTTCGCAGGCTCACTTAATTGACATTAAAAAAAAAATGATCACTTAAGTGCCAACTTTGATTTAAGTCGCCAAAAATCTGACATGGCAATATTTTATTAATTTATCAATCCTACGTGACTTGCCGGTGTGCCCACTCAGCATATAATCTCTAGAGGACATCATGTAGCAAATTAAAAAAAAAATGATCACTTTAGTGCCAGTTGTTGTAAAAAATGATCACTTAAGTGTCAATTATTGTTAAAAGTGATCACTTCAGTGCTTATCTTCATGAAAAAGTGATCACTTCAGTGCCAAAAAAAAAAACCATAAATGACATCATATAGTAAGTTAAGAAGTGATCACTTCAGTGGCAGTCATTGTAAAAAAATAATCACTTAAGTGTCAATCGTTATTAAAAAGTGATCACTTTAGTGCAAATCTTAAGAAAAAACTGATAACTTCAATATCAAAAAATGTCACATCAGATAAAATTTTTAATTATAAAAGCCACGTAATTTTTTTAGCTAAAATTTTTCGCCGGAGGCACTTAAGTGATTATTTTTCTCCAATTTTAGCACTTAAGTAAGCCCGCGAAAAGTTGTGACACTAATGTGGACATTGTACATAAGTTAAGGCACTTCTGGTGTAGTTCTCCCCTATATTTTTGCTCGACAACTCCATTCTGTTCTAGAGTATTTGAGCAAGATACTTAATAAACAATGCCATTCTTTTGCAAATTAATTATAAAAAAAAAAAAATCAGTTGAACTCTCCACCTTAATTAGATTGAAAGATTTTGATATGCCCTCCAAAGTGCCCTTCCAAATATAGCTCAAAATTGAGAAATCATGCATAAAAGTGAAATTTTTGTCTTAATGGAAACACCCATGTAAAGCGCACATAATCATCCAGAAAGCATGCATAGTACTAAAACCTTTTAAATGAGATTATTGGAGTTTTTTCCCCAAATCACAATGTATTTTTTCAAAAGGCTAAGCAATACTAGAATTGGAAGGCAAAAAAGGAAGCTTAGACGCTCGACCCATATGACAACTACCACATATGCTAGTAGGTTTATTCCAAGCAGTAACCGAGATATCGCCTTTATTCTGTAAATAACGAATTGTTGTCAACGGTGGATGTCCCAACCTTCGATGCCAAGAGCTCTCATCAGCTTTCCTATACCGGTTTGAAATTAGTGCTTCTTTTGGCAGCTTCAAGGTATATAAATCACCTTCACGGTTTCCAATTGTTAGACCCTTCCTTGTTTTCCTGTCCTTTATTACAAAACCAGTGGCAAAGAACTCAAAACTTATAAGAAACTTAGTGGTAAATTAGCTTACTGATAATAAATTATTTTTCATTCGTGGAATATGTAGAACATTTTTTTAAGTCAATGCTCTCTTGGCCCAAATTGTTCTGAGCATCACCAATGTGAGAAATTTTAAGCGAGTCGCTGTTTCCAATCATAATGCTATCTTTCCCAACATATGGTCATATGTTGAACAGGTTAACTTCATCTCCGGTCATGTGATTTGAAGCTCCAGTGTCAGCGAACCATTTTGAATCTCGACTACCTCCAACACTAAGCACAGCAAATGCCTTTAGCACATTTGAGGGGAGGACAGACCGATTAAACCAATTGAAGCAATCCGCGGCAAAATGTCCCTGCTTGTTACATATTTGATGGGAAACAATTTTTTTTTCTTTTCCTTCTTTAGGATTATTGGTCTTGCTTTGATTGAATTGTGGCTTTTGACCCTACAACTGAACAAAATCAATCTGAGAATTTTTCACTCTTGGACCATCATGAAGAAATCCTCTTCCTTGAGAAGAAAAACAATTGTCGTCGGAATGCTGGAATTGTTTGCCTTCTTATTACTCTTAAAATTACTTCTCTAACGAAAGAAAGTTGTTCCTTGTTGCATTGCAAGGGAACTTTTATTTGTCATTCAAATCTCAAAACTCCACAATTGTGAAATCAGATTAGAGACGGTCGGCATAGGAGGCTTCAACATGGATGTTGTCAATAAATCATAGTAATCACCTAAGCAAATCAAAACAAAGAGATGAGAAATTTTCTCTATATTTTTTAATTTGTAGAATAATCGAAACTTCACGTTCCTCCGATACCTTAGCAAAATGTTTTGTAATGCTAACCACACCTCAATAGATGTCTTCAAGTCTAATGCTTGAGAAAGAATGTCTTTAGAGAGCGTCATAATGATCCATCCCCGTAGGCAATCTAACCTTCTCCATTGTAAGAACTCTGGATTTGTTACTTCCTCTTGGACTCCAACTTCTTTTCTAGAGGTGATTATGGTTGGACTCGGCATTTGATACGCACCATCAATGAATCCCATCAGATCTTGGCTTTCAATCAATGCCAGCATCTGTGCTCTCCAATATTAATAGTTTGTTTGTGTCAATTTCGGTGATACAAAATTACTTATGTTTAAAGATGATGGATACTAATACTAGAACATCGGAGGTATTAGTGAAAGCCATGGTTAAGGATCAACTTCTTCGAAGGAGTGCTCTAATACCATAAAAGAACAAAAGTGTTTGATTGTTGACCTCAACGTACAATTTGTTCAGATAATTTCCACTATATATAGCGCTATTACAAAGTATTACATTTATAAGGAAATGGAAAAAAATAAACGAAAAGATACTTATATCACAAGAGCTGTCGATCCCTTGATTTTATTATCTTCAAGAATCTGTTTGTGACTTTGATTGACATATGAGATTCTTCTCCCTTAATTGATAAATCAGTGCATTTAGGGATGGTAAACTACAATTGAAAATACTTTCTCTAATATATCCATATTTTTCAAATTTAATTCAATAAGGGTCGGTCCGTTTCGGGGAAAATATCATGTTTTCAGAAAAAAATTTCCTAGAATTCATTTTCCAGGAAAATGACTCTATTTTCCGGTGTTCGACCGAAATCTAAACTTTGAGTGGAAAATATTTTCCAACGTTTGTTAGCTAATTTAATTGTTTGGAAAAAATTATCAAAAATTGAATTTTAATATTTTTTATTGACCAAAAAATTAGTTTTATTTTTTTATATTTTTTTAAAAAATGATTTTTTAATTATTTGTATTTTTAAAAAATCAAAATTTTTATTTTTTTTCTTTCTTTTTCTTTTTTCTTTTTTCCTTTTTCTTTTCCTTCCCCTTCCTCCTCCTTCTTCCTCCTCCTTCCTCCCGCGCGCCTTGGGCTTCCTCCTCCTCCCTACGCCGCCACACGCCCGACGATGGCCGGCCGCCCGGCGGCCGACCAAGACCCGGCCGCGATCCGACAAGCTCAAGGCTCGACCGATCTCGCCGCGAGCTCGCGAGAGTTTCGTCGGGCTCGGCGAGCCGCGAGCTCACCGGATCGGCGGTGGAGCTCGGGCTCCCAATCCAAGCGAGCCCGAGCTCCGCCGCCCGATCCGCAGCTCGTGGCTCGCCGAGCCCGGCGAACCTCCGTGAGCCTCGAGAGGGGCCGAGCCTCACCCAGCTCGCAGGGATGCGGCGAGGCCGAGCTTCGCCCCCGGCCGACGAGCTCCGCCTCGCCCCAATCTGGCGAGGCCCGAGCTCGGCTTCGCCAGATCAGGCCAGGCGAAGCCTCGCCGGCCTGGGGCGAGGCTCGAGCTAGCTCGCGACCGCGGCTAGTTGCTGGCTCGCGGCCGTGCCGGTCGCCGGCCGCCGTCCCGGCCGGCGACCGACCAAGGCTAAGGAAGAAAAAAAGAAAAGGAAAAAATAAAGAAAGCATAAAAATAAAACAAAAATGTGTTGATGAAAAGAAGAAGTTATGGAAACATTTTCCTCATCTTTGAAGGTTGTTTTTCCCAATGATGGAAAACATTTTTCTTGAGTAGTTTATTTTCCGTGAAACGAACACCGGAAAATCCGGAAAACGTTTTCCTAGAAGTCATTTTCCATGAAACGAACGGACCCTAAGAGATAAAAGACTCATAAAATTCAACTTTAGCTTTTCTTAAAGAAAAATTAAATCCTCTAAAACATAGAAAATAGCATATGACAAATCCATAAGTTAGAACCTTATTAGCCGAATGTGGGTCACATGGCAAAACTACGCCACACATCATGCTACGTGGCAATCACAGAGACAAGATGAAGTGACACGTGGTGAGCATAATAACAACTATCTCTAAGTTCCAGCTTTAAGTATATATATTAGATAAGAAATTAAAAATCGGCACTTTCTTGATGTACTAATAATTATCGGAAGAAGTACACCTCAAGTGTCAAAATTTGGCACGAATGAACACTTAAGTGCCAAAAGTTAGAAAAGTGACATTTAAAAAAAAAAAAAAAAAGACACTTAAATGCCATCTCCAACGAATCCCGCTGGAAATCTTATGTAACAATTTTTTATTATTTTTCTCGCCTACATAGCTCGCCGGAGAGTTGACTTAACAAAGGAACACAAAAACGACATCGTTTTGGCATGGATTCAAATTTTAATATAAAAATTAATTTAATTAAATTATAAAAATAATAAATAAATAAATAAAAAGGAAAGGGGGAAGAAGGCAGCTAAGGGCTGAGCCCTCACCGCCACCTCCTCCCTCCCCCTCCCCTCCCCCTTTTTTTTTTTAAAAAAATTAGTTTTAAATTTAATTTAGTTAATTTTTATATTGATTATTTACCACGTCGAAACAAAACGACGTCATTTTTGTATTTGTCTAACCACATCAACGTGCCAAACGATGTCGTTTCGTACTTACCTCGCTAGAAAATCGCCACGTCGTATTTTGACCAGATTTTCTCGCCGTTGTCACTTAAATTATCCATTTTGCTTCGATTTTGGCATTTAAGTGTCACTTTCCTAACTTTTGACACTTAAAATTTTAGCACTCCAGATGTCCAGCACTCAATAATTATCCATTCCTTTGACACAATAGATATAATTACTTATGCAGTTATTTGAACTTATTTATTCTTTTTTTAAAGTCCATTAGCATAAAAATGCTTTATTTTTCCAGCAAAAATACGAAAAAAAAAAATTGAGTGTTTAAATGAATGAATTGGTGTTTCTACTTTGTCGAAAATAGTCTGGAGTTATCACGAACGTTAAAGGTGCTTTTCCCCTTAGTAACAAGTGAGTGATATGTATGATTGTTCTTTTTTTCTTTTTTATCTTGACTTACATTTGGAAAATATTTTCTCGTGGAAAGTACAGAGCCTTGTCAACTTGAATGAAATATAGCATGATCCAAAAAGTGAAATTTCCATTTCATAGATCAGATAAAACTGATAACCCATTTTTCAGAATGAAGTCTAATGCCTTCTCATGTTATTAGCTTCGAGGTACATGGACTAATTGAATGGGATTAAATTTGAATATGCCTGTTATGAATTATTAATTCGAGTGTCTCTTTTGTGTGTGTTTATGCATAATACTCTTTAGTTGGGTTAGATGTAATCAACCATAGGTTATTCGGGGTGAACTCGAACACAGATTAATTTTTGATAAAAAAAAAAAAGTAGAACAAAATAACATGCATCAACAAGAAAAATTGGATCGAGGTTAAAAAAGAATAAATTGTCAGTATATTACAAAATAAAGGCAAAAAAAAAATTCCTTAGATTTGATTTGTTGGATTCAGCATCGGATATTTTCAACTTAGGAACTTATGCTACATTTGGCAAATGGGATAATATTCGGGATATGATATGATTTATCTTATCCTACGTTTGATGCTCACTCGTGACAAAATAAAGTCGGATATAAGGGGGATATAGGCAGGATAAAATTATCCCATAGGGGGTGGGTTAAAGATGGATAAGACTTATAATGTCCATAATAGGAAAGTTATTTTTCTTGAATAACAAACTTATTAAATTAACAAAATTGAAATTATATTTCAATATAAATAATATTTGAATTATAATTTAAGAAATTAAAAATAAAATAAAAATAGAAATTTATTTTTAATTAATCCTCTTTCAATTTATATATTCAACTTTAATTCTATCTTATAATAAAAATTCAATCTATAAATTAATTATTTATATTTATTGTATATTTTAGGTATTTTTGTATTTTAGGTATATTAGTACAGTTTACTATTTGATAAAATTTTATTAAAGAATGATGAAAGTTGAAAAAAGAAATAAAAAAAGAAAACAATATAAAAAAGAGGAAAAACAAAATTAAATTAAATTAAAGAATAGTATTACGAGAGATTTTCACCATATCCGTTTATGAACATTTAGGTTCATTTATAATGATATGCCGTTTATATTAAAAAAATGTATATGATATGATGTGAATATATCTGACTTTAATACTGCGATTCACCAAACAATAGACAGGATATAAAAAAATCCCAGGATTTCATATCCTATCCTATACAGTCCTATCCCGATTAGAAATTCGGACGACTAAACGTAGCCTTAAAGTCATCTACTCGTGTTAGAAATTTCCTATAATATGGGCTTACATTAATTAATTGATTTTCTATTTTAAATAATCGGGTTAATGGATATTTCAATATTTGATAAACCCTACAGTGATCTTATTGAATTGGGTTTCGGTATCTATTAATAACGGGCCTAGTTGAGCAGCAAAGTGTAGGCAATTGTGTTTAACTCAAGCCCGTAATGGGAAGGGCCCAGCTTGACACGCCGTTGATTAGGGTTTGCTAGGTCCCCTCTCTAGCCTATAAAAGAATAGGTTATACTTATCGCTTGCTTAATCCCATTTGAAAGCTGCTATACTTGAAATAGGTCATAGAGAGGAAGATCTCGTATTCCAATAGATCCCCGTTTATCGAGTGATCTACTTTTCTTCAAGTGAAGCAATGGCTCAAACAGTGCGCTTTAATTCCGCCGTGTTTATCTATCTTGGTGTTTTACGGTCATATATGGATCCGCTTATTCTTGATTAATTATTTGTTTATATGAACAAATTTACTTACATGTGGTATCGTAGCTGCACATATATGATTGTAGAGCCCAAATTTTTTTTTTATGGATAAATTCGAAATCCTCCTCTTTGAGCCGAATATGGGCATTATTTTTTCGTGTATATTTTTTGCTTGATTGATCTCGAAACCATAGGGCTTTTGTTCTACATGTCGAGATCTTTCCAACCATATATAATTTGCATAATTTCGTTGAGAATTGAGAGAGAATTTTGAATTTGAAATTCTAGGGTTTATGCATTAAAAGGTTATAGAATTTTCAAATTACTTAAAATTGATTGTTGTTCGTTACAAATTGTTGTATGGGTATTGTTATATATATATATCTTAGCATTCTTTTGTTGCATCAAGGTAAATTTTTTTTTAGGGCTTAAATTTAAGAAATTCGAAATTTGGGCATGGGAGGTTTAGATCCGAAACTTTGAAGCTTGTAGGTAGTAGATTTACTTGGTTTTTCTTCGTTTAATTAATTATAGTTAATTATATTGATGTTATATGCAAGACCCATGAATAAATTTCATCAAAAATCAAGTTAATTTGTGTTTTTAGAGCTTCGGGTCGAAACCGGGTCGTGTTACCCGATTTGCAGAAAATTCGGGACCCGGCTGGAGGTTGAAGAAGACCTCCAGCCGGGCCGGGCCATCGAATTGGGCTTACGCCCATTAAAAAAAAAAAAAAGGTTCTGGGCTCACGCCCATGAACCAAAGTAGAGAGGTTCTGGGCCGCGTGAGCCCAGAACCAATATAAATGGGTTTGGCCCATTTTTTGTGTTGTTTTATATTAGTGGGCCGCGTGAGGGTTATGGATTCGCGGGTTTTGGCCCGCGGTCCGATTAGGACTGCTCGCGGGTCCTGGGCCCGCGAGAGTCCGAAATATTTAAATAATATTAAATAATAAAATAATTAAAAAATTTTAAAATAAAATAATAATAAAATTAAAAAAAAAAAAAAAAAAAAAAACTTGTGGTAAAAATTGTTGTTTGAAAAGTGCAATATAATCATTGGAAACACATGTTGTGAAGTGTTCATATTGTTTGATGAATTTTGGGCATAAATTTTGGAGTTCCCTATTGATAAAAATTAGTATATACAATTACTCGCCCAAAGGGGGTTATTGTGTATGTTAATTTGGAAAATAGCATGAAGTTTAATTCCCATATTTAAAAGATGGGGATGTATAATTGAAAAATATTTATCTGCCCAAAGGGGATAAATGTTTTGAAAATTATATGTAATTCCCTTCTATATTGATATTATGGAGATGTATGATTTAAAGGATTTGTTTGCCCAAAGGAGATGGATCCTTGACAATTATATGTAATTCTCCTTGTTGTTGCTTTATAAACTTCATGCTGTGAAAAATAATGGTGCATTATACACTCTGCCCAAAGGGGAGTTTGTAATGTATTAATAATTTTTGTTGAATTGCTTATTGCCCATAATTGATCTTATTGCATTATGTGTGTCAAACAGTTACCTTTGCTGTAAATAACAACAATGCCACGATTGAAATGTTAACTGAATCAAACTTTAAGAGGTGGAAGCAAGATATAGAGTTTGCTTTGGGAATTGTGGATATGGACTTGGCACTACGTGAGAATGAACCTCCCAAGCCCAATGATCAAAGTAGTGCAGATCAAAAGGCCCATTATGTTAGATGGGAAAAATCCAACCGACTGAGCCTCATTGCTATGAAGAGGTCCATTGCTGAGCATCTCATTAGTGGTTTGCCGGAAGATACGAATGCCGCATGCCTCCTTGAAGCAAAGGAGAAAGATATAGAGTCTCAGATAAGGCTGAAGCTGGGAACTTGCTGAGTGAGTTAACGAACATGAGGTATGATGCTACTATGGGTGTTAGAGAATTTATTCTGAAAATGGTCCACATTCAGTCCAAACTTAAGGCCCATGAAATTGTCCTTTCTGAGAATTATATTGTGCATCAAGCCTTAAATGTTCTACCAGCTGAATTTAGCCAGATTAAGACTGCTTATAGTGCTTAGAATGAGACATGGAGCGTTAATGCCTTGATTACTAAGTGTGTGACTGAGGAAGAGAAGCTAAAGAAGGAAAAGCATGAGTCCGCCCACTTAACTACCAATGCCAAGTTGAGTTCATCTAGAGGCAGGTGGAAGCCTAAAGGGTCAAATGCTCATGGTCCAAAGAAATGGCAAGACTTCAAGAAAAATGGGAATTATGGGAGAAATGGAGATAAGGATTTCAAGTGTTTTCACCGCAAGAAGCAGTGGTCACAAGAGAGCCAATTGCTACAAATTCCAAGCTTGGCTAAAAACAAGAAAAGAAAGTCACCAAGGTGAGTTGATGGTTTGTTTTGAATCAAATCGGTTGATGTTCCTTTGGATTCTTGGTGGCTTGATTCTAGTGCTACTGTTCATGTGACTACTACCTTACAGGGTCTCACAAATCTAAGGAATCCAAGTCTGAGGGAGTCCAAGCTTAAAGTTGGAAACAATATTGGAGTTGATGTGGAGCGAATAGGGACAGTTGTTTTGAATTTAGATTCTGGTTTTCAGCTTACCTTGAACAATGTTTTTTATGTTCCCAGTTTAGGAGAAACTTAGTATCTCTTTCTTCGCTTGACAAAGCTGGATATTGTCTTCATTTTGCGAATAAAAGAGTGATTTGAGTTATGATTCCAAAATTATTGGGAATTGTGTTTTGTCTGATGGATTATATCGATTGTCCTTATCTCCCAATAGACCATATTGCTCTTTCAATGTCGAGAATATTGTTGCTAAGAGATCTTTAATCAAAGAAAGATCTTCATTGTTGTGGCATAAGCGATTAGGGCATATCTCCAAAGAACGGGTAATGCGACTTATCAAGGCTGATATTCTCCTCCTCTTGACTCGATGATACCGAGACTTGTATTGATTGTGTGAGGGGAAAATTAACTAAAACCAAGAAGAAAGGCGCTACTCGCAAAAAATCTATTGGAGATTATTCATACCGATATTAGTGGGCCATACTCAACCACCTTGTGTGGAAATAAGTACTTCATTATGTTCATTGATGATTTCTCTCGTTATTGTTATGTTTACCTAATTAAGGAGAAGACTGATGCTTTTGAGATATTTAAAGTGTTTCGTACTGAAGTTGAGAAACAATTGGGAAAAATTATCAAGATTGTCAGGTCTGATCGCGGTGGTGAATATTATGGGCGATATACTGAGGCTGGACAGCAAAAGGGACCGTTTGCAAATTATTTGCAGGACTGTGGTATTGTCGCTCAATATACAATGCCCGGGAGTCCTGAACAGAATGGTGTTGCTGAACAGCGCAATCGCACACTCATGGAGATGAAACGAAGTATGATGGGCAGTTCTAACTTGCCTGAATACTTATGGGGTGATGCAATTAAGACAGCAACTTATATATTGAATCGTGTACCTAGTAAATCGGTTCCGAAAACACCTTTTGAATTGTGGACAGGGAGGAAACCGAGCTTGAATCATTTTCGAGTTTGGGGTTGTCCTGCAGAGGTGAAAATTTATGATCCTTCTCGAAGAAGACCGAATCCAGGACTACCGTAAGTTACTTTATTGGATACCCTGATCATTCTAAAGGGTATAGGTTCTATTGTCCTACTCGCGGCACTAGAATCGTTGAATCTCAAACTGCCAAATTCCTGGAATTAGATGTTGCTGAAAAGAGTTCTTCTTAATCTTTTGAAAGGGAAGAACCAAATAAAACGGTCTTTATTCCATTGCCCATCTTGCATGATGATTCTATGCGAGATCCTAGCGAGTGGAAATTCAGCAAGAAGCAAATACTGAAAATATGACAAAGAGATCCTCCCATTACAAATGAAATTCCCCAGATGAATGATGCGGCTCCACAAATGCCTGTTCGAAGATCACAGCGACAAAGAAGACCTACGCCTCTAAATGATTACCATGTCTATCTTGGTGAAGCTGATTTTGACATTGGAAGTATAGTCGATCCGACGACCTTCAAAGAAGCTCTTAATAGCGATCAGACAGATAAATGGTTAGGAGCGATGAAGGACGAGATGATTTCCATGTCAACTAATCAAGTATGGAAACTTGTTGATTTACCTTATGGGCATAAACCGATCGGCTGCAAATGGGTATTCAAAACCAAGAAAGACAATAAAGGCAACATAGAGAGATTCAAGGCAAGGTTAGTCGCAAAAGGGTACACACAAAGAGAAGGCATTGATTATACCGAAGTCTTTTCCCCAAAGTGTCCACTAAAGACTCCTTTCGGATAATCATGGCATTGGTGGCTCATTTTGACTTAGAGTTTCACCAAATGGATGTCAAGACAGCTTTTCTAAATGGAGATCTGGATGAAGAAGTATATATGCAGCAACCCGAAGGGTTTAAAGAAGCTGGAAAGGAGCATATGGTGTGCAAACTTTAAAGGTCTATCTATGGTCTCAAACAAGCATCACGTCAGTGGTACTTAAAATTTCACAAAGTTGTGAGATCGTTTGGCTTTGAAGAAAACAAGTATGATCAATGCATCTACATGAAAGTAAGTGGGAGTAAATATATTTTCTTAGTACTTTATGTAGATGACATTTTACTTGCTAGCAGTGATGTTGATCTGTTGAATGACACAAAAAGTTTTCTATCTACAAAGTTTGATATGAAAGATCTTGGGGAAGCCTCTTTTGTTCTAGGCATTGAGATTCATCGTGACAGATCTAAGAAGGTTCTAGGGTTATCTCAGAAAAATTATATAGATCATGTTTTGAAAAGATTCAATATGCAGACCTGCAAGTCAGGTGATGCTCCTGTTGTGAAAGGAGATAAATTGAGTATAGAACAATGCCCCAAGAATGATGTTGAAAAAGAAATCATGAAGAATGTTCCATAAGCTAGTGCAGTTGGCAGTCTTATGTATGCACAAGTATGTACCAGACCTGATATTGCTTTTGCTGTGAATAGTCTTGGAAGATATCTGTCGAATCCAGGTCAAGAACATTGGGTTGCAGCTAAGAAGGTGATGAGATATCTACAACGAACAAAGGACTTCATGCTCGTGTATAGCAGAGTTGAGGACCTAAAAGTGATTGGATATTCAGATGCTGATTTTGCTAGTTGTTCAGATGATAGAAAATCAACTTCTGGATATATTTTTATGATGGCTGGAGGTGCTATTTCTTGGAAGAGCACAAAGCAAACCTTGATTACGAACTCTACAATGTATGCTGAGTTTGTAGCGTGCTACGGCGCGTCAATTCAAGCAGTTGGCTTAGAAATTTGATCTCAGAATTGAGAGTTGTGGACTCTATTGCTAGACCTATGGTGATCTATTGTGACAACACTGCAGCTGTGTTTTATTCCAAGCATGACAAGATCAGCAATGCGTCCAAACACATGGAGATCAAATATTATACTGTTAAGGACTTAGTCAAAAAGGGAGACATTGTGATTGAAAATATCGTAACCGAGTCCATGTTGGCCGATCCTCTAACAAAAGGCTTACGACCTATTTTGTTTAAAGAACATGTAAAGAATATGGGTGTCTTAGATTCTTTTGATTTCTTTTGTTAGTGGGAGTTATATAATTTGTATTTCTGGATATTATAGTTATATGCAGATTGATAATGCTTTTATGATGTCTATTAAAGCATTTATTTTCAATGATTATTATTGTTGATTCTATTGTTATCATTTCTCCCGTTGATCGAGAAATGGAAGTATAAAACAGTATCTTTAAACAAATTTTAGTTTAAAGATGACTGGATGTCACTGATTATGAGATCTCATGTTGGATTGTGACATAGTTGTGCAATTTCATGTTGTTTAGAAATTGCGTTAATGCAGTTTCATGTCGTTGAGAAATTGCATTAAGGACCGATAAGAAATAGTGTATATTTTGATCATATGTTGGCACTATTTCTTACTACACTACTAGGCCCATGATCCATGAAAATATAATACTTATTATATGTGATTATGGAAGGTCATGTATTGTGGTATTTTCTTAACACATTGATCCCCATAGTCCTATACTGAAGTTATATATGATTGGATTCGTTTTGAGATGCTGTTATTGAAATATTATTTTTTAAAGTTGTGGCCACATAAAACAAAATTTTCAGTTATTAACCCGCTAGTGTCGTTTTCAATATAAAATCTTTTTCAAAATAAAAATAAGTTAATTAATGTAGCCCAAGTGGGAGAATGTTAGAAATTTCCTATAATATGGGCTTACATTAATTAGTTGATTTTCTATTTTAAATAATCGGGTTAATGGATATTCCAATATTTGATAAACCCTACAAGTGATCTTATTAAATTGGGTATCGGTATCTATTAATAACGGGCCTAGTTGAGCAGCAAAGTGTAGGCAATTGTGTTTAACTGAAGCCCGTAATGGGAAGGGCCCAGTTGACACGCTGTTGATTAGGGTTTGCTAGGTCCCCTCTCTAGCCTATAAAAGGGTAGGTTATACCTATCAGTCGCTTAATCCCATTAAAGCTGCTAAACCGAAATAGGTCATAGAGAGGAAGATCTGGTATTCCAATAGATCCCTGTTTATCATAGTGATCTACTTTTCTTCAAGTGAAGCAATGGCTCAAACAGGTACGCTTTAATTCCGCTGTGTTTATCTATTTTGGTGTTTTACGGTCATATATGGATCCGCTTATTCTTGATTAATTATTTGTTTATATGAATAGTATTACGAGAGATTTCACCATCTCCATTTATGAACATTTAGGTTCATTTATAATGATATGCCGTTTATATTAAAAAAAATGTATATGATATGATGTGAATATATCTGACTTTAATACTGCGATTCACCAAACAATAGACAAGCTATAAAAAAATCCCAGGATTTCATATCTTATCATATACAGTCCTATCCCGATTAGAAATTTGGACGACTAAACGTAGCCTTAAAGTCATCTGCTCAGATCCTAGCGACTGCGTGTAAACTAATCAGAGTCAGGGACACCTACATAGACAAAGGCCTAAGATAGACTACGGAAAAAGGAAAAACAAAAAAATATAGAGGTGGATGGGAGTAGGTGTTGAAATGTGCGGCAAAATTTTACGACCTCGTCATGTACAGAAGGATTACAAAGTATGAGCTATTTGTTAATGAAAAGAGAAGGTGCAAACGCGTATGGAAGGTGATAAGATATTCCATCACACAAAGCTAATATAATTGCGGTGGGTACGGGGCAGCTCGTTGTCTGACTCATTGAAATTATCTAATTTAATAGATATATTACATTGAATTTCTAATGTTATTTAAGACTCGTATTGGATCCATCACTTTCGATTATCTTAATTCTATTTTGTAGATATATTAAGAAAATATAGTAATCTCTCTATATGGTGAGCGGGAGGATAGAACTGCCAAAACCGAAACGAATAAAATAACAAGAAAAGAAGACTAAGACTGAGAGTGCGAGCGAGGTCAACGCTCCAGATTACGATTTGTGAGCTCAAGCGTTTGCAACCGTCCAAGATTGATAATCTGGATCTCCATTGGAGCCAGAGTCTGTGTATGCAGATGAGTGTTCGTGTTCCCAATGGCTGCTCATCGTCAGCTAATGCCTTTGCCGAAGAGTTGGCAGTTTGTAACTACCAAGTGTTCCTCAGCTTCAGAGGGCCAGATGTCCGTGGCAACTTCCTCGATTGCTTCTCCGACAACCTCACAGGCTCAGGGTTTATGGTATTCAGAGATTGCAAAGAGATTGAGTATGGCGAAAGGATCGATACCAAGATCGCGGAAGCCATCAAGTGTTCCGACGTCTGCATCCCTGTCTTGTCCAAGAACTTCGCTTCCAGCCCAGCTTGCCTGATGGAAGTAGCCCAAATGGTGGAGTCGGAGAAAACCATTCTTCCAATTTTCTATGGCGTCAAGCCCGGCGTTGTTCGCCACCAGGAGGGAACATACGGAGAGTCCTTCGTCGTGCAAGAAAAACGCAGTAATACCGTGACAATCAGCAAGTGGAAGACTGCTCTGGCAAATGTTGCTGGGATAAAGGGATTCGAATTGGAGGATGTCAGCAGTGGGTAAGTCTGACTCGCTATTGCTCTTACTTTACTTGTAACGAAAAGACAGGACAAGTTTCTTGTATAGAAAGATCTCACCACGCTCTTTCTGGGATCCAATTTACCTGTGGATATAACCGTTTTTTTTTTTTTTTTTTTTTTTTTTTTTGGTGGCAGTGTATCTGTGTATCTCGTCTTTTCTTAAATGTTCTTGTAGTCATCTACATGTTTTTTCTTGGGTTAATTACTGTCACGTTATCTTCTCTACGTTTCCCGAAATCACCGAACAGATCGGCACCACAGGAAGTGCCCAGTGCTCATTACTTCTCCCAGCCATATATCCATAAAAATAAAGTAAGAGAAAGGGAACTTCGTTTTTGATTTTGTAGGTATCACGAGCTTATAAGGAATGTTATTTCCAAACTTTGGCAACTTTTGGAGATCGGCAAGGAAGACGTGACTGAAAATTTAGTCGGAATAGACCGCAACGTGCAAGAGATGATGCGGAAGCTTGGTGTCCATGATGAAGATGGACGAGTTGATAAGGGAAGATGCGTGCTTGCAGTGTGTGGTCTTCCTGGGGTTGGCAAAACCACTCTCGCCAAGGTGGTGTACAATAAAATTAGCCACCTCTTTGATGCTTGCAGCTTTCTTAAAGACGTTCGGGATGAGATTGAACAGAAAAAATTGGTATCTCTCCAGAATAAGTTAATTCGAGATCTCAAGAGAGGAAATTTCCAAGAAGTGAAATTCTCTGATCAGGGTACCAGAGTTATAAAATGCCTATTCCGACGAAAAAGAGTTCTCATTGTCTTGGATGATGTGGACGACTTTGAACAAATCAAACCATTGGCAGAGAATCTAGCTTGGTTTGGTCTGGGAAGTAGGATCATCCTAATAACCAGAAAGAAAGATGTCATTAATCATTACGATATTCGAGAAATCAACGAACATGAGGTCTTACCTATGGATGAAAATCATGCTCTTGAATTTTTTTGTAAGCATGCTTTCCGACCAGGTCATCCCGACGACTACGGTTCTCTGCCAAGTGAAATCACTTCTGCCGTTGGAAGGCTTCCTTTTGCCATTGAAATTGTGGGGTCATATTTAAATGGGAAGAGCCCGGAAATATGGAGAGAGACCTTGGATAAATTAGAAGGAGAGCTGGAAAAAGCAGTGGAACCAATGTTGAAGGCAAGTTATGATCTTTTGGACGAAAACACAAAAGAAATATTCCTCGATATAGCGTGTTCTTTATAGGGGTTGACAAGACAATCCCCTATTACATGTGGGATGCTCGAAAACATTTCCCAAATAGAGGTGTTCATGAACTTCAAAATATGTCTTTTCTAAAAATTAGAGAAGAAAATGAGTTTTGGATGCATGACCAATTAAAAATCCTAGGAAGAGAACTCGTCAGGAAGGAAAATCTTAAAAACCCAGGGAAGCGCAGTAGGCTGTGGGATTACAAAGATATCCAAACAACATTGCGGAAAAAGAAGGTAATATCACACTGAGATTCCTGCAGTATTCTTGTTAAGTTCTCCTCTAGACACGATGATTACAATATTGTTTCATTGAATGTCTTTGTTCTAATTTTTGCACTTCACTTTTTTCCATCGAATTGGCAGTGTACTGAAAATGTTGAAGCTCTCCGTGTAACCCCCAATTTTGATCAAGATGAACCGGAATGCAACTGTCTTCATTATGACGATTTTCATCATCTATCAAATCTGAAGTTTCTTGAATTGAATAATGTTGGTATTGAAGGAAATCCTGAGAATCTTCTACTTTCAAACCTATTATGGCTGGACTGGCATGGATGCCCTGAGAAATCTAATTTGTTTGCATTGGATTTGAAGAAACTGGTAATTCTCAACTTATGTTCAAGCCGAGTCTCATTGAATCCGGAAGACTGGGAGAAACTGATGCTGGTAAGTCGTGTACGTGCTTGTGTGCTTTTTTTATGTACAAATGCACCCTGCATGAGAAATTATAGTAGAAGTTGTAACTAAACATACGAATCATGCTGTTCTTGTAGAATGCTGGGAGTTTGAAAGTCTTGAACCTAAAAGGTTGTCCTTGGATCATTGCATCTCTGAGATTCCCTAACTCAATGTCCTTAGAATGCTTGATCCTGGAAGGCTGTTTATTAACAACTCCAACAATTGATGAATCCATTTCTAGATTAGAGAATCTAGTTTCCTTAAACATGAAGCATTGCACATCAATTAAACATTTGCCACAGGCACTGTGTTCCCTGAAAGCATTGAAAGAGCTCCTCATTGATGGAACTAAAATTGAAAGACTTCATTTCGAGGAAGGTTCCCTACCGGCACTTGACATACTCAGTGCTTGCGAATGTGAAGTGTTGGGTGAAGTCACTGAGTCCATTGGATTGTTGAAGAATCTTCAGAAGCTTACTTTAAGAAGTTGTGAACGGCTAAAAGGACTTCCACACTTCATAGGAAAGCTTGGTCGGCTAAGGCAAATGGACCTGTCGTACACCTTAATTAATGAATTGCCTTCTTCTGTCAAGGATTTGAAAAATCTTGAAGTGCTAAAGATGGTTCATACTTACCTAGAAGAATTTCCTGAAGCCATAAAAGATCTTGAGAAGCTTCAAGAGTTGGATTTCACCCACAGCGAAAGTTTGAGCGGAGATTGCCACATTACAGGGTTGACTTCTTTGAGAATCTTGAGATTAAAATGCACAAGAATTTCTCGTGTGCTCGCCAGAGATCATAGGCAATTTAGTCTCTACATCCTTGAGTTAGATGATGGGGTCGATAAGCAGACGGTCTCATAATTTCACTCTAGCTCAGACCTTGTTACCGTCAAAATGCAGATGATCCTGCATATGTCATGCTTTAGTCTTGAAGGTCCAAAACTAAGGTACGTCTTGGAAAATTCTTATCCATGCTGGCTTAAACGAGTTAGTGGCTAACTAAGAAAATTGACTTCGTTAAAATGATCTTCTCTTGACAGATTACATAACTATTGATGTCAGAGCCATTGAATTCTGCATCAGTGTGCATGAATAATGTCAAGCTATGTTTCTAAGAGAGCTTGAACTTGAAGCGTCTTCCGAACGTTTGAAGTATTTGGAAAGAAACTATGCTTTGTTCCCTTTTCGTTTTTGTGCTTGATGACACTACTCTTCTTTTGATAGCATGTATCTGGACCTCCTTATCATAGTTTGCTCCTTGTATCTGTGATCTTTATATGTTGAAATTTATCTCAAACTATGTGAGCATTTTTGTATGCAACTGGTTCTGTTCTATCTGTGATCTTTATATGTTGAAATTTATCTCAAACTATGTGAGCATTTTTGTATGCAACTGGTTCTGTTCTCTCTCTCTCTCTCTCTCTCTCTCTCTCTCTCTCTCTCTCTCTCTCTCTCTCTCTCTCTGTTTTCTTTTTTCTGCCTAGAACTATAATCAGCACCAAGAAAAAGTAAAAAATTGTTTTCGCATTAATTTGGCACTTACCAATACAATGATCCGCATCTTATGACTACAAGCATATACTACCAAATTCAATTTTAGGTGATAGAGGACAAAGCAGAGAGATTTTCTTTGGAAATGCAAGAGGTTGAGTATGAACGACCTAATGCTATTTCCTTGGTTTGCTGCTTGCAGCATCCTAAAATCTTATTTGCGTTGTGCATTGGTCCCAGATGCAAAACAAGTCCCAAAGAAACTTGGACAAGCTGTTGCTAAACCCAACTGGATTTTGGGTGCGTTTGGTTGGACTTTTTGGGAAAACCTTTGGAAAATGCAAAGGACTTTAAGTTAAAGGGATTTTTTAAAATGCAAATTGTGTTTATTAAATTGTGATCCGAAAGTCTATGATGAAGTACCTTTGAGCAAAATAGTATTTAGAGGGATTATATTTACTAAGGACTTTTGTGATTAAAAAAAAGAAAAAAAAAATCATCAAAAGAAAAATAAAAAAGTTGGCCGGTGAGGGCAGGTGGTCGCCTGCGATCGAAATCTATCGCCAACAGCCGACATCTAAGGTTGCAAGACCTCAAGCAACGCTAGGAGACAACTAGCGAGGGCTGCCTGGTCACCCGACCTCAAGCAGCCCTTCACGAAGGTCACGGCGACCCAGATTTGGGTTGTCGGAGGTCACGCTGGATTGCCGGAGGTCACACGACCTCTAGCAATCTAGGTCGCCGTGACGCGACTCGTGGGGGATCGCCACAACTTGCCAAGGTCATGTGACTGGCCAGTGACGATCGTCGGGGTAGTCGTAACCTCGCCAGCCTCTCTCTAGCCTATCGCCGACCCATCGCAACCACACCACGTGACTCAATGGAGAAGAAGATGAACAATGAATCATGAGGGCAAAACCGGAAATACGAAAATTGAGTGGGGATAGTTTTGGAACAAAATTTTTATACTTAACCCTAGAAGGCCTTCCGAAAATGTTGAAAGCCCAAGGCAGCCTCCTACTTGCCTTGGGCTTTCAACCTTTCAAAGGCAAACATTTCCCCAAGGTGAGTTTCAATAATTTAAACAAACACCCAAAGCTCCTTCACAAAGCAAGTCCCAAACGCATCCTTCCTAGTTCTATACATTGTTGCTTCATATTATGTTGTTTCCTCATTGTTATTGTGGTCCTCTCACTAGTTCTGTCATGTTCAAAATTTGCTAATGCTCATGACCCATCTTCACTTTGTTGGTTTCTAAACAATCATATGCTAGGAATAATTAATCTTTTTGTTGGAGCTTATATTGCCCTGTCATTCACTTTCATTTTCCTGTAAATGGTTTTGTGAGTTCATGAACTCGCTTATGACCCTAGACATTAAAGGAAAGTTTTTTCTCATACATTTAGGGCAAAAGAACACCACAACTACCAAAACTTGGCACAAATGAACATTTAAATGCCAAAATTTACGAAAGTACCACTTAAGTACCACTTTTTATATAAAAAAAAAAATGGTCACTTGAGTGCCACATCTGGTGAACCCCACCGGAAATCCTATGTGGCAATTTTTCATTAATTTTCTTGCTTACGTGGCTCGCCAGAAGACTGACTCAGCAAAACACACACAAAAACGACGTCATATTGATATAATTCAAATTTTCAGACAAAAATTAATTAAATTAATTTTTTTTTTTTAAATGAGGAGGAGGGAGGCAACCGGCGGCTCGGGGCTGGCGGCTCGTGGCTCGTGCCTCGCCACCATTGCCTCCCTACCGTCGCATGAAAGGTGAGGGAGGGTCGGCCGGGGCGCGGAGCCTCGGGCGAGGGCCGGCGACCCCGGCCGACCGTCGACGAGGGGGCCTGCGTGCCCTCACCCAAACTTGGGGTGAGGGTCGCAACCCTCCCCTAGATCCGGTGAGGGTTGCCAACCCTCGCCCGCCGAGCCAAGAGCCGCTAGCTAGGGGTTGCCACCCACTCCCAAATCTAACGAGGGTCGTCGGCCCTCGCCCGGGCCCGGGCCAAGGGCCACCACCGCTGGGGGTCGCCCCAGATCCGGGCGAGGGCGTGCAGGCCCTCATCGCCGGGGCTAGGGTCGCCGGCCCTCGACTAGGGCTCGACGGCCCCAGCCGACCCTCCCCACCTTTCCGGCAACAAGGGGGAGGCGAGGGCGGCGAGGGCTAAGCCCTTAGTCGCCAGCCGCCTCCCTCCTCCTCCTCCTCCTTTTCTTTTCTTTTTCATTATTATTATTATTATTATTATTATTATTATTATTATTATTATTATTATTATTATTATTATTATTTATTTATTTATTTTAAATTTAATCTAATTAATTTTTATATTAATTATTTACCACATCAGCACCAAAACGACATCGTTTTGGCACTCGTTTAGCCACATCAGCGTTTTTGCCGGATTTTTTCGCCATTGGCACTTAACTGATCCATTTTAGCTCTGATTTTGACACTTAAGTGTCACTTTTGTAAGTTTTGGCACTTAAGTGTCCCTTTGTACCAAGTTTGGCAATCCTGGTGTCTACATTTAGTGGGTTGAACATTCAATGAGGAACCGACCTCTAGAGATGAGCAATCCAGGTGCTCTTTTCGGTTTAAGAATCAAGCTTCTTGTTCAGGTCGGAAAATGAAAACACGCCTAGCAGCCAACAGAGATATCTTTTTGAGGGCATCAGTATTCCGTGGAATACATATAATACAAGCACATTGCTGAAGGAAGACCATGAAGCGAGAGCAGCAGCTTATTACTTTGCTAAAAATGCGGCAGAATGTGAAGTGATGACCTTAAGTGGCTAAGATTTTTCTCACTTGGATCCCTATTGGAGTTTCAAGTTCGTAAGCAAGCTGGATAAATTTTGGGGATTGTTGGTCGTCCAACAGAATTAAGAATATCGTGGTCCAAATGACTTAATAGAGTGCAGTGGTTGTAAGCTTATGTGATCAGCATTTGTTAAGGCCACGTTGAACTGGAACCTTTATCAAACCAAGAGGGACACAGATGGTTGCTTGACACTGGATGAAGGTGAAAATTAAAACGAAAAGCCTCATAATAGAAGTGAAATATCTCAGACAAGAACAGTTTTGGTCCATTAGGCTCTTGGTTTGTTCATATGGAGGCCAAGGCTTGCCTTCGCACCTGAAACAAGAAATTCTCGAAACCTTTCAAGAAGTATTGATGAAAAATGTACAAATAATTTGTGCATGGCTTGTACCCATTTGCTTCAGCAAATTCTTTCAGGGTCTCTGTTTCTCTGGCTTCTTGGCATTCATCTCACAGGTTCATGCTCCATCCTCTTCCTCATACTCTCTCCAGTTGCTGCTTCTAGGTAGTGTTATCAATATATCCATTAGATGCAACTGGACAAGCAAAAGTGCATTGGGTTTAGACTGTCATCCCGCCTATGTCCCACTTAATTTATTGAGCACACAGATCTTAGCTGCTTGCTTAACTTGAATCAGATAGGAAGTCTCAATCTTCACAATACATGTTGAAAATACAATGTCATCCTAGAACATACCATGAACATTTGGTGGTGAAAACCTAATGAGAAAGCAGCAAATTCATACTTAATTAGACACGGTAATAACCCATTTGGTTAACTAAGTCATGAAGCATTTGAGTTCTTTACTTCAAGATGGGTATAGTTCTGGAATGCAAACCAGGATTGTGTCCCCAAGAGCCAATTTCAGGGTAGAGTTGGCTTTGAGACGATACATATGTTTGCTTGAAGTGGATGTGATTCTCAAAGAGAGTTTGAACCCAATACCAACATCCTGCCTTGACATTTGGGCCAATGGAAGATTTTCCAGTTATGGTCACAAAATCAGATCAAATAACTTTACCAATGCATATCTTAAATCTTTTTTTCCTCGTAAAGAAAGTCCAGTTTCCTTGGATGAACTGAAGTTCTCACTATGATTCAAGGTTAATTACGAGTCAGGTGGTTCAGAGCCTAAAATTGGCTATTATTTATGCAATCCTTTTGATTTGCACTTCTAAGGTCTTGTTTCCAGAATCACTTGTTCTAACACTATTATCCTCAAGGCTAATAAACTTTTTCATTTAGCTAAGTGTCAGTAGATCAACTTATTCATGATTACTCCTTGGAATCTGACATTCTAACATGGCTCAATCAATTTCTCTTTTATTTCATTCATGAAAGATCGATTATCTTAGATTTCCTTCTGCGATAGGTTATTATGCCATTTACTCATCTTTCAATTCCATTCTACTCGAAGTCTGGTTGTTTTGGCGTTGTTGGACTCGAAATTTTCTTATGAGAATGAGACCCGAGATATGAAACATCTCGTGGATTTGACAGAAATGAAAACTGGATCTGAACTCACTTTGTTCACTGTCTCATAAATACTTTTGCCATAGCTAATAGGAATCCTGCGATTATGAGTGCATATTTTCAAGGCACAATGGGCGCTTTACCAGCCTATAATATCACCCGGCATGTCATATTTGAGAATATGGAAGGAGGCTGAAAAAAACTTCCAAGACCATTAGGAGGCCAACATTGTGATCGTGCTCAACGGAAACAACGCGGACCTGCATTGTCTCCAAGCGGTTTCAACTAGAGATGCTCTTTTTTTTTTGGACTACGATGCTTTAGAGGCTCGAGTGCCTTCATGAAAGTGTTGACTCAGATCTGTCGTGTGGTCAGCACGAAGGCTTGCAACATAGGCGATGACCCTGCAGCTTTGCTGAAGAGACAGACAATAAACATTAGGAACAGGCCCATTGTTGGTCTACATGGGAAATCAGGGTTGTGCTTCAAAATAGCCAAAAGTTATTTGCTCATGGCATTATGCTCAAATAGGAACCAAGATCTTAAAGACAAACCTGACAAAACCATCACGTAATTAGGCAAGCTAATAGTATGTTTATGTTCGCTAGATGTTTCTCGAATGGGAATGACACTCAAGGGTACATTAAGCACCCCGTTATTTTGTTGGGAGCACACAGCAAAAGCCCAATATCTTTACTTGGGAGATCACCAAAGAGGAGCTCAAGTCTGAGCTTGTCAACATATCCAATTAGACCCACATAAACTCAAAAGTTTAAGTTGATGCGTTATGGGCCAACTAAAATATTTTAACTGCTCTATATCATATCAATTCTCCAATGCATGACTTCCCTTAACGTGTGAGCCCTAATGTTAGGTTTGCTCCCTCTTAATTCAGGCATTATTCTACATCAATTTATCTGAACTTGAATCGTTAACCCCCAACCTCATCCTAGACTCTTTCTTCAAATCAAGCCATGAAGTCTACCATTGGGCCCACACTGCTCCACCAAAATGCCCACCACCCAAAAACCAGGTTGTTACCAAATTCCTCTCTTAAGATATTCACTAAACACCATAGCAGACTAGGAGTGGATCACCAATCAACTATTGGCTCTGATACAAGTAGTATGTGGTCTTGCATCTCTCTCATCCCAAAAACTAGCTCAAAGGATGAGGCATTCTTCTACACTTATGACCACATGCCTCTTCCACAGCCGATGTGAGATAACCCCAACAATTTCTCCCTCACACATCGAGCATAAGTTAGAGCCGCAACAACCCATAACTAGGGGTGTGCAACCAAATTGGTTCTACCCAAGAATCGGACTAGACCACCTGAAAAACAGGTTCGAGAACTGGCTCCGTTAGAACCGATCCGAGAACAGGTTCCAAATTTTTGGAACTTGTTGTAACTAGTCTAGGAACAAATTCTGAGTGAATACCCATCTAGGAACCGAACCGGTCTGCCTTATTTTGGAACCGGTTTCAAAATCAATTTTTTAAGTTAGAAAACCAAAACTCTAATTTCCTTTTCTCCTAGATTCAAAAAAAAAAAGTTAGAAAACCAAAACCCTAATTTCCTTTTCTCCTAGATTCAAACCCCAATACTCTTTCATCCTTTGTCTTTCCTTGGAACTTCTCTCCAGTCTTTCCTCTTCCCCTAAATTTTTATAGATGAATGGAGAATGGAGTTTTATAATTTTTGTTTTATGTTACATGTTTAAACTTTGTATCGTTTATAATTGTACGTGACAACATATTCATCTTATCATTTAAACTTTTTATCATTTATAGCCTCGTATGATTTTTTTGTAAAAAATGAACCAAAAAAAATAAAATAGACTCTTGAGTAGACCTTGGAACCGAACCAGGAACACATGGTAGATTCCAGAATCGATTACAGGCAAACAGGGTAGGCTCCAAGTCCAAAAATTGGGAACCGGTTATAATAGGATAGGTTCCAAGTTTTAGCTCTAGAACCCACCTATCATAAAACCTGTCACGCCCCAAACTTCGAGCGCGCAAACATCCCTCAATGATCGATAGAATTGCGACGCTCCCAGGACGCGTCACTGACCCATTCATTTTATGCACATGCGAAAGCGAACTAATAAACCACGAACAACAATTAAACCCTTGGGATAGTAAAACAGGACAACCAATTAACACAAGCCACATTTTATAAACACATCAAGTTTATTATATACATGAGTCTTAACCCAAAATAAGCTACCAAGCTAATTCTACCCCGGACCCTATCTACTTGGGATCCGGGTCTTCTACGACACCATCTGGGATGTCGATGTCTAAAGGATTAGCTACCTTTACTCCGGGACCTTCAGCATCGGGCCCCTGGTTCACTGCAATATCTTCCAAAATATCAGTATCCATGATGGGGTCAAGTACCTCCTCATACTCAGTATCGACGGCAGGCCCGTCAAAACAGTCCAAGGGGCTCTCCCAAATACCGTCAAACCCGTGACGGAACCATGCTTTGAAGCGATGAGGTACCAACCGAGGTAGGCCCTTATCGACCCAAATGGTGGTGGTCACTACGAGCTCATGGGTCCAGGGGGTCCCATGGATGGGGAGAAGGGTACGCTCGGTCTCCACCTCCCATGGCCACCCAAAACGAACATGTCGAACTTCCATCTAAGGACCTATAAAATTTTAAAGCACGACAGGGTGAAATAAATCTTAGCGAGTCTACACCCTAAACCCCGATTAGGATGAGAATTCACCTAGAGGCAGCCTAAACATGTACCATATAGGACTTACCTCGCCTTATCTCCTCCCTACACATTAGTACATCTTATATATCATATATAAACGTAGCACGAGTAATCAATAATTGGAACACCTCATTTTCATATATCAATCAATCAAAGGGGTCCCGATTATAAGGCCAAATTGTTATGACACGTCCCATTCCGTGCCACACAATTTCATCTCATAATTAGGCGCGGCTACCTCAATCACTCAAGCGTGTCTCAATTAGTTACGACCCAACGGCCACGGCCAACTCATCAATCGGTGGTCATCCAGCATAACTAGGCGTCGTCCTACTTCGTCAGACATGGCAACGTCTAATCTAGATGGCATTCCCAAGGGAGCATCGGCCCAGCCTCCACTGCGACTGGCATCCGTTGTCAAAGGCATCTGAACTTAATCGCATCGCCTCCTCGACTGTCATCGGGTAACGGGTTCCAATAGAGATCACGCCCACATCCATGTTCAGCCAAAAATATCGTGCTTTGCACTCAAATACTCCAATTTCAAATAATTGACTTGGCCAATTTTTTTTATATTAAAAATACCTGGAAAAGTAATTGTGCGTGGTCACAGTTAAATCGAACCATAAAACGTTATATTCTCCCATTTCAAAAGTTCTATGATTTTATATAGTATCTAAAATATTTTTGGCATCAAAACCCGACACCTAGTATTTTTCTAATTAAATACCATAAAATTATATTTTTGCAATAATAATTAAAAATCATCACCAAGCATTCAATTGCATGATTTAGCACTCAATTTCACAAATCAATTCAACCATGACAAACAGCGTAAAATTCTACAAACCGGCCATCCCGATACAATTTACGCTAATTAATAATTAATTAAATAAATTGTATTTAATTAAATAAATTATTAATTATTTAAATTAAACCATTTAATTTATCTACATAAGCTAACCGGGCTAATCCACTTAAGCTAACTAAACTAATTTACTAAGCCAGCTACATTATCTAATTAAGCTAACTAAACCACCTAACTAATCACCTAACTAATAATTGGCCTTACTAACTAATTCTAACTAACTTAGTTACATAACTAAATCATCATAATCCTAATTAACCTAAACTAATCCCCCTAAGTGTAATTAACCCCCTAATCAGAGATTAGGATGCTAACTCACCGAATTAGCGAGCAAACGGGTTCATAGCGATGGCGGCGCAACGACAGTGAAATCTCGGGCCTACGACAACTCCAACGGAAGGCCGGAAGGGGCTGAAAAAGCCTTGCTAGGCTCACGGCCTAGCTGGAATGACCAATTCTGTTCTGGAGCTGGATAGGGCTCGGCTTGGGGCTAGACAGCTACGACAGTGAGATGGGCTGAGGGCGGATGGCTGGCGGACCAACGGTGGTGAGCTGGGCTAGGGTTCGGATGGGAGGAGGCCGCGTCTGGGCTGGACGACAGTGGCCTAGGCACGAGCTGGCGGCTTGGGGACGCTGGCCGCAGGGGATTGGGCTAGTGAAGGAGCCGGCGAGGCCGGCGTCGATCAGGGTGGCGGGTGGCTCGGACGGGCAGTGCTGGTTGGTTCTAGTGGCTTGCAGCAAGGAAAAAGGAAGAAGATGAAGAAACTGAAGATAATCTGCAATGGAGGGGGGGCCGGTCGCACATCAAGGGGAAGAAGGGGGAAGAGAGAGGGACAAGGGGGGACAAGGGGGCCAAGAAGTCCATGGATGCACCAATAGCCTTATATGCAAAATATCCAAGTGATGATGAGCTTGGCCACAAAGTCTTCAGCCCCAATAGTCTTGGCAGCAACCAATGGCTAATTTCTTCACAAATCTTCACCAAATAACTTCATTTTGAAGGCCAAAATAGCCCCTTGCAGAAGCCCTACGAATTTATTGATTTTCTTCTTCAATTCCCTTCCAAACAACTTTAATTTGATGGCCAAAATTGCTGAGGAGGTTTCCCATACCAATTCCCACAATTTCCTTCACAAACTAATTCACTTTGAAGGCCAAAAATCCTCTCAATTTTGTCCATCCGAATTTCTTGATTTTATTTTGCCGAATTTTGATTTTTCTAACAAAACTCCAGGCTCGCCAAAGATTCTTCAAAGAATGAGACGATGTTCTAAAAATAAATTGTGACATGCTCAAACTTTCGATTCCTGAAACCGAATTCAATTTCATGGTTAAAATCGACCGGATGCGTTTTTAGCGCGATCCAACCTATCGGGTAGTTTTTAGGGATTTTAGCGTGTTTGACCTGGTCGATATTTTCGACCCACGTTGTGCATCTCCGACTCATAGGCAACTCTTGGTTGTCGTAAAAATCTCAAGGTTTCAATTACGGATACCGAGTACAGAATTGATAGAAAATCGGGTTAGAGCCGTTCGACGCGAATTTTGCAATCAGGTGGAATCACCCACAATTTAATTACGTGTTTCCGTCGAATCGACCTATCTCCGGTCTCTAATCGATTATAACAGTGCCGTATTGACCCTTGCTGATTAGCACGGTCAAGTAGTCGATTTCTGATCGAATTCTCAAGTCTGTCGCGTTTATATCAATTAACAACTTCACCTGATAGATCAATTAACTCGAGAGTGATCAACTTCAAAAAAAGGGACCATAGATGCGTTGATGAAAAGCCCAATTCATTTTATCGAAATAGGGTCGAAAATTCAGGATGTCACAAAACCTATCACTCCTACCCATAACTCTCCTATGTGACCATTAGGTCCAGACTTATTGCCAACCTAGGCTCTTATGCCATTTGTTGGGAGCGCATAGCAAAAGCTCGATACCTTCACTTTGGGAGATTGCCAAGAAAGATTCCAAGTCCGAACCCATCAATATATTCAGTTGAACCTACTTTCACTCAAAAGCTTAAGCTAATGAGTTAAGGGCTAACTAAGATATAGTAACTGCTTTATACCACATCAATTTTCTAATGTGAAACTTTTTTATCACAACTCACGTGTATCTTAATATTTTTTTTACTTGAAGAACCGAGTTCTTAGCCTTCAATTGATAAGAACAGCTCGTAGGATGGAGAAAGATTTTGTTTCATTTAGGGTGGATAAGTAGTTGTACAAGATTCATTTTCTCGTTTTGCTGTGTTTTAACACAATAAACGAAATTAATTAACAGAAAAAACACAGTGAATAAGTAGCAGGATTAAGGGTAAATATTTGAGATGAACATGGCCCATGGAAATTGAGGCTCGTAATCAAGTTGTTCCATGGCCAATAGACCTAAGCATTGTATTAGCCTCATGCATTCTCTCCTACTTTTTCCATCTTCTCCATCTTGTTTCAGCTGCCAACTATAATATTGTGGGCCAAAATATTAAATAGAGAGCTCAAAGCTTAATTAACCTGTAAGAGCACAACCCACTACCTTACCAAGCCTTAGCCCATGTAAACCCTCTCTTTTCTCCTTCATCAAAGGCATGTGAAATGTAAAAGGGAAAAGAAACATAAATGGCGACCGTAACAAGAAGGAAAAGACAGGAGAGAGAAGCTTGCGCCTACACATCACGGATCTCGTCACGGCGGATCAGCTTCATTTCGTAGCGCCTGGTAAGTAATCGAACTCATTGTTCACCTAATCGGAGTAATTTTCAGAATTAGGCCATAAATTTGGAGTTATGTGAATTTTAAACTGCTAGACTCAATTGAGAAGTTACTAAGTTATGGATTTATATGGAAATGATGGTTTAAGGCATCATGAGACCATAGGGTGCGACGAAAATTGATTTTGAAGTACAGTTTGATCAGAACGAATTTCTGAAACTTTGTGTGCAAGATACATGTAATGGACAAAGATGGACGTTATAAACAAGTTTCTTTGTTAGCACATATAAGTCGTTTTATTAACACAATTAAGCGCAGTTTAGTCAAATCATTCATTAAAATAGTGTATTGCTCTAGCAAAACGGGTTTGTCAGTTCAAGTAACCTTCTTAATTTGGGTTTCAATTTTCTCATGTGAGTGATGCTATCTTTTTTTTGAAGTTGTAAACTTGTATTTCGAAAGTAATATGTATTAGTTATATTATCACTTACGAAATGTCATTTTTAATATATAAAATTTAAATCGAGCATTTATTACCATTTTACCTATTTAAAATACAAAAATATTTCTTGATTATAGTTTAAACCGATTACGGTTTAAAAAACCTTGTTATGGAAGAATTACAAAAGTTCTTGACTTTGAATATGGTTTATAAAAAGTTCAATGCTTGATGAATTAAATCATGAAAAAAAAAATATGATTTGGTTAGTTTTGCTGAGTTTTGAAATATTGATTATGTTTGAGGTTGCATCATTCTAATGGGAGGACGGCAGTGTCATTATTCATGATCTTGTAGAGTTGGAGGTGTGACACCAACTAAGTCTCCAAATGTCGCTCTGCACTCGTACTATGCTAATGAAGCAACTCTAGACCTGATTCTAACCCAGTACATCCACCATGACAATAAAATAAAATAAAAATAAAAAGAAGAAGAACATTTTAGGCCGTCTAATACTACAGAAAATTTCCACGGTTTAAATATAATCAAATGATTAGAGAACAACCATGGTCCTCCCTCTAGAACCCGTTGTTTCTCTCCTTCCGATTTGAATTTAGCTACATAGATTCCTGCTTCGCGCTGTGTAATTTCAACTTGATCTGTTCGCCAAGCCCGTTTTAATGTATTCTGAAAAGCTTGGAAGTTTATGGAGGGATTTGAGAATATTTTACCTACTAACATCAATTTGCATTCCTCCAATTTTTCCAGGGGCGGCGAATCTTCCCAATCTTCAATTTCCTGTTCAGACCAGAGATGCCCCATCCTCTGCATTGTTATGAGTTCTCCACTTGTGCTTTCTGGGTGCATGTATATGGATTGCCGCTGGAATGGTGCTCGGATTATATGCTGTGTAAGGCTGTTAAGCATGTAGGAAAGGTGCTTGAGGTCAAACTTGACACAACAGAAGGTTCAACTGTTAAAGCAGGCAGAGTACGTGTTGAAATTGACTTAAAAGAGCCATTGAAAATAGGGCAGATAATACGTATAGCATACGTATAGCAGGAAAAGCAATATGGATGGATTTCCGATATGAAAGACTTCCTCATTTTTGCTATTCATGTGGAAAGATAGGTCATTATGCAACGTATTGTAAGGATATTCCATTTACAGAAGCCAAAATGGAATGAAAAGAAAAAATGGCATATGGCCAGTGGTTGCGTGCAGAGGTAAAAGAAAATAGCCCATACTGGCTGACCTTTTGTCAGCCGCAGGACCAACCGACAATGAGGTGGTACCAGAGATGCCACATTCCTCTATTCATTTGATCCCTACACTTCCCCCTTGCACTGAAAAAGATATGGAAGATTTGCAGCAACCTTTTAAGCACAACAACTTTGAGAATATGCAACGGGCAGACACATCAGCAACTGCAATGACCAAGTTACCTTTAAAAATGAAGGGTATTCAGCATGTAGCACAGACTAGTTGCGAGCAAGACAAAGGACCTCAGAAACGACCAGCAACATCTTTTATTAATCCTGTTCTTCAACCTTCCAAGACTCAACTTCATGACGGCCTTCTCCCATTACCTTTTTCACTGCGAGCTCAGTCCAAGTCCTGCGGAGCAACAGCACATCAATGAACAGACACTACCAACTCTCAATCCCAAAAAGAAGAAGAACACCAGACTATCCACAAAAGTAGGAATTTCAAAGAAAATAAAAAGGTACACCCCTTATGATATGCCCACTAATATTGTGGAAAACCTGCATGAAAGACAGCTCATGGAAACACCTGTTCTGCTGGCTGAAGAGATAGAACAGCGGGCGTTGGTGGCTGGCCCTCAACAGCCACCCAGTGACAAATGAAACTACTTAGTTGGAATTGTCAGGGCTTGGGTTCTGCCCTGACAGTTCGAGCCCTAAAGGCCCTAGTGGCAAAAGAAGAGCCTAATCTTGTTTTTTTGATGGAAACTAAAAATCAAGAGCCAGTTGTAAACCGAATTCAGTATCGTCTTAAGTTTCGAAATTCTTATGTGCTCAACCCTATTGGTCTTGCAAGAGGTATGGCTTTATTTTGGCATGCTCACATCAATATATAGATGAATCGTTCAGATCATAACTTTTTTTATTCCTTATGTTTGGATACAAGGAATGGAATCTCTATGCATCTTACCTGCATCCACGCACCTGCAGTCTTTCAGGCCTGTCAACTTTTTTGGAGCGAGCTGCGACAGATGGCCTTATCTAACACATTACCCTGGGTTTGTGTTGGCGATTTCAATGAGGTCCTCTACCACTGGGAAAAAGAAGGAAAACGACTAGCCGACCCGAACAGAATGCAATCTTTTAGAGATGTTTTACATGATTGCTCACTGATGGATATGGATAGCAAGGGCTGCGCCTTTACTTGGATGAATAATCGAGAGGGTGATGAACTGGTGAAGGAAAGATTAGATCATGTGCTCTGTAATATGGACTGGCGGGTTACTTTTCTAGAAGCTGAGGTTATGGCTTTACCTGCAGTGGGCTCGAATCACAACCCTTTATTTCTAACAACTGAAGCTGTACCGGGACGCCAATGCAAGACTTTTACTTTTGAGGCTTTCTGGTTACAGGATGAGGAGTGTCGTGATGTCATTTTTAAATCCTGGAATTCAGCCCACGCAACCAGGTATAGTCTCCCTCAAAAATTAAAGACAGTCTCTACAGCACTTACAAAGTGGGGTCGATCGAAGTTTTCTACAGCCCATAATCAAATATCCTATTTGCAACATCAGCTCCAAACTATTATTAATCAACCGAACAGACACGTTGATACTTAGCAAATTCGCTATTTGAAGGCAGAGATACAAAGATTATGGTTGCAAGAGGAACAATTTTGGGCGATGCGATCTAGGATAAATTGGCTAAAGTGGGGCGATAAAAATACCAAATTTTTCCATGCGACTACACTCCAACGAAGACAGCGGAATAGAATAAGGATGCTTCAGAATGATGAAAACAGATGGGTTCGGGACGATAATGGTTTGAAAGATATGATGGTAAGCTTCTTTACTAATCTTTACCAATCAGTTGGCCACCGAAATTATGGCCCCATCCTTAACCAGTGCCCGCTAGTGGTTACAACAGAAATGAATGAGCTTTTGACTGATGAGCTCACTCAAGCAGAGGTACAAAGAGCAGCTTTCCAATTAGGATCGACTAAAGCCTCAGGACCAGATGGCATGAATGGCCTATTTTATCAAACACACTGGGATATTTTAAAGGATGATCTTTTTCTTTCAGTGCATGATTTCTTTAAAAGGGGAGTGATGCCAGCTAAGCTTAACAAGACCATTGTCGCCCTAATTCCCAAGGTACCACATCCAGAGTGCCTAGACCAATACCGTCCTATTAGCTTATGTAAGTATGCATATAAGATTATATCCAAGGTACTTGCCAATAGGCTCAAACCCTGGCTTCTAGATCTAATATCCATCGAACAAAGTGCCTTTGTGAGCGGTCGTCAAATCCAAGACAATATCCTCATTGTCCAAGATGTGCTTCATCAACTACAGATTTGGAAATGCAAGAGGAATTTTAAGGCGGTTCCGAAAATGGATATGAAAAAAGCATACGATCGGGTGGAATGGGATTTTCTTGAAAATTATCTCCTAAAGATAGGATTTCACACCACTTGGGTCGGATGGGTTATGCAATGTATAATAACAGTCTCTTTTAGTATCTGATTTAGTGGCGAACATTTAAACTATTTCCATCCAACACGCGGCCTAAGACAGGGAGACCCACTCTCTCCTTATTTGTTTATTCTGCTGGCAAATGTCCTGTCCAACCTTATACATCAAGCTCTTGACATGGGAAACATTAGAGGTATCAAGCTAAATAGGTGGTGTCCTATCCTGTCTCATTTATTCTTTGCAGATGATGCCATTTTTTTCTTAGATGGCAAGATGCAGGAATGTCAAAACCTTGCAAATATTATAAATTAATATTGTTTGGCAACGGGACAAGAAGTAAATAGGAATAAATCAGGTATATTTGTCAGTAAAGATTGCCCTGTTGGCCTACAGCAAAATTTGGCTATGAATTCAAAGTTCCATTGATGACAAGAACGGGTAAATATCTAGGTATTCCCTCCGACCGGGGTCGATCAAAAAGAGAAATGTTTACCTGGATAATGGGTAAAGTGAATTCAAAGCTGGAAGGATGGAAAGAAAAGTTCATATCGAAGGGCGGCAAGGAAATTCTGATTAAGTCTATTGTCCAGGTGATCCCTCAGTATGCTATGTCCATCTTTAAGATTCCGACTTCAATTTGTAAATCAGTCGAGAAGAAGATTGCTCGATTCTAGTGGCAGAATGATAGTAGAAAAACTGGTATCCACTGGAAAAATTGGGAGGAGCTCAAGACTAATAAGAGTAAAGGAGGTCTAGGCTTTCGAGACCTCATGGATTTTAATAAAGCTATGCTCGGGAAGCAAGCCTGGCGTTTAATCCAGCGACCTTCCTCCCTTTGGAGCAGGCTATTCAAAGGTATCTATTTTCATTCTCATGATTTTATACATGCTGAAAAAGGAATAGACTGTCTTGGGGTTGGTAGAGCCTGCTGGTAAGACGAGATTTACTTTTACCGAGACTACACTGGTCAGCTGGTGATGGTCGAAAAATAAGAATTAGGAAAGATCGATGGCTACCAAAAGGAATATTGGGCGGTCCATCTTTTCGAGATGAACTTGTGCTAATGGCAGATTATATTGACCCCAACAACAATACATGGAACGTACCACTCTTAAACAGGTACTTTGATGACTTGACTATTCGTGAAATTCTTACCATTCAGGTAAGACCCACTTTCGTAGATGATCAACTTATTTGGGCCAACTCTACAGACGGCCAGTACATAGTCAAGAGTGGATACCAAATAGTCAGAAAAGCAGCTCTAAGTAGTACTCATAACAGAGCATCTGCTTCTGTTCAAACCCCAGATGTCCTGTGGAAGAAAATCTAGAAGCTGAAGATTGCGCCTAAAATACGACTCTTCTTATGGTCCCTATGCCACAATGCTTTACCAACTAAAGACAATCTATTTCATCGCCACATTACCTCGAGATCCAGTCCGTCCAATCTGTCCTAACAACATCCCAGAAACTGTTGTACATACCTTTCTACTTTGTCCATGGACAACAAACATCTGGTCACATCCAATGATAAATATTCACATAGCAACGCAGGATATACAAAGTCTCGAAGCTTGGATGGTAGATAGGATTGCACAGAAACAGGACTCACCTAATTTTGAAACTATAGCCTCTGTCCTGTGGCATATTTGGAAGGCTAGGAATAACTTCGTTTTTCGACGACAGCATCCTAATCCGAAACGAGTGGTTGATACAGCTTTTGCTTCAGTCCGGACAATGCTGCTTTCCAACCCAGACGCAAGAGGCACTGCACGCAACCATCTCAATCCCAGCGATTTATGGAGACCTCCATATCCTGGAGTCCTAAAGGTGAATATCAATGGGGCTTTTCAAATATAGGGTAATACAGGGGCAATGGCATGCATTTATCGTGATCAAAATGGGAAACTGGTTGATGGTCTTACCAGAGATTTTGGGGCATCGTCGACTCTGCAGGCGGAATTTCAGGCTCTCACAATCACACTCAACCATTTGTTGGAGCGGGGCAAAGCACATGATCGGATGGTGCTCGAATCTGATTCCATGATTTTGGTCGAAACCGTCCTTGCTTCCAGATCTACGCCATGGGAGGTGCGACCTATCTTCGCTGAAGCGGCTGCTCTTCTTCAAGGCTTCTCAAACCTGCAAATTAGGTTTTGTCGAAGGGAGGCTAATTTTGTGGCTAACTGGGCTGCAAAGGCCCATAGAAATGGAACCCTTCCTCTTAGTTGGCCCGTCTCGCCTCCTTCCTCTTTGTTGGACTTACTTTTGTATTCGGATGCTTTGGCTTCCGGTTGTGCTCTTACCTTTCATAAATGAATTTCTCTTTTCGACCAAAAAAAAAAATACTACAAAAAATTAGCCAAATTCCAATTACAATGCCTCACTTTATGGATAACTTGACGCTGAGGTCAGTAAGACCTCGACTCTCTCAACATATACCACTGCCAATCGCTTTGGAGACATGCCTCTTTGCCCTATGACGTTGTCAGATTAGAAAGCAAGGTTCTCTGGATTTCAATGCCAGGGATTCGGTAGTGATTACCCACAACTCTCAATTTTCCTCTATTTATTTCATGAGAAATAAATAATAAACAATTATAATTTATATTACTTAAAATAATTAGACGATAAAAAATATTTTTATTATGAATAATAATTTATGTTTCAATATTTTTTGAAAGATGGGTGAGTGATATAAGCAATTTTTTTGAAAATAAATTTTAAAATTATTTATTTTTTATGAAATAAAAAAGTTTAATATAAAATAAGTTTCGGACCAAAACTTAGGGCCCGTTTGGTTCGGCTTTGGGAAAATGCCCTTCGGAGAATGCAAATACCTTTGAGGTAAAGGAGTTTTCCGAAATGTTTCACCATTTGGTAAATTATAGTCTCAAATAGCATTGAAATGCAACTTTAGCAAAATACCGTTTGGCAAAACTTACATTACGAGATGGGCTTTTGCTTTTATTTTTTTTATTTTCAAATCTAAAAGTCAAATCCGGCGGCCAAATCTGGCCGCCCGAAGGCGCGACCTTAGGCACATGGAGGCGCAGAGGCCGGATCTGGCCGTCCGGTGACCAAATCTGTCCTCCGAACCACCGATCTAGCGGCCCGAGGTCACGCGGACCCGGCGGCGCGACCTCGTGTGACATCGTCTCCGCTGGAGGCGCAACCTCGGTGCCCGAGGTCGCGCGGTTTCCCAAGCGGAGTCGCCTGAGGTCCGCGCGACCTAGGCGACGCCGCCTGGGTCGCGGATCGTGCCACCCCCAAGCGGTGGTCACCGGGGACGCGCGACCCTCGGGCGGCGGTGGCGGCTACGGAGAAGCCCGATGGGCGGGGAAGAAGATGACCGGGAAGAAGAAGACGAAGGGGGAAGAGAAGATGAACAGTACGCGGTGACATTCCCCAAATGCCCAATGCCCAAAGCAGCCCCTCCCCAGCTTTCAGCATTCGGCATTCGGAATGCTCATATTTGGGCAAATGAGCTTTCAAAAACTTTGCCAAACACAAAAAATTTTCCCCAAGAGGCTTTGGGGCCCAAAGCCCCTTGGGAAAGTCAAACCAAACGGGGCCTTAGACCCAAAGCCGTGTCGACTTAGAATATCCAATGGAATATCTCGAGAGGATCGAGACCCGCGTGCCAGATTCCTTGTCTCAAATTTTGAATGTTTCTCAGCTGGTCAGACTGGTAAGAGTGCGTCATCCCTTGTGGACCTTTTCTTCTTCCTTTATTATTCCAGGCCTTTGGAAATTCTAGTACAACAAAGCATGTTTCCTTTTCGCATGCGTTGGGGATTATTATCATGTTACCTTTTATTAACTTGTATACCCAATAGTTTTTGTCACCAATCAATTAATTGAAGACAAGCATAGTGATTTTTTTTTTTTTTACTAGAGAGTTGGAATAAAATGTTTTTTTTTATGACCGAGGATCCCGCTTTCCTCCGGAGGGCTTACGCCCTGAGTAGTCACGAACTATACCTCGAGGGAAACTAGCACAGGACCCCACCACCATGGCCCCCCACTTCAGACGCTAGCAACGCGGGGTTTCGAACTCTCGACCTCCATGCACTAGAAGGAGTTGATCTTAACCAACCGCGCTACCCACCAGTGGGTGAGTTGGAATAAAATGTTAATACCATGAAAACCCCAGAATTGATATACATGTAATAAATTTATATTAAACTAATTTTTTTACCACAAAAAATCTCAAACCAGTATATTAGTGAAATTTACCTCGAGACTAATCCTCTTTATCTTCTTTTCTTGTAGATTTTCAATGATGATTATTTCTTAACTAATCCTAATTTGTACTCTTCGTCATTTCCAAAACTCATAATTAGGAGTAAGTGGCTCTAGCAATCTACCCCATCGGGATCGACTCCTAATTTTTAGAATCTAAAACCTATCATGTATACAATAAAACTTAGCCTATCAACCTAGTCTAGTTCTAGGGTTTACCCAAAAACTGGCCAATTCCTTATTTTTCTTTTTGGTTTCATTATTTTATTCCTTGATAGTGTTGCTTGAGATTTCAATTCTTCAAGTACACAATGCAAATGCCTTTAAAAAAAAAAAAAACCTTTGTATCTGCTTTACTAAGAGAATTAGAGCTCGAGCATCTTTGATTCTTCTTGTATGGAAGTGACTGATCTACGGGAGACTCATGAGCTTCGAGTAGTTGATTCCCATCGAGGAAATGTGAAGAAGTGAGTGAAGCAAAGCAGAGAGTGAGAGAGAAAAAACTAGAGATAGAGAGGACAACAACAAAAATACAAAATGCTCACTCCATATTAAAATAAGAGAATCAAGGTTTCTCGGTCCGATTTCATATTTTTGGAAGCAGGAACCAAGCAACAACCAACGAGTAGGGTCGGTCTGGTCCAATTCCAGGGTTTACCCTGTACTGGTGCTCACTCCTACTCATAATTCCTCATTTGTCTTTCTGGTAGACTATAGGCTTTTTTCTACCAAATTAAATACTCCAAACAAAATTCCTATTGGGGAAATATGACTAATGATTGGGAAGAACAATGAAGTCAAACTTTAAGAAGTAATCTCACTTTTTCAAAGGAACTATTTGGCCCCCACAACGTTGTTAATGACCACTAGCAAATTTTCTCCAGGATACAACAAAATCTCAATTGAGAATACTATATAGCAATTCTAGTATAAACTCTACGGTCTCTCGAGCGAAACAATTGGAAACAATGGTTGTATATCTTTTGAAGAAAACGAAATTAGAAGAAGAAAATCATTATTGAACAAACACGCTCAGTAATAAATAGTAAAAACAAGAAGTTATATTCGAACAAACACAAACTTCTAATGATTAACGGTCATTGGCATTATTTGCCTATAACAAAGTCTCAATTGAGAATACTATATAGAAATTCTAATATTTCTCTAAGATCTCTCAAGGGAAACAATTGGACACGAAAGTTGTATATCTTTTGAAAGAAAACGAAATTAGAAAAAGAAAATCATTATTGAACAAACGCGTTCAGTAATAAATAGCAAAAACAAGAAGTTATATTCAAACAAACACAAACTTCCTAGGGTTAGGAAGTCATGTTTGAATAGATACGAACTCTAAGATAACCGTCGGAAGAAGTAATAAAATTCAGAAATAAATAAATAAATAATTGTAATTCCTTTGTGAATAGTCGCACTGTTTAAATAGGACACTATGGTTAACTTTTTATAATTATATATCCAAATTTTAATAAATAAAAAAATAATGATCGTTGAGTAGTGCCAAATCTCATCCATGTGCGCACTCATATCCTTTCGATGTGGGAAAAGCTACCTTTTAATTTGTTTGTAAAATAAATTACCACCAATCCCCCACTTTGTTTGTAAAAAAAAATACATAATTAAAACGTTAAAAATTATACTACCAAAATTTCCGTGAGATTAATATACATATATAAAGGTCTCTTTCAAGTTAAACATTTACTTAGTACAAATATCTTAAAATTCTATAAAAGTGACAAGTAGCTCGGTTTTAAACTTGTACTTTAAATAATAGAATCGAACATACCGTAATAGTTTTAATTTACTTAGCACTATTATGGCCTTGTGCTTATACATGTTTCATGAGTTCTCTAAAAAACAATGCTAACTTTCGTAAGAAATGTCACCACTTCTAAGCTTGTATAAGTAAAGTATCTACCACGTATTTCTGTTACTAATAACACATTACAAATTTATACTATACTTTATTAAGAATTCAATTCAATTTACAAAACATAACAGACGATATTGACTTTTCATATTAGAGCTAATATCAATGTCAAACAATCACTTTTAGTAACTTGTCTTTACTCATTAAATTTTGCAACTAGTGATATTCTAGAAAAAGGTTGGGCTACTATTACTAGTGATTTTAAACAAAGGGTTTCTATCCCATTTATTTTGAGGTCATATTTACCTTGTCTCTTGATAAAGCTTTTGTCAAGGGATTAGCTAGATTATTGCTTGACCTTACGGAGACAATTGTTATGATACCATATTTAATCGATTGTCTCACATACTCATGTCTTAGACTAATATGTCTAGACTTACCATTATAAGCGCTACTATAAGCTCTTACAAAAGTAGCTTGACTATCACAATGGATAGAAATATGAGGCATAGGATTAGGTCATAATTTGATATCCAATAACAAATTCCTAATCCATTTGGCATATTTCCCGATTGCTACTAAAGCAACAAGTTTGGATTCCATTGTTGAGTGAGGTACAGATGGCTGTTTCTTGCTCGCCAAATATACAACACCTCCACCTAGTGTGAAAATCCATCCAAAAGTGAAATGTTTATCACCCACACTTGTAATCCAACTAGCATCGATGTATCCTTATAATACAACTAGATAATTAGTATAAAACAATCCTAAATTTTTATTTCTCTAAAGATCACTAAAAATTCTAATAATAGCTTTCCAATGTTCTATACTTGGATTATTAGTGTACCTACTCAACTTACACATGGAATAAACAATATCAAGTCTAGTGCAATGCATTGCATATATTAAAGACCCTATAGCACTCACATATTTAAGTTGTGTTATTACTTTACCAGTATGATAATTTAATTTAATATCGAAATCAAATGAAGTACTCATTTCTTTGAAACCAAGATGTTGAAATTTATCATCATCAATTTGGCTCAAAGAATAACCCCTACTATGTTTTTTAACTTTAATACCTAAGATAGTATCTACTTCACCCAAATCTTTCATTTTAAACATGGAAGTTAAATGCTTCTTAGTCTCAATAACTCTAGCCATATTGGTTCCAAAAGTAAGCGTACCATCAAAGTACAAGCACACTAAGGCAGCACATGGTAACGTTTCTATTTCTTAGAATTTATGTTCCTTTGTTCTCCCGAACAAAAAAAAAAAAAGAACAGAAACCTGTTTGGTAACGCCAAGTTATTTTTCTATTCCGGGGAATAGAAAGTTAGCCCGGAAATAGATTTGGAGCAGAAACGAAAAAAAAAAAATTTGCTTCTTATTCCCGGGAACAATTTCTAGAAATAAGTCAATTTTATTTTTCTTTTATTCTCCTCTCTTGCCGCGGCCACCTTCAACCGCCCGGAGCCACCGCCGACCGCCGCCGGTCGCCGCCACCGGTCGCCGATTGCCGGCCGCCTGCCACCGGTCGCCAGCAGCCGGCGGTCATCGCGGCCGATGGGCTGTGCGGCGGCGATCGGCGGCCGGCATTGTGCAGTGGCGAAGGGCGGGTGGCAAAGGGCGGTGGCAACGGCGGCGGCGGGCGCGATTAGCGGTCGGTGATCCGTGAACAAGAATAAAAACGAATAAATATAAAAAAAAAAAAAAAAGGAAACTATTGCGTTACCAAACACATTTCTATTATTTTTCTATTCCAAGAGTAGAAATTTTGTGTAGTTACCAAACGTGTTCTTTTACCCAGAAATTGTTCCCTGGAATAGAAATAGAAAAAAACTATTTCTGGAAAAAAAAAAAAAAAAAAAAAGCTCTTCCCCAACCAAGAAGCGTTACCATTCGCACCCTAAAACACCATATTCTATAGTGAATTTAGAATAAATATACTTATTTGCACTTGTGCCTTCTCCACCTACAAAACATATGCAAACCCAATTTTTGAAGAATCACCACTTCCCAAGCAATGAGTTTTTTCTGCCAAGATGTCACCACCGGTTAATCATGCATTAAACACTCATGAACTTCAATATGGTTAGAAACAATAACCTACAGTGGAGGGAGCTTTGATGGCCATTTGCTTGCTTGCTCTACGACCAATCCGAATTTTATTTAATTGACCACATCAAACTCAACGAGATGATAGTAGGATTAGCAACACAATGAGACTCAGTCCAACTCGACTTGGCAAAGGTCCAACTCCAGGCCAATGAAATAAGAAATGGAATGGAGCAAATAATTGAGAATATTATCACGGTTGATATGATCATTTTTTTTTCCTCTAATTTCAAGCAATGAAATCACATACCTTGACGAGGGTGTGACACAAGAGCGGAACCGGCAACTCCGATGCTGATGATAATTACATTGGCAGCGCTGAAGCCATTCTCCATCGAGCAATTGCAATTCACAGAATCATGTAGTGACATGTCATAGGTAGTAACATAATCTCTGCCCTCCCTCAGAACCTGCGCTTTCATGTCACCATTGCTCGGGTGCGGGACACAGAGTAGGATGAGGCCATCTTAACAAGACATGGCCCAATTAGACCCTCATGACATTTTACCAATGTCCCCACATTCTTACCCACGTCTCAAGAAGGAAAAAATCCGTTGCGAATCTGCCTGACTCGACATTCTAGAAGATGAGGTCTCTCATGCGCATTCTCATTTTATTTTTTTTCGTGCGTCTTGGCCGCTCGCGGGACTTGCACTAGGCTCTTATGAGCATTTCATCAAACAGTTCACATGCACCGAAAGGTTCAAATATTCTCACCAAAATTGGAATCGTTTCTCGCCTGGTTTGTCAATGGTATCTAGGCCGTGACAGATTCTCGAACTGGAGAATGAAACCCTACAATCGTTCACGAACAATATCACAACCAGCGAGGGTATTCCAGGCAAGATCAAGAAGCTTCAAACCTTCTCGGCAAAAGAATAGAGTAGCATGAAGCAAGGTCATTGTGACAATGGAACGACTAACTCCTACGATCAGCAACCATGAACGATGTTCGGTGGGTGATGAGTAGTGAAATCGAAGGAAAAATCTCGGAACATAATCGATCGGAATCCGAATGGTCGAAGGTTGCCGTAGCAAGAGCTCATCTCGGGAGGGCAATCGAGAGTCGATGAGGAGCTTCCTCAAGAAAACCACTAAAGAAAATCTTGAAAAATCCTCTCATCAAAGGCCCCTGCCCTTTTTGTTTTGTTAACATAGCCTGTTGGGTAGTTCTTTTAACGCCTTCTTTGCAGATCATGCTCCGCTTCTCTGCATCTCTCTCTGAGTCTCATGTCTTGATTCATAACTTTGATCCACTTAACTTCATTATTGCAAAATAATTCCTCAAAATTGTTGGGAAAATATGATGAATGATAAAGAAGAACAATGAAATCAAATTTTGAGACATGATATCATTTTTTAAAGGAAATATTTACCCCACAACATTATTAATAGTCACAGGCAAATTTTCTTCAGGAAATAATAAAGTCTCGATTAAGAGAAACAATTGGAAACAATAGTTGTATATCTTCTAAAAGAAAAAAAAAATTAGAAGAAGAAGATCATTATTGAACAAACACAATCAGTAATTAGTAGCAAAAACAAGAAATTATATTTGAACAAACACAATCTTCCGAATATTAAGAAGTCAAGTCTGAATAGATACAAACTCTAAAATAATCATTGGAAGAAGTAATAAAATTCGGAATAGAATAAATAATAAATAATCATAATTCCTTCGTGAACAGTCGTACTGTTTTAATAGGACACTATGGTTATTTTTTTATAATTATAAATCCATATTATAATAAATTAAATAATAATAATCATTGACTAGTACCAAATCATGTCCATGTGCGCACTCACATCCTTTCGATGTGAGACAAGGCACCTCTTAGTTTGTTTTACAAACAATCTACTAACAATTCCCACGTTAAACATCTCCCAAAATTATTACCATATTAGACTTCGCATCATTACTCCAAGGGAAAATCTCAAATAAGGACCCAAAGTGAGGCTATTTTCTAAAATAAGGACCCGAAGTGGCTAACAAGTCTCAAATAAAGACCTGAACCCGCCGGCTGGCGAGCGTGTGACATTTCTAGTGGCCAGAATATAGGCAATTTTGTCCACAAAAAATATAGATAGAAATTAACAAACCCTAAAAACAAAACTTCACGTTCTTTTGACCTAAAAAAATCTCTTCACGTTCTCACGTTTTTCTTCTTTTGCTCTTCATCTTCTCCGTTCTTTGTCCTCTCTTGCTTGGAACACCGCAATTTTCTATTAATGGAACACGAATTGAAACACAACAAGAAACCCCTACCTTTGTTTCTTCACATCTTCTTTTGTTTTCTGTCTTCGTTTCTTTCCAACGAAGAAGACAAATCTCGAGTAAAGCCACATTTTCGTTATTGAGACACTCGTGTATAACACGAGGGCCTCGATTCCTCATTATCATTTCTTAGGTTCGCCATACACTTTGATTCACACTCCCGTTCAACCGAGGTCAGTTTCGTTCAAATTGGTGCAATCGATCCTTCGTTCGTTCAAAGTGGTTGTAACTTGTCGAAGCAACATGTCAACGAGACGTAGGCATGTTGTGGAATATCACACAGATGGTAGCGAGGATGGTGATGGTAGGACGAATTCTTTTGTTTTATGGTGTTCTTTTTGCTTGTTTTGTCGGATTTCTAAGTTAATGTCTCTTTTGTCCGAAAAAATGCATGAGAACGTGAAGAGTTTGGGGGGGGGGGGGGTTTGTTTTTAGGGTTTGTTAATTTCTATCTATATTTTTTGTGGACAAAATTGCCCATATTCCAACCACCGGAAATGTCACACGCTCGCCGGCCAACAGTTCAGTCCTTATTTGAGACTTATTAGCCATTTCGGGTCCTTATTTGGGACAACGGCCACTTCGGGTCCTTATTTGATAATATAGGCTCACTTTGAGTCCTTATTTGAGATTTTCCCTTACTCCAAATAACCTCTTGACCATCGCAATACAAAAAAAAAAAAAAATGGAAAGAAATTAGTTATTGGAATTGGTAGAATTTTTCTCACTTCCAACCCTCCCTCCTCTTATGACTTGCTGTGAACCTGAAAAATTGAAGGTTAGAACAGCCTATACGTAATTAATTGAGCGCAATTGAAGGACCAAGCAAGAGTTAAGAACAGTGCAAGGATAGAAAATCGCCTAAAAGCAATGTGATTTGCAAATACCGTAGGATTACTACCGATGTCCTTTCATTGCAATGCCATGTTTACTTCCGTCCTCATGGACGACAAATCTTCAAAAATCTTTAACGTCACAGAGAGAGAATGGGAAATGGGGGCATAGTTATTCAAATTTTGATGGGTTAATATCAAGGAAAGTCCTAAACCGATTCACTTGTAACAAATTCACCCTAAACTAATTTTTTTAACTACCAAAAACCTTAAATTAGTACACCTACGACAAATTTACTTTTTGTTAGTTTCTATAAATTTTACCATCAAATTGTTGAATTAAATGACACATGACAATTAATAAAAGTACTAGTTTGGGGTCTTATCCTTCGTTTGTTACAGTTGTACCAATTTGTGATTTTTCGTAATATTAATCTAATTTAATGAAAACTAATGGACAGTAAACTTGTCCCAAATGTACCAGTTTACAGTTTTTAGTAATCAAAAAATTAATTTGGGGTAAATTTGTCACAGTTATACCAGTTTGAAATTTTTCATAATATTAATCCCTACATTTTTAAATGAGAGTTTTCATCCTTTTACGTTGATTGGTTGTGTTAGCTTGCACGAGCTAACCCGACCTGATTGCTGTTGAATGTTATTGAGTTATGTCATCGATGAATATGACCAGAACGCACAAACTGACTCGACTTGATTGTCAAGTCTCCAAGAAGTTCAAGAAGCGGGCTAAAACTTGAATTCGAGACCCAAATATTGGACTTTTCACACCAACTAATATGAGAAATAATCCTTAGCGTTCGGCACAAAATGAAAATAAAATCTCAAATATCATAAAAAAATGTTCAATAATTTGATGATCAATTTAAATTGACTTCACACGCTAATGGAACCGGAGGATTATAATATTCAAAAGATTCAATTTGATCGAACTGGTCCATAAGTCGTGTTAGGCCAGTACTGCCTTCACGGCATTATGCCCTTGCATCCTTTATCTATTGGCTCATCAATATGTTATTTCATGTGTTGAGACAAAATATGATCTGACAGCTCTAGTTAAACATTGGTAATGTAATCACAATAAAATGCAAGTCCATTATCGCCCCGAGGTATAGTGGCTATCCACGAGTTTTAGTGGACTTAGAGTTATTAACTCAAGGATTAATACAATGAAATATCTCAAATTGGTTGACTTGTGACAAATTTATCCCAAACTAACTCTTTGATCATCAAAAACTCTAAACCGGAACACCTTTGATAATTTTTACCAAAAACCCCAAACTAGTACATCCGTAGCAAATTTATTTTATGTTAGCTTCCGTTAAATTGGATTTAATATAATGAAAAGCCATAAATTTGTACGCATGTGATATACGGAAAGTAAAACTCCATACTATACTATTGCACCCATCAATTACCATGTGTCATCGAACTTAACAATTTGACAGTAAAAATTAACAAAAGCTAACGGAAAACAAATTTGTCACAAGTATACCAATTTGGGATTTTTTGTGGTCAAAATATTAGTTTGGGATAAATTTATCACAAATGTATCAATTTTGGATTTTTCGTAGTATTAGCCCTTATCTTAAATTGATATTTCGATGAACTCAATTATTTTTTTTATTTTTTTGTAATTTTTAAAGGCTAAAACCATTTTCACATCTTCAAATTCAAAATATTTTCGGTTACCGCAGTCTTACAATAAAGGTGCCTAAATGGTAGAAGTAACGCATAAAAAAGAGGTCGGTGCTATCTCTAACCCATTTTAGTTAATGCGCTTCTTTTTTTAGTTAACTAACCGATGTACCCTTCTTCTCTCTCTCTCTTTAGTGGATTGTTTTTTTTTTTTTTTTTTATTAGGCTAACCAACAAATTTGACTTTTTTTTTTATCACCTTTCACATTGGTTTCAAATTATAAATGCCTCATCACACCCATCAAGATATCATCTTATCTTGCATTATACAATCACTTTGATCAGAAAATGTTGTAATCTATGGTCTCATAATAATGAAAGCTATATAGAAGATTACAATATTTTATTTATGACGACTTATAAATACATAATTAATAGTCTATTCTTTATTCAAACAGTTTGAACGAATCTATATTTTAAAGTTGAAAAATTAATTTTCGCTCCAATTATTTAGCCAATCTGACCTTGTGGATGTTTTTCCAAAATAAAGGTTTCGAAAGTTGAACGAACTTGCTTTGCGCTTTCTTTTGAACTTTTCACATTTCAATTTTGAATTATAAGATAGAGTTGAAATTCTAGTGACACCATCTTCACCTTCAAACTCACATCAAATTATTTCAAATGAAAGTTTCAAGCATATTGTAAAGTTTTGATCCACCTACTATGAGATTAAAATCTACAATCTATATTCATTACTTGTTCATGATAGACATTAAACGATAAAAAGGTTTTTTTTTTTTTTTTTGTATTCCTTACTGTTCTTTTCTTTTGTTTAGATATGATTTAAATATAAACATATTTGACGATTAATTATGCTTCTAACAAATTAACCTTTTCCATATTTTGATCAATCTTTTTCTCCATTTTTTGATCAAGATCAGCTAGATAATCATATTGAAGTTAATAGTTTTTGCTCAAGCTCTTTTACAAGCCATCATAAGAAGAAATTTCTTTCTTTCATACAGCTTTTGTGATAAATAAATAAATAAATAAATAAAAGAGGGTTAATATCCTGAAAAACCCCAAACTGGTACACATGTGATCAATTTACCCCAAACTATTTTTTTGACCACCAAAAACCCTAAACTGATATACCTTTGACAAATTTACCTCAAACTAGTACACTTGTAACAAATTTACCCTCTATTAGTTTTCGTTAAATTTTACTGTTAAATTATTAAGTTAAATGACACGTGATAGTTGACTAGTATACTAATTTGGAATTTTACGCTCCGTTTGTCACAATTTACAATTTTTATGATTTTTTTGTGGTATTTATCCAATTTAGCGGATGGTATATTTGTCACAAATTTACCTGCTTTGAGTTTTTTACGATCAAATTAATTAGTTTGGGGTAAATGACACCAGTTTATGGTTTTTTATGGTCAGTCGGGGTAAATTTGTCACAAGTGTACTGGTTTGGAGTTTTTCATGGTCAAAAAAATAGTTTTTGGTAAATTTGTCACAGGTGTACCAGTTTAGGGTTTTTCAGGGTATTAACCCAAAAGAAGGAATGGTGATAAGTACACTAAAAGTCTTAAAATTTGTTATAAAAGTACATTTGAGTCTTAAAAAAACTAAAAAGTGTAATGAAGTCCTAAAATTAGTACAATTAAGCCTCTTTGTTAGCTCCATCAGTGACGGGAAATATCCACCCAACTTCTTATTACTTTCTTAATCAAAATTGCCGTGGAAATAACCCCGTCCAAAATGAATAGGAGCCCCATATTTGCTAGTTGATGTTAATCCTAGTATCGTCACATGACGGTGTATTCGTCTTTTTACATATATTGACCGTGTGTAAAATAGTAGGAGCCCCAACAAGACTAGCATAGTGAGGAGAAGGATCCTTCGACCTCGACGAGCTATGGAGGAGGCAACAGTCTCGAGGATAGCTAAAGTTCTGGATGATTTCGCCAAGGAAGGGAAGTCATGGGGTACCCTCGGCGAAATTTACAAGCTCAAAGAAAGCGTTTCTTGTTGGGATTTGTTTCGAAAAACAAGAACACATGCACGGATAAAAATTGAATCAAAACGATTCATAGCGGAAGCAAAATCATCCGTCATATCTCCTTAATATTATTGGTTCATTTTAATAATAAGCACATAGCGTGAAAAGGAGGCTAATCACAATACCCTTGTATCGTGCTCAAAAATTTTGATTCTAACATTCTTTAGATTCTAACCACGAACGTCTGATGTCCTTAAAGCGTTGGTTCTGACATTCTTTAAATTCTTACTAAGAACGTCTGGTCTTTTTGTAACGTTGGTTTTGACATTCTTCTGATCTGTTTAGATCCAGACTGCAAATGCATGGTATCTTCGTAGCGTTGATTCTAACGCTCTTCAGATCATGACTACAAACGTCTAATCTCCTCATGGTGCTAGTTCTAATGTACTCCAGATATGATGTTCTTCAATTGCAGCCCCACATGTCGTATCTCTAGTTCAGGCACACCACCAACTCACGTCAAACAGTAGAGAGAAACTGGAGAAATCTCACCACAATAATTGTGTTAACAATTGCTCTTATGTGTGACTATTTGATTGATCAGTATCATCTCTCATGAGCTTCAAATGACCCTCTCTTAATTGCTTTTATAAGTAGTCGATCACATTTATTTAATTAATTCGACTCATCAACTCTAAAACCATTTCAGAGTATTAATTTAGTTGTAACATCTGAGATTGCTTCAGACTAAACATAAGTTCCGAAACCGTTTCAAAGCATTAATTCGAGCATTAATTTGCAACCATTATAAGACTTTATTGTGGGAATTAACTTTGTAACCGTTAGAAAACTTTAATTTGACCGTTAAATCTAAAACCGTTTTAGAACATTAATTTGGTCATTTGAATCTGAAACCGTTTCAGATCATTAATGTGACATCTTCGATTCGGACCCCTATTTAGACCGCGAGGAATCGACTAAGGATCAGTAAGCCGGTAACAAGGATAGGTTGTGACTCAATCCTAAGGATTGTTCATGAGCTAACTAGCTGATTAGGGGTAAGGCGACTCAATATCAAAGTTGCGATAGACCAAAGCATTCGACCATGAAAGGATCATTCGACCATAAAAGTCAATGTGTATGATCACATGCCATCACGAGTCAATCAATAGACGAATATAGGTCGATTCAGCTCTAGTATATATCAGTCGTGGGCAACGCCGCATGGTCAATGTATCGTTCATGAACGACCTTAATTCGATCTTGGACAACCATGAGTTCAAGGCAGATTGATTGATCCCACTCGATTACATGACATTTGAGGATCATACATGGATCGACGAACCTCAAATAAAAGTCACACTTAAAATCCCGGACAAGTGTCGAACTCAGTTCGAGTCTAGCTACAAGAGCTCCGCCAATGCCTCCCAAATTCACGTATGTCACGTTAAGGCCATTTCCAATCAAAACTTAGCCACCAACCCGGTCCAATTACAAGTATCAATTGTACATATTATCTAATTATTCATATCCAATTGAAATGATATTGGTGAGCTCGTTAGTGTATTAATTGGAAAAATATGCTAATTTAAGGATGTCGCGACCAATTTTTCGGGTGTGAACCACCTAGGGTTTGGCTAATGGATTGTTAAGCCTAGACTTAACTCGGGCTCTCCCAAGCCCATACCAATTCACGACTTAGGTTCAAGTTCTTAACATACAAATGATTTTCAATCGGAGTCGCCACTAATCTATTTTTGGTGGGTCGATTAGAAACCCAAGTAAAGTAATGGGAGTTTTTACTTTACTCCTACGAACCAGAGATTTGTGAGTTCGGGACTTGGTTACGTTAGATTTCTCTAACGCCCTTTCGCACCTTTTTCTTTTATTTTGAAAAATGTTTGGCAAGCAGTTTGAATCAATTTTAATTTACTTTCCTAACATGTGAAATGATCATGCGGGTGCGCAAACCACCAATTTAACACCCAAGAAAGTAAATAAATAAAATGCAGGACTTACTTATAGCAACGAAAGCATCTGCGTTGTTAGACCAGAATTCACATCAAAGAATCCTAGATATGATTTCTAATTAACAAGCAATCACTCAATTTTTGCTTTCACTTTTTTTTTAGACAAGAGCATAGTCCATATGCAATGCTTCTAATGTAATATGAAATAATATGGCATGGCAACATGTCCTAAACTATATGAAAAAACTAATGATTTCTTAATGAACATGCAATAATTAAACATGCAATCTAAATTAATCAAGATGACCTAATTCTAATGACAAGGAAGTTCTAATTAAATGAACTTAGCAAACACTAAATGACATGCATTTCATGGGCCTAATTCTATATGACGTGCACATGATTTTTTCTATTTTAAAAAATGTAATCTATCCTAGAAATTGCAACTAGTTTATCCTAAGACAAATTTTATTTTTTATTGAAATTTGAAATTAATGAATATGCAAAACATAACTATCTAGATTAAGATTCTATCCAGCTTATATTAAGGATCAAGTCAGACTAAATCCTAATTTAAACTAAGATATTATCTTAACCTAGTAGACTCTAGCCTAAGATGCAAAAATCAATCTAAACTTAAAATAAAGCATGCAATTTATTCTAATATGCCATGACATGCAAATAATGCCCCAATTCCTAATTTTTTAATGAAATTCGAAATTAAACATGCAATTCAAATAATAATAAAAAAAAACTAACATCCTAAATGAATGCACTTTCTTTTTTTGTTTTCTTTTTCATGATTCAAAATAAAATCCCTATTCTAAATATGCAAGATAATAATAAATAAATAAATAAATAAATAACCTAATCCTAATTTAAACTTGTTTTGGATTTTATTTTTTTTTCGAAAACAAAATCAACTCAAACGATACGACAGCACATCCAACAAGATAAGACCGATATCCATAAATTGACGAATCATATCATGCGCATGGGATCGGATTGGTCAATTTTAAATAAAACCGCGAATCAAATCTCGAGCATGAGATCGGATTGGCGATTTTCCATGCGATTGCGAGTCGGATTTCGGGCGCGAAAATCGGACCGTCAACCGTGTGAAATTAGAGATTAACCCCTAATTTAAAATGCTACTCGGGAGAACTTTGGATAAGATGCATCATTCGAATATTTGAATTTAATCGCAATATCAATGAATTAAGTAAGGAAATTACCAAATTAAATTTGGATAATATCTTTACCTACTTTGTAATATCGTTCCCGAATTTGGACTCGTCGGATGATGGGACCAGCAATGGCTCGTGGTGAATGATTCACGGTCGATGTGCCTGGCGGTGGATCAGCGAGGTGCCCGTGGGTGGCCAGCGAGACTAGAAAATCCTGCTAAAAAAACATCAAGAGAATGAAATTATTTCACTAAGCTTCTCGGTTGAGCACGTCAAGGATCCATCGTTCCATTCCACTCCAACTCTTTTATTTTCTATTTATCTTTCCCATGGAAAAGTCTACGAAAGAGATGAGTGCAGGAGAGAACTTCAGCAAATCTACGTGCTCTTCAAGTGAATTTTTTCTTTTGTGTTCGGCTTCCCCTCTCTGACTTCACTCTTTGGTTTCCCTCTTTGTTGACTTTTATCCTCTGCAATTCTCTATCTTAGATCACGTGGTGAGTTTTCTTTGACTCTTGGACTCGTGGCCTTCAACCCTCAACTCGGATAAGTCGGTTTCTCGGTGATGGAAGAAATCATGCACAATAATCGGTGGCTAAACCGCAGTTGCAGCGAATTGGAGATGACACCGGTGCTGGATTGGAATGCGCCGGATTGCTGGGTTCTTTGTTGGGCTGAGAAATCGTGGCAGGTGGCGCTGCGGCAATTTTGGAACCGAGACTGATGATGGAATGTCAAACAAAGACTAAAGCAACGTGGAAGCAAGGTCCTGCAGCTATGATTTGGGAGATGTGGGCGTGCTTCTTCACGTTCCCCCCTGGCACCATCCCTCTCGCCACGCCGCAAGTTTGTCTCGATTGAAGCCCTTTTGCAATCCCTTCCTATTCTCTCTCGTGTGTCTCTATCAATGGCCGTGTATTCTATGCACTCTGAAATTCTGAATTGCCGGCCTCCGATTTTTTATGTGTGCTGTGCTATGGCCGTGTATGGAATTGTGTGGCCCCCTTTATAACAAAATAAAATGTGATCTTTTTTCTTTAAAATTTCATCTCACGAATATTGCTTATAACCTCCTAATCACAAAAACCCTTATCTCATGAATATTCTCCCGTGATTTCATCATCTATTGATAAAAATAAGATTACGATGCGATTTTCTTAATTTCCAAAAATCATCATAATATCGCATCAAATCTTAATTTTTCACAAGATAATTGATTAAAAAAATAACGGGCTTGGGTTAATTTGCTCCTTTCGTGGGCCTAGTCCGGCCTGCCACACTAAAGCTCAGAAACATTAATTCGAACCCATCCACCGGCTCACCGTAAATGCAAATTAAAAACAAATGTTCTTAAAACTACATGTCATGCAATTATTATTATTTTTTTTAGGGATAAAATTAACCCCTAATTTTTTAATGCAGTAAATGACTAAATGTGCCGCCAAAATTTAGGTGTCAACAAAGGATATAGACTTTAGTGGTCGCAGAGATGAGACTAAATTCTTGGAGGCCAATCAAGAGGTGATAGGCGCCCCTTAGGATATCACAAGAGGAAAAACATGCTTGGTTCTTGCAACTAAGCTAGTTACTCTTGAACTAGGTGCATTATTGGTCAATCAAACTTAAAAGGCAAGCTTGGATAAATGAAGGGCGGAGATTGCTTCTTGCTCTTCAAGCCAGGTGGGCATCATGTGCTTAGGACAATAATACAACCTTGCATTAAATGCTTGAGTGACATTTTTTCTCTCCTCTATTATTTCCTTCTCTTAAACCTCATTCTCTCTTAAGTTTCCCTCATTTCTTTCTCTCCCTCCCTCCCCCCCCCCCCTCTGCCGACCCTTTCATCCCTCCTCTCTCCCTTTCACTTGCCCTCTCCCTCTTTTTCTCTCCCTCTCTCACTCGCTCGCTTGTCGCTTGCCCGCCCATTCACCGCAGTCACCGCTGCACCATCCACCTACCATTGCTACTACCGTCATGCCATCCGCCATCCTCACATCATCTCGCCCTTCACCGTCCTCACACCGCCATTGTGCCATGAGCCTCGAGCCATCGTCCACCCGCCGTCCGTGTCTCGCATCTCAGTTGTTTGTAAGTAGATTTCCTAAAAAAACAGCTAGGCCATTGCATTACTTAACTCAGTTTGGATTCGGTCCTAGTGTTATTGGAGCTATCCTAGGTAGAGGAGCTCATGTGATTAATTTTATATGATTTTTCCATGATATGCTTGGATTATAAGGTTCGGGGATAGGCGAGGAGGGAGTATGTGATCATCGAGGTTGTTCGGATTAGCGTGATTAGTAGAAATGGTCCGTTTAGGCTTAGGTTATTGCTCGGGTTAGAAAGATTGCCGTGATTGTTGTTTGTGGACCATTGTTATCGATACCTAGGCTTAGTCTTAATGTTTGATTGTCATGGTTGGTTGTATAAGCGTTATATGATGTAGATTATTGTGTGTCATGACTATTATTGGTTGAATCTTCAATGTGTGTTGCTACTAGGTTTGATTTCAAGGATTGTTATTGCAATATAGATGTAGTTTTCGCATATAGAAGTCCATAAGTCATGGTCGATGCTTGAAACGACACTGAGCCTCCAAAGCTAGAATTGCATTGGTTCTTGGACGTGCATGGAAGTACGCCAAGCTAAGTCACTCTCTTGGTTTGGCGATATTGTAACATATCGTCCAATTCCAATTTGACTTAGGCTAGTGCTCGAACGTAACAAGTTAAGCCAAGATTCTCATTTCGTGCTCGACATATTTTATCGATGCATTTCCAATAAGTCATGAGTTACATATCGCTTGACACACCCTTAAAGTACTCATACCTTGGACTGATGTGGAAGATAAAACCGGTTGTGTACTTAATTCGTATTGTTACATGAGGGATTCCATCACCAAAAGTTTTGGGGGACGATGCTGCCATCGAGAGACGTAGGAGAGTGATGCCCGGTGTCACGACCTACCCCTCGGGGGAGGGAATAGGTTTAGGGACATCACCTAAATGATGGGCCTATGGCCCATGATCAGGCACAGGCTCTCCTAAGCCCATACCTCGCACGACATTGGAGGATTTATAGGAATTTTTTAATAAAGAGTCACCACTGGCCTATTAGGGTCGGCTAGGAACCAAGTGAGGCATGGGAGTATACCTCACTTCCTACGCAACTAGAAAATCTAGATTTGAGGACTTGATTACACTAATTAACCAATTAGTGCCCTTCCGGTACCTAATCTTGTTCATTTAAAAAAAAAAATGTCTTTGTCAAGCAATCTGGATTGATTTTATACCTATCCACTAACATGTGAAGTGATCATATGGATGCACAATCATTAAAATAACAATTAGCAACCAATGATGGTGTTTAAATAAATTGCATGGGAGAGCAAAAATTTAACATCAAAGAGAAGATAAGTGTTAATCCTAACTAGACTAAAGGGAAGTCAAAATCAACATACCAAAATTGCACAATCAAGGGTATTCGCCTCTTTAAAGGCAACAAAAACCTCTTGAGCAGGATTCTAAATTGAAAGACTTCCATTTTTTTAAGAGAAAATAAACTAAGAGATTAATTTTAACCTTTTTGAAGATTTTTTTTAATTTTTTTTAGATTTTTTTTGGATTTTTTTTGGAAAAAATAAATTTTTTTAATTTTCCAAAACCTTTTGATTTTTTTTTTTTGTGTCTTTCTAATTACTACTGAAATTTTTAGACTTTTCTGAATTTTGGAATTTTCTGAGAATTTATGAATTTTCCTTAATTTTCTATTTTTTTTCATTTTTTTAATTAATTTTAAAAAAAACTCCAATTTTCAATATTTTCTGAAATTTTTTTGAATTTTTTTTTAAATTTTCTTTGAAAGTTGTTGAATTTTTCGAAAATATTTTGAATTTTTATTATTTTCGAAATTTTTTTTTTGAAAAATTTTTATTTTTTTTGAAATTTTTAATATATTTTTAATATTTAATATTATTATATTCGGCAAAACGGGTTTGTACCGGATAAACCCAATCCGGCCTACTAGCCCTATCCGACGACCCGAACTTACCCTAAAAAGGACAAAACCTTTTTTTTTTTTTTTTTTTTTTTTGAACAACAGGACAAAACCTATTTCAAAAATACCTTTTATGTTTTCCTTTTTAAAAATATTAATATTATGTTTTAAATTATTTTTTTGTCTTTTCCCTATTTTTTCTTTTCTACTGCGCTCCTTCTTCACTCGAGAGGGGTGAGCGAGGTTCCGATTCGGTTCCCGGTTCTTAAAAGACCAGCTTCCGGTTCCGGTTCCGTTTTTCTAGGAACCGGCGGTTCGGTCCGGTTTCGGTTCCTATCTTGTAGGAACCCGTAACCGAAACCGAAACCGAAACCGGTTAGGGCTCTAACAAAAAATCCCCAAATCGTTCACCCTTAAACGACACTTTCGCCTTTCACATCTTCTCTTCTCTAAGTTTCTCTTGTTCTCTCGCCTTTGCTTGACGCCACCGCCGCTCGTGCTCGATGCCACCACCGCTTGCCCTCGACGCCGCCGCCGGACGCCACCGGACGCCGATCTCCCCGCGTCACCTCGCCCTTTCCTCCCTCGACGTCGTCACCCCTTGCTCGCCTCGCCACTCAACCGCGCCGGACGCTCGTCGTCCCGCCGGCTGGACGCCGATCGGCCCACGCTCACCCCGCCCTTGCCTCCCTCGACGCCGTCACCCCTCGCTCGCCTTGCCGCTCAGCCGCTTGTCGTCAATGTCGCCGATGGACGCTGCTCATCCCCTCGGTGGAGGCCGCTCGCCCAACTGCCCCCAACGTTGCTCGCCCGCTCACCCCCGAAACAGCTGTTGTATAGGAAGTTGTGCATTTATACAAAGGTTTTTGCTAAATTGACTTGTTGCAATGTTTTATATGATTTGCCTTTCTTCTGCCCTCATTGGACCTTAGCTATCACGTTCCTTTTTAAAAAAATTTTACAATATCCGGTTGCCTTGTGTCTGACATCTTTTCCTTTTAATGTACTCTTCAGAGTTCATAAACCTTGTGTCATCTGAATCAAATGAAGTTTGTAATCGAGAGGAGAAAAAAATGATTGCTCCTGAGCATGTACTCAAGGCATTAGAGGTACTCTTCTTGTTCTTGTTCTTTATTAAACACACTACTAAGCATGTAATCGAGATTGAGTCATGATAGGCTGGAATTTTTCGATTCAGTAAACATCTGTCTCGAAGGTTTTAAATAGAATGCACTGCTTTCATATCTGGTGTCCCTTAGTTGTTATATATTGTCTAATGTGCAGGATAATGGCCTTGTGCCCATTTTTGAACCTGAGATTCTTCTTGATGGAGACCACCCTATTGAGAGGACTCTTGAAATGGCAGAGAAGGTTTGATCTGAGGTCTTTTTCTATTTGGCTGAGAATAATGTTTTGTTTAAGGGTATCCTGCTTAAACCCAGCATGGTAACTCCTAGAGCTGAGCATAAGAAGAAGGCTTCTCCTGAGACAATTGCCAAGTACACTCTTACAATGTTGAGAAGGAGAGTTCCACCTGTTGTTCCAGGAATCATGGTATGTTTATGTTAACATTTATACATCTTTGCAGCCTATTGTAGTACATATAAGCCTAATGATTTGGTAGGCTGGTCGTGTGTTGTCATGAGGGTTCCCTGTTCTTTACTACTGCAATGTGTCTAATTGTAATATTTCTTTGCATGATAAAAACAGATGATCTTTCGGGCCTGTCTGCTTATTGTTATATTGTCTAGTCTTCTCATGCTTTCCTGTGCTGCAGGCTTGAGCTTCGGCGTCGATGCAATCGTAGCTTTGGATGGGACGCTGTTGTTAGAAGAACTAATCCAAGCAAAAGAGGTTATTAGTTTTCTATATCATGTTCTCCGTATTGAAGGGAAATAGGAATCACATTCTCTGCTTTGACTTCCTTCTTTTTACCTTTTGATAGGGTTTGTGTTGATTCCTTAACAACTTTGCATTTTGCTTCTTTGAACTGTTTATGGTTTGATGCTTGGCAATTTTTAGTTTCCTAAAGAAAAAAACAATTGATTTCCATCAATTTGGTGGTGAAGGAACTCTAAAATGGAAGGAAAAAGAATATCCTTCTTGCGCTGGAAAAAGGTCTAGATAAAGCATCTATTGAGGAATCAACCTCTTCTTGCCCAACATAGCCCGAGAAAGCAAACAGACCTGAAATCGCTAATGAAAATTTGCTTATATACGTCTCTTTCCTTCTAATTCAGATATTAAATTGAGTTTATAAAGATAAATTTTAAGGCTTTCTATTTTGCAACATTTAAGGAATCAATATGACGAACTTTTTCCTGCATTGTGTGAAGATCACCCTGACATATTTCCTTCAGAGCTTTATACGTGGGAACAATTTTTATGGGCTTGCGAACTTTGGTATTCTAACAGCATGAAAATTCAGTTTGCTCATGGAGCACTCAAGACTTGCCTAATCCCCATTGCTGGATTTCTTAACCATTCAGTATGTTGTTTGACTATTCTCATTTTATTTTCATGATTTCTCAGGTCTCGTGAGCATTTCTCGACGTGTTTGTTTACCATTTTGATGTGGCTATCTTCCAATGGGTATCAGTTTAGTCTGACTGAGACTCTTTTATTGGATCTGACCTCATCGCAGTAGCAGAATTACCATTAAGTAAACAGATGATGAACACCAACTTTATGATTTGCAGAAGTTTCTTGAGCATGAGTTTCTTCTTGAGAAACTATCTCGTGAAGCTCCAATATATGTCATCATGGAAGGAAGTGAACCACCTTTCTTCATGCGCTTCTTCTCATGGGTCTCCGCAAAATCTGCTGTAAGTAATTGTAATCATTATACATCTGAGTTTTTGCTGTCCTAGAATTCTAATTGATTTTTTTTCCCGGTGCAGATGCATGGAACTCATTCCAAAGGAAGCTTACAATTGTTAAGCATGGTGGTACACCAACTATTGATGTAAGACTTACGTACTTTGAAGCTTCTAAACATGCCTGCTTGAATGATTCTTAGCTGATTAGGACTATCATGCATATCCACTTCTTATCAGCTTATTTATGCATGTATGTGGATATCTTGACTCTTTAAGGAACTCATGCTTGGTCCAAGTTTGTTGCTTGCATCAGTGATTTTCTTGTGTTTGTCACAACAAAAGTTGCTAAGTTGCCATCCTTTTTTTTATTTTGGCTTGAGCTGACATAGAAGCTTTGGTTTGTCTCTTTCCTTCATTATAGTTCAAATCTGAAAATGAAAAAAAAAAAAAAATCTATTGGAACCTAGAACCGACTCTGGAACCTGTGACAGGATAGGTTCCAGGTTCTTAGTTCTAACGGGTAGGTTCCAGGTTCCAAATAATGAGGAACCTGTACCCGAGGGAAGGTTCCAGGTTCCAGACGGAACCAAACCGGAACCGGGAACCGCTCACCCCTATTCACTCACGCATTCTTCATCGAACATCCCCATCTACTATCCTTTCTTTCTTTTTTTGGGTTTTCCTATTCTTCTTCTTCTCTTTTTCTAGTTTTTCTTTGTCCTTGTTTTTTTTATTCTTTCCCTTTTGCAAGTCGTCTCCTTCCTTGGGCGATCTTCCTCAACAAGCTCCCGCCCTCACCGAAGCTCCTACATTTCTAGAGAAACCTCGTCCAAATCTCAAGCGGTCACCAAGCTACTACCCTTCACCAGTCGTACACCCCGACCACCACTTGTCGGCCAACCTCCCCGTCGATTTTCTTTTGTCATCGGACGGCCATTGTCGGCCACAAAGCATGAAACACAAAACAACGTAAACGATGATGGGGGATGCTAATCACAAAAACATCTCAACAGAACAAATCAACTTGTGGACATTCGATTTTGGCCAAAAAAGACAAAAGCAAAATTAGATGTCAGTGAAGCATTTCATCGAGCGGGTGGTGTGCGACATCGAGTGAAGGGTTTCCGACTCGACTGAGACTCGAAACGGGGCAGGGATTCTCAGCAAACATCCAACAACGCCCAACGACTTAGCTAAAGACCTATGGGGGCCGGAGTTCGTGTGAGTCGAATGGCCACGAACCCCAGCCAAGCGTACCCAAGAGGGGCAGCAAACAAAGGGAAAAATGGAAGCTTACTAGTTCGGGCTTGAGGACTTCTACCCAGAGGGGTTGTTGGACGGAGCTCGCGTGTGGCCAAGTGGTCAGCCGAGGCTCCCTCTTGCTCTTTGTTCAATCTCAGCTTTCACTGTCTCAGCCCCTCTCCTCTCTCGCGGCTCCCTCCCTCTCGCTTTTAAGCTCAGCCAACAAGCGCGCATGGCTCCTTTCACCGCCAGCTGCCTTGCTGGCTTGACTCCAACCCTAGGATCATGCTGCGCGATCCGCTGCCTTCTCTGCTCCCTTGCCATCCCCATCTCCTTTGGCTCTTACTTTGCTTTTCCTTCTATCTGCAGAGAGCGTGAGGGAGAGAGAGAGGAAGAAGAGAAGAAGATTGGGCCAGTGAAGGAAAGGAAAAATGAAGTAGGCTGGGCCAGGCCCAAGCCAATGGAAATGGACAAAGAGAAAAAGAAAGAAGGCTAGGCCAACCTAGCCTCAGCCCGGCCTCGCTTTTTTTGTCTTCTTTTCTTTTTCTTCTTCTTTTCTTTTTTATCAACTAATTCCTAATTTTGTATGTGATTAAGTCATAAATAAAATGGTAAAATTTAAGTGTCAACACCCGAAGGCTTTTGGATGCCGTTCACAGTGATGATTACGAAATGATGCCCGAAAGGATGCCCAATGGGGGCTCGGATGCCATGCTCGATGGGGCAAGACGATGTCCCGGATTTTTCCAGAAAAGCTGGAAGGTTTCAGCTATGTATGATTAATAATTAGACTCGAGATAGTGTAATATTATGGGGTATTATGTGACTCTCGATGCGCTAAACGTGTGCGAAGCATTTGAGTGTTATGTGCATACCTTAGAAGTTAATATATGGCCTTATATGAGATGTGTGAGACATGTGCATAATTTAATTGTCTTTTTTAGTAACTGAGAAGGCATGTGTATTAGGGGTGAGCATCGGTCCAGGGTTGACCCTGGACTGACCTTAGACCAGCCCAACCCTGCCGGTCCTAGTCCGATTCCCAAGGAGATGGGGTCGGTCCTTGGTCCTAGAATTCCTGGACCAGCACTGTACTGGTCGATCCTTGATCCTGAGAGTTCCGAGTCGGTCCAACCCAGACCAACCCTAACTATATATATATACACACACATAATATTATTTATAATTTTTTATATAGAGAAAACCTTAAAATAAACGGCGTCAACAATATTAAACAGCTCTTTAATGAGGAGTTCAAGTAATTTTACATTGTTTATTAATAACTTAGGTTTTTAATGTCTTTTACAGCGTCAGTAATCATAATTTACGAATGAGAAAAATGTTTTTGTTAGGAGTCCTTACGGCGTACAAAAAGGCACCTTATGGCATCCTCCTATAGTATTCATTCTTTTATGTCTTATTTATCCTCTTAATCTTCAATTTTCTAAAATCGAAAAAACTTCTCCGCTCGCCACTCGACACTCGCCTCGCTTGCTTTGGGTCACTAGTGCCGCTCGCCACTCGATGCTCACTTGGCTTGTTGCTCCCCGCTCGACATTCAATGCTCATTCTGTTCGACGCTCAGCCCACTTGACCATCACCGCTTGCCTTTCTTAGCTGACCTTGCTCATTATCGAACCCATTGGGTCGGTACGGTCCTCTGTTGCCCTTTCAAATGGTACAAAAAATGAAATAAAAAATTATTTGTTAGTCTTGGGTTGACCTTGAAACCGAACCAAACTCATTGGGTTAGTCTGGTCCTCAATCGCTTTTTTAAGGAGTACAAAAAATGAAATAAAAATTATCAGTTGATTTGGTTCCGGGTTGACCCCGGAACCAAACCAAACCCATTGGGTCGGTCCGGTCCTCAATCCCTAGCTTAATAGGGTCGGTCCTCGGTCCCAAAAATTGAAGACCAATACTGTGCGGGTTGATCCTAGGGTTAGGGGGTGGACCGGCCCAACCCGAACCATGCTCACCCCTAATGTGTATGTTATAAAGGCCATTAGTTGTGACTTGAGTAACACGTAGATGTTTTGGAAGTGATTATTAAAGTCTTGAAGGTCATGATAATATTTTAGACACTAATATCCGACACGTGGGAATATTATTTACTATTAATTGCATTATGTGTAACACGCGTGAATTTCTATGCTATTATTTAGGACTCAAGGGACACTTATACATTATTGAAGTGATTAATTGACATATTGAGAATTGTTATGAGCATGAGATGCTTTATGGATTCTTGTTGGGACGAAGGTTTAGGTACAGGATGAGTACCCCTCATGTTTACAGTCAAGGCAAAGCAAAGGCTTTGCTATTGATTTGCCATTGATAAATTTGGGTCAGGTAATAGTAAGGTTCTAATGCGAGGCATCCGCCTGTACGAGATTTAGGTTATTTACTTGTTGAGTTTTCAACTCATTTGTTGTTTAACCATTTTCAAGCCAACAGGTATGAGTCTTCTGCCATCTCATTTTGGTCTCCCTTTATATATGAAGATTATGGTGCTTGACATTAAGAATGCTATGACCGATATCCTCTTCTAGCACCACACCAGAACGATGTGGGTGGACGAGGTCGTGGGATACCTAGTTCCCCATCTTTATGTTGCCTGGTTCGCTTGGGTCGACGAGGACTTCTACGATTCTCTTCATAGGTTCAACAATCCGGCCGATCATGCTGACGAGTCGGTGATGCCCCCTCCTATAGGCACCGTGGATAACCCCGAGTCAAACCCCGACTACGACCCAGCGCCGAGCTCTAGCCATGACGATACGGCTTTTGATGGAAACCATTTTTGGTAGTCGCTCTTATAGAAGGAGCTAGGACAAACCCCTCCCCCCCTTATATCTTTTTGTGTGGGGCGATAATCAGAATGGCCCTAAAGAAATGGGCTTATAAATGAATCTTTCTTATTTATATAAATGAAGCATATAAGATGTATAGTTTATGTGTGTTTTCCTTACTATCGATTTGACGTTATTGATTGAGTGATTGAGTCGAACGCTTCCACGTGTGCTTAATAGAAAGATAAAATCATTGAGACGGCAACGGATCCTGAGACATCGCAAATTAATCTCGACGTGGCGGATGTCATGTTGCCGTGGCAAGGGAAGGTCCGGGGATACCTAGTTCCCCATCTTTATGTTGCCTGGTTCGCCTAGGTTGACGAGGACTTCTACGGTTCTCTTCATAGGTTCAACGATCCGGCCGATCATGCTGACGGGTCGAAGATGCCCCCTCCTATAGGCACCGTGGATAACCCCGAGTCAAACCCCGACTACGACCCAGAGCCTGAGCTCTAGCCATGACGATACTGGCTTTTGATGGAAACCATTTTTGGTAGTCGCTCTTATAGAAGGAGCTAGGACAAACCCCTCCCCCCTTATATCTTTTTGTGTGGGGCAATAATTAGAATGGCCCTAAAGAAATGGGCTTATAAATGAATTTTTCTTATTTATATAAATGAAGCATATAAGATGTATAGTTTATGTGTGTTTTCCTTACTATCCATTTGACGTTATTGATTGAGTGATTGAGTTGAACGCTTCCACATGTGCTTAATAGAAAGATAAAATCATTGAGACGGCAACGCATCCTGAGACATCGCAAGTTAATCTCGACGTGGCAGATGTCATGTTGTCGTGGCAAGGGAAGATCTGGGGCATGACAATTAAACTGTCCATTGATTCCAAAATCGTTTCAAATCATTAATATAGCCATTAAATCTAAAACCGTTTCATATCTTTGATTTAGCCGTTAAGTCCGAAACTGTTTCAGAACATTAATTTAGCTATTGATTCTAAATTCACTTTAAATCATTAATGATGCCATTGATTCTAAACTCACTTTAGATCATTAATGTGTCTATTGATTATGAGCTCTCTTCAGATCATTAATACAGTTATTAATTCTGAACTCACTTCAAATTATTGATTTGGGCATTGAATATGAACCCGATACTAATCTTCTATTCAGCCGTAAAGTTTGAAACCCACTTCAGATTTTTGATTCAGTTATTTAGATTTTCAGCTCGACTCAATCCGATTGCCTCAATTGGAAACACATTTGTAATATTGTATCTCCTATTCAAACATCATTTTGAATTAGTAACGATGTGTGACATCTCTAGGTTCATCACTGAGCTAGCAGTAATACTCGTATTAACACATTAACACAACCAGGGGAACTATTTGTCCAAATCAATCTCTCGTTCCTACAAATCATGAATGACATGTACCAATATGTCATGGCTATCTAGACAATGTAAATATTTCAAGAACATAACGAACTTATTAGCTTTGGTGACCATGTAATTTAATATTTCTATTTCACTATGTCCCGATCGAATAAAGGCCATGGAAATGTTTGTCAAGCCACCAGTTTGATCATATGCCCAAATCTAATTAACACGTGTTTATATAATACATAAATCATTCATTCTTAGTTACAACCTCGGCCGAGGATTCCAATACAATGTCACAATTATATCACATAGAACATCAATAAGACATTCCATATTGCGCACTCATGTACCTTCGTATGAAAACAAATTGTGACCATCAAGTACAAAGACGATTCGACAAAGTATCAATATGTGCACTTTTGAACCATAGACATCCAACATACAAATCAGCATAATACCTCAAGTTTAGGATTTTACACAAGACCAAAGCACTAACAATTAGTCATTGACTCTGCTAAAAGCTTCTATGTTGCTAATTGCTCTATACATGCCACGTTTAATGAACTTGTCCAAGAAAAGCACCTGTTTTCTTGCTCAAGTATCACAATACCCAATGGCTTATGACTTATCATCCCCTAAGGTATCTAATACTCAATGGTGAAGCTTAAGAATACACCGGTCTCAACAGAATCATTAATATCCTCTCAATTATCCATCCACCAAAAACTGTTTAAATATTCTCTATAACTGTAAACTTGTCACGCATATTCTTATCATCTTAAGAACATGTTAAGTTGCAACTAATCTTATGGACTCGTTCATATAAATGGGACGATGAATGAATATTTCTTTGACTTACGTACCTAATATGTAATTATTACATGGCTGCTTTAGGATATACACCTAACACAGACCACCTAAAAGGACGTGAGTGCAAAGGACGTGAGTGCAATGCTGGCTCAACTTTCATTGGTCTAGGAGGTGAGTATTAAATTAGTTCATATAAGTTTTGTTTACAAAATTGGTATAGACCACTTCCAAGTTGGAAATTATCAAACTAGTGAGGACGATGCCGTCACGTCACATCATTCTAATTTCCAGTTAAACTAGTTCATTTAGGGTGAACACTAGTTGTACAGGTATTATCTTATGGTATTCCTATATTTCAACACAATTAAAAAAAAAAAAAAACTGATTACCAGAAACGCATTTTGATGGATCCATACATAATACGGAGAGAAAATTTGACTTTGTCACTTGCAATACAGCACACCATAAAGAGGACAATCACTCCGATTCCATCTAACACAAGATGTGGTGATATAACATTAGAGTAACATTATTTAACACAATGATTACTTAAGAAAATGACAAGCAATTCAAGTCGAGTTAAATAGAAATAATCCATGATAAACTCAACATTTGTAAAATACAACATAAGATAAGTGTACAGCGTATTTATATACAAGGAAAATAAATCCACAATATTCAATTATCTAGATTATGGTATATATTGTTTTCACGTAAATTTTCATTTCGTTGTTAAATTTCATGATTATTGTCACTATACAAAATTGCTATATTGTCGCAACCGACATGCAAACACTCTACTATTAGTTTTGTTAAGAATTATTGAATTGGTGAAATATTCGCATAATAACCCCTTTGTTGAGGAAAAAATGGGTTAAAAAAAAGGACAACTCAGTTTGAATAGCTCGAGTATGGTCTCATCAACCATTGAACCATTTAAAACGATGCGATTATTGACCAGAAAACACAAATTGACCCTACTTAATTGCCAGGTCTAGAAGAAGTGAGCTGAAATTTGAGTGGGACCCATATATAGGATTGCCAACTAATATGACAATTAATTATATTTCTACATAAAATATAAATAACATATCAACAATAGAAAAATGTCTAATAATTTCGATCACCAACTCAAATTGACTTCACATGCCAATAGAATCGCAGGATTATAATTTTCAAGAGATTCGATTCGATCGAGCTGGTCCACAAGTTGGGTTAGGCTAGTACTAGCTTCACGGCATCATGCCCTTGCATCTTTTATTTATTAGATCATCAAAATCTTATTTCGTATGTTGAGACAAAATATGATCTAACTGCTCTAATTGAACATTGGTAATGTAATAACTATAAATTTGCAAGTCCTTGATCGCCCCGAGGGTCCTATAAACAAATTTTGTTGGACTTGGAGTTTATTGCCTTCAATGCATTTTTTATGAGCTCATTTATCTTTTGTAATTTTTAGAGGCTATGGCTATTTCAACGCCTTAAAAATTTAAAGGTTGAATATCACAAAATCCCAAACTTAACCCTCAACTTTCCCATTGTGATACAAATATTGAAACTTCTTTTGTGATAAAAAAAAGCTTGAATTTATACCAGTGTGATAAATATATCTTAGATGGAATTAAAATAAAGAGTATGTGTGTCACATGTATATAAGTTTAGATTTTTCTATGACAAAAAAAAGTGGGAGTATTTTTGTTACAATAGGTAAGTTTAGAGTTTTTGGTAACGCAAAAAAAAAAAGTTTGAAATATCATAATGAGTATAGTTTGGAATATTTTTGTGGTATTTGCCCAAGTTTAAAATACCACGGCCACCATAGTCTCAACCATGGTCTCAACCATCAAAATGCCTTAACTGGCGAAAGTACCCCGCAAAGGTAGGCCAATCGCACGATATATCACCTTTTTTATTCGATCCACGATCAGCAAGAAACGAAGAAGGAAACGGCAGATAGCATTGCCGAGATGTCTTTGTAATTTCTTGAGGCGACCGCCTAAGATAATAGTAAACTATGAAGTTATTGAATTGGAAACGGCAAATGCCATATCTCTGTTGTTGCACTTTCTTCTATATCCTCCATAACTAAGGGTGTGCAACCGGACCGGGTCAACCCGGTTCCCGGATCGGCCCACCGGGAAAACAGGGTCGGGAACCGGTTCCGGTTGAAACCAGTCCGGGAACCGGTTCCCAAAGTTCGAGACCCCCGTTTGAACCGGGTCCGGAACCGGTTCGGGGGAATACCCACCCGGAACCGGATCGACCGGACCGGTTCGGGAACCGGTTTGAGAACCGGTTTTTAAGGCAGAAGACCAAAACCCTATTCGTTTCTATCTTTACTCTCACGCTCGTCGCTCTCAGCCTCTCACCTCCGCCGATCCATCCAAGCGCTGTGCGGTGCTCGACTCCACCCCCGTCGCGATCTTCACCGTCGACAGCGTCCTCCTCCCCGCCGAGCTGTTCGGCAAGTCCGTGGGGGTGGCCCGCCTGCTTCGATCCAATCGAGGTGATCATCTTCTCAAATTCCCTTCGCTTCTTCTCTCGTGTGGTCCGCCGATTCGTTGCCTGCTAGCGAATGTCTTTCCGGCCGATGCTTTGTTTTGCGCTCGTGTCCTCGTGGACTGGTTGCTTCTCCCGAGGAAATCGTTTGTTGCTTGCGTTCTCTTTCGCTTTGTTGTCGTGTATGCTCTGTTGGGTCTCTTCTTCTGTCGGTCGTTGGATGGGTCGTTCGTCGGTGACGTCGCAGCAGCTGAATTCGGGCCTGCGTCGTCGAGTTGGAGTGTGTATCTGTGTCGATCTTTGTTGTTCATGCATGCTCATGGTCGGTGGAGCGGTGATTTCAGCTGTGATTGCTCGAATTTGAGCTCTACAATGCCGGGCGTGTGTATTTCTTATTGAAGGTTCTTTTTTTTACCCCCGGGGTATCTCAAAGTTGTCGTCTATGGGATCGATTACTTGGGTTGGCGATGAAGTCAGATGATTTGGGGGTCTGGGTGATTTTAGGGTTTTGGACTCGAATGATTTGTAAGAATCACAGGTCGTTGCCTTTACAACACGATAGAAGAGAAAGAGAGTTGGTTGGCAGTTGAAGTTAATTTTTTTTTTCCTGCGTCCTGCTTTGTTAATCTCTTTTCTACTTTAGGAAGCCAACGTATGTCTGATGATATCGGACTGTGTCTACTGGTACCACGTACGATGACTTGCTTTCTTGAACAATGTTGTTTGCATCCGCCCTCGTACGAGATGGATTCTTGTTCTTCAATCTTTATCACATGAACACATGTTATTCTTTTCTTTACTAGTTATACAATGAAGATTTAGCCATTGTTTTCAGCGTTGAGTTATCAACGAAAGGCAGGCTTTTTGTTATTCCACAGGGAGTATTATGTGAAGCTTGTAATTCTTATGCAAAACAGGTTCCAATATAAAAAGGGTCAACCCTGTTCCCAGACCGGAAAAATAGGGTGAGTCGGGAACAAGGTCCAATGCAAACAGGGTCGGAAACAGGATCCAAAAAAAGAGAACCGATTATAACATGATCGGGTACGAAGGGCCCGCGCTGCACTTACCCACCCTGGACCGCTCACCCCTATCCATAACTCTTGAAAGAAAAAAGAGGAGGAGCAGGATCCCTTCACCCCGGAAGAGCTATGGCGGAGGCGATCGTCTCCAAAGTAGCTAAACTTCTGGAAGATCTGACGGAGGAGGGAAAATTATGGGATGTCGTCGAATTTCAGATGCTCAAGAAAACCGTTTCCACTCTCCAAAATGTAGTGCCCGATGCGGAAAAGCGGAACCTCAAATCATGGCTTCACGAACTCAAAGCTGCTTTCTATGATGCAGAGGATTTCCTCGAAGAATGGAGATTTGACGTTATGCAATTACGAGAATCGCCGAGCAAATATGAGAAGTTGAAGCAGGTAGATACCCTCTTTCCACCTTCAAACGAACTTGCTTCAGAGCTGAAGAGCATTAGGAAGAGATTAGAAGCCATCGCTGCTAGAGGGAAGTCTTTGCAGTTGCGAGAGCACGCGAAAGATGTACAGGTAGATAAAAGATCGAGGAAGAGATGGTTGTCAGTCTCCTCCGTGTCCGAGGTGGAGATTATAGGGAGAGATGGTGCTGAAAGGGCAAGCGCTGCTGAAGGCGCTTTATATTCTGACTTGCGAGAGTACGCGAAGGATGCGCATGTAGAGAGAGGATCGACGAAGAGAGAGCAGTCGGACTCCTTTGCGTATGGGGAGGAGATTACAGGGAGAGATCATGCGAAAAGCGCAATTAAGAAGTTCTTGTTAGACTCTGATACTGAAAAGAAAATTTCCGTCCTGTCAATATGTGGTCCAGATGGGATTGGAAAGACTGCTCTTGCTCGATGTCTATACAAAGATGACATGGTCAACAAGCATTTTGATTTAAGGATATGGATCTGTGTGGGTGACGACATGTCTAATCTCAAAATGGTATTGCGAAAAATGATAGAAAGTGCAACAACAGAGAGAGCAGAAGACGTTGAGTTGGAGAGTCTGCAAAATCAACTTATGGAACACATTCGTGGGAAGAAATGTCTCCTAGTTATGGACGATGTACGGTGGTTTGAGTTTCCTGCACAATGGGGGAGCTTGAAAAGTTTATTTATGGGAGGTACCGAAGGAAGCAAGATTCTGATTACTACATGCGATCAGTTAGTTGCGCATTTCATGGGCACAACCTTATCTTATTTCCTTGAGGCCCTTTCTGAAAGCTCGTCTTTAGATTTATTGTTGAGAATGGCTTGTAAGGAAGAAGAAGAGACTAGAGATTCAAAAAAGCTAACAATCGGGAGGCAGATAGTTGAAAAATGTCGTGGAATCCCTTTGGCTCTACGAACATCCGGAAGTATATTATTCTTCAAGAAAACTGAAGCTGAGTGGTTACATTTTGAGCGCGAGATCCCAAGATATTCTGCAGAATCAGATTTGTATGGGGTAATCGCACATGTTATAATTAGTTATCATCATCTCCCATGCCATCTAAAACAGTGCTTTGACTTCTGTTCATTGTTTCCCAAAGATTGGGTGATTGATAAACTAATGTTGACGAGTCTATGGATAGCAGAAGGATTTATCCAGCGCATAGACAACCCAGATCAGGATATGGAAGATATTGCTCACGACTATTTTATGGATTTACTTAGGAGGAATTTCTTTCAAGACTACTAAAGATGAACTTGGAAATGTGACCTCCTGTAAGATGCATGATTTAATGAATGAGATAGCGTGCACAGTTGCTCAAACTGAGTATTCTCAACACTGTTTTCAGCTCCGGTCATCAATTGCTGAAAGAACTCGTCATGTATCCTGGGATTCAACTTTAGATTTATCACAGGGACTTCGCACTACTCTACTCAGAGCAAAACATCTGAGGACATTCATCAAAATGGATCAAACAAATCGCTTGAGGTGCCAAGCTCAAATGGGTGTGAAAACTCTCTGTGAACTCATTTCTAGTTTCAAGTTCTTGCGTGTCTTGGATTGTCATGATAGTGGTATTGAGAAGTTGCCAAGTTCTATTTGTGAGTTGAAACACTTGACATTTCTAGATCTCTCCGAAAATGGAGAAATCGTAAGGCTTCCTGATTCTATGACAAGATTGCAAAAGTTGCAAGTACTTAAACTCAATACGTGTTACAAGGTAATAGAGTTGCCAAAAGATATAAGAAAATTGGTCAACCTCAGGCAATTGGAGATTAGCAATTGTAATGCCCTATCTCATATGCCACATGGGTTGGGCCAGTTGACTCTTTTGCGCACTCTAACAGATTTCTTTTTGCCCGATGGCTCTTTTCCAGAGGATTGCGGTGGGCTAGGGGAGTTGAACAGGTTAAGGAATTTGAGAGGAAGCCTCAGGATTGAAGTTAGGGGAGAAATAGAAGATGCGGTAGCAGAGTCAAATGCTGCGAACTTGAGGGAGAAGGATTCCTTAGTTTCACTAGTATTAGTGTTTGCTGGAAAAGAAAGTGATGAAGTTCTACTCAGAGAGCTGCAGCCAAGCTCAAATCTTCGAAGCTTAGAAATAAGAGGTTATGGGGGTGCAAGGTTTCCAAGCTGGATGTCTCGCATGCCTAAGTTACTTGAGCTACGGTTGTTTCATTGTGCAGGATGCAAAAGTCTCCCACCACTTGGTGAGCTTACAAGCCTCAAGCGTTTGGAAGTTGGTGAGCTACCTATAGTGGAGTACACAGAAAGTGATCTTCATGCCCTCTCGTCACTTCCTAATCTCTCTGCACTAAGGATATGGGAGTGTCCTAATATGGAATGGATTCCACCCCTTCTACATGTCAAGGAGTTGAAACTTCCTAGTTTTCCTTTGGAATCTTTGCGAACCTCAGTTGCCACTATTGAACACGTAATTGGTATAAATGATCGAGTGAAGGATGTACTCAAGTTATTGGAAATAGATGATGATGAGGTTGGAGTGCGCATTGTTGGAATCCATGGAACTAATGGAATTGGCAAGACCACTATAGCGAAGGCCGTATACGACCAACTCTCCTCTTGTTTTGATAGTTGTAGCTTTCTAGCAGAGATTGGAGAAACGGCACAAAATGCTGGTGGTATTCAGTTTGTGCAAACTAAGTTAATATGCGATATTCTTGGGCGAGATGGTGATGTTACTTCTTTTGAAGGAGGAATTAGGTTTTTCCTGAATGTATTTCACAATATGAAAGTTCTTATTGTCCTAGATGATGTGGAAAAGGAGTCTCATCTTCATGATCTTGTAGGAGACCGGCTTGACTGGTTTGGCTCTGGAAGTCGGATGATTGTTACTTCAGAAAATGGTGGAATTCTCCAAACATATGACTCTCAAGACCTGGTTCGTACATATGAAGTGAATGAGATGGATAATGATCGAGCTCTTCAACTTTTTCGCAAGCATGCTTTAGGAACACACGGTTTGATACCTGGCTATCCTGAAATTGGGAAGCGCATTATCAAAGCTATGGGGCGGGTTCCATTTACTATTGAAGTTATAGGTTCATTTCTGCGTGGAAAAACAATAGGAGATTGGAGGGAGATAGAAGACTTGATAAAACCATGGAAGGAGAACTCTCGAGAGGTTTTGAAGGATTGTAGGGAGATTTCGAAAATCTGTTATGAAGCATTAGATGAAAAGCAGAAACAAATTTTTTGGGACATAGCATGGTTTGCCAATGGCGAGGACAGCCGAATTGCATCATATATGTGGCCTGAGCGAGATCTTTTGCCTTCTCACCATGTTTTGATGCCCTTAGTAAAAATTCAAGCAGACAACTTGCTTTGGATGCATAAGCTGTTGAAGCACCTCAGTGGATCTATAGATAAAGGAGATCCTGGAAGGCGTAGTAGACTATACGTGGATAATACAAATCTGGAAGTCATCAACTGGGAAGAGGTAAAGGCTTATGGTTCAATGGGCTTATGGTTCAATGGTTTACTTTCTTCCGTAAAATGAAAGCCTTGACATATAGGGTCTAATATGAGCTTTACTTATTTCACCATCTAAAGTTTTTCTTTGCACGCACGGAAAAGAAAGCACTCTAGTCCTTATCACATGGCAAAATTGTCAAATCGTGTTTTATAGCTTCAGATTATTTGTTACTTTTGGCAACTGTAGGGAATGGAGGAGCTGGAAGTCCTCTGTTTTGACTTCAAAAATCGCCGTCCCCATGAATTTACAGAAACAGATTTCAAGAGCTTGCCAAACATAAGGTTCTTGAAAATCGATCATGCACGTATGTCTGGAAATTTTGCAAATGTATTTCCAAAGTTAAGGTGGCTTCGTTGGCAAGGGTGCCCAAAAGATTTCGAAGTAACAGAATTTACTCTGACCCAACTAGTCATTCTTGATCTTTCATGGAGCAAAGTCACCGAAGACTGGAGAGGTTGGATGAAAATCAAGGTGGTTTCCTATTACTGCTCTAATGCATTTATTTTGTTAACTATCTAGCAATTGACTTTATGATGTTTTCTGTTCTGTTTTACAGACGGAGCAATTGAGAGTCTTAAATCTCACCGGGTGCACTGAGTTACTGATAAGTCCTCCCTTTTCTAGCTTCCCGAAATTGGAGATGCTGATTCTAGAGGGATGTTCTCGGTTGGTTTATCTAGATCCTTCAATTGGTGGTCTCAAAAATTTGCTTTGCCTGAATTTGAAGTCCTGCACTGAACTCAACATGTTGCCTGCTGAAATGGGTGGCTTGGAGGCTTTGAAAGAACTCCTCATTGATGAGACTTCTGTGCAAGAAATTCCCTTGGAAGGTGATTTAAAGAAACTTGAAACTCTTTGCGCCTCCAATTGCTTGTCATTAAGTCTCTTGCCCCATTCTTTTGAACACCTGACATCACTTACAATACTCTCAGTAGATAATTCAAAGATTATCAAACTATCTGATGGATTTGGTGAGCTGGTGAAACTCCGACGCTTGTCATTGAGGAATTGTCGTTGGATACGAGAACTTCCAGACTCCATTGGCCAATTAAACTCTTTAGAGGAGCTAGATATGTTGGGAACAGGCATTTCAAAATTACCAGATTCCTTTGGAAATTTGCAGAGATTGAGAGTATTAAAGATGGACTATTGCTTCATAATAGAATTTCCTAGTTTTATTGGGCGTCTACATAGCCTTGAAGAAATGCATGCCTCCTCATGTAGGAGTCTAAAAGGGGAGATTCCTAGAGGCATTGGGGAGCTAATTCATCTGAGAATCTTGAAGCTGCAATATACTGGCATTTGCAGCATACCTTCTGAAATCAAGCATCTTTCCAAGCTGGAGACTCTTGATCTACTTCACTGCGACATGCTTCACGAGTTGCCAGCACTTCCCTCTGGTTTGGTTACTGTGCGTTTGAGTTCAAAATTGAAGGAAAATATGTCTTATCTTTAGAATCTATCTCTGTTTCAAAGAGTTGGGGCTGGTTGTTTAAGATCACCTCCAGCAGAATTGTGGAATTTGTTTCATCATTGTGTAACTTAAATAACAAGGTCATTGAAAACCACTTTTTGTCCCTAAGTTCAGTGACAGCATTAAACATATTCATACAATTAATGGACTAAATTAAATATGTACCAAAAGTCCAAAAAACAAAATTGAACAAATTAAAAGTTCAAGGATAACATTACAAATTCAACTAAAGTTCAAGCATCATATTAAATAAATTTAAAATTCAAGAATCACATTGCATATTACGCCAAAGTTCAAGGACTTTTTGTGTTATTTATCCAACCGGGAGAGTTTTACACATTTTGTCTTACCTTTTTTGTCTTCTCTGTCATGTTTTAGCTGCCGACGGAGTCGGCCATATGTCACTCTACACTAAATTTACCTCCATGTGTACTCTGATAGACAAGGACCTTTAGACCAGATTCCATCCCAGTACACTCACCGTGACTAGAAACTTCTTGGGCCATCTTTTTTTTTTTTTTTTTGGTTGAAATTCTTGAGCCATCTAGTACTAAAGAAAATTGGCCTAATCCCAATTATATTGTCTCGCTTACAAAATGTTCCAAAAAGAGCACGTTGAGGTCAGTAAAGGCATCCCTTTTCCAACTCCCAAAAAGAAGAAAAGGCACATTTTCTTATCCGATGGATAAAAAGTACCGCTGATATCTTTTTCGTCTAAACGATCATACACCGCAGCAATTCAATTTGATTGACCAACACTTATATAACTGGTCAAATTAGTAATTTATGAACATCTACGGGACGGCCGGGGTTTGACCGGACGATGATGCCATATGTAACAATTTAAAATTGGCTCAAATTTATGCTGTCTACAGCCATTTTTTATTGAATAAACTATTTTTAAGAATATTTGAAAAGTGGGTCATTTTTGTCCTCAACGTATGAGTACAACATATTTCTCAGACATGATCATAGAAGATTGAATTAACCTTGAAACCTCATGATAAAACTTCAAAGTCAACCTTGGGTACAATTGAGCAGAGATGCCTGGCAGCGTCAATCCATCGTAGCAATGATAATGAAGTTTAACACAACTAGCCCTCTTCTTGCAAGCACAGTGCCTATTAAATAGTCACCAGAAACGCCTTTACTCATAGGAAGGCCAATCGAGAACAGTACCACATGCTTTCAGTAGCAATACTGGGAAGAGAAAATATACTGTTTGCACCAATAGATAAAATAGAAAAGTAATGTCTTTAATCTTCATATATTCTTTTTGTTGTTTTGCAAGAGAACACTACTCTGCGCGCTCTCTAAGGGTCATTTGCGAGCTTCTGCCTTCTTCTGTTCTTTGGCTGTAGATGAAAGAGTTTTTGAATCAGTTATGGCGATAAGGGCAAAGCAAGACTAACAAATACAGCAGTCTCAAAGACTTTACCAGCTTTCTCTTCCTCTCGCTTCTTGGCAGCTTCTGCTCTTTGTTGCCGAATGAGGGCTAAACGCTCTGCAGGAAACACGAGTGCAATTATGAGCACCAAAAACCAAAACTAGAAAGGAGAAGGGAATGGATATGAAAAATGACCATTCAATTACACCAACGAGAAGAAACTGACGGACATAGTCAAGATTGACTTTGTGGTTTGCATGGTTATAAGAATATGATCACTTTTCCAACAGTCATTTTTGTAGCTTTCATCTCGTCGTTCAGTGTATGAATTTACCTATCAAACTCAAATTAGGTTTCAAGTTGCCAGACCACAAGATTTTAGATTAACATTAAGTGACACACTTGATAGAAACATTCATAGCTACATTGATTCATCAGCAGCTGAATCTTAAAAAAATCATGAATAAATTGGACGATTCTTTTTTTAACTTGGTTCACACCCCTGAAACAAATTGGTTTATACAAAAATTGAATCAAATTGTACGGTTTAAATTGCGAACCAACAACAAGAAAGATATTAGTTTTACAGTCTTAAGGAGGCAATGCACATTTCTAACCTATATGGGAAGGAAAAAAAGAAAAGAGAAGACAATAACATTTCCCATTCTCTGGTCCCTTTCTTTGTAGTTGGATTTGTCTCAAATGAGGTTCACACAGAAAGCTCAGATGCCACTGACATAATTTGTGCAAGCACTTATTTAGCCACCAATATCCAACCTGACCCTGGCTAGCTAGTGTTCACTTGGAATAAGAGTCATGATATCCGGGATTTTATTTTAATATTATATATCATGAGTGACTGATTTAAAGTGAATAATTTCAACGCTGAACTTCAATAGGAGGCCCAAAATGAAGGGTTCAAATTAAACTTTGCAGCAGTAAAATTTAGCAATGAGAATTTAAAGTATGTTAGGCTTCACTGACATATCAACAAAGACAAAAGACACAACACTGCTTATCCTGCTCCCTTTTTATGTTTACATTGATTGACTTAATTACATCTGATAGATTACAATTCTGGTTATTACTTTCCCTCCCCTTCACCAACAACGCAACAACTTGTCTACCAACCTCGATCTTGCTTGACTTCTCCCTCCCACTTCATCAAAATGAAGATACTCATTCCATCAGTCTGATACACTTACTCATTCTAATACACAATCCAAACTCACCAAGATGTTCATACTACTAACTTCAATGCATAGCCGTAGTTCTACTTAAAGACAGGAAAGCAATAAAGTCGGTGGGCTAATAGCATGTGAGCAAGCAAGCCAGTTTCCTTCCCAAAGTCAATAAGAGGTTTAACATGATGGTCATTCGTCTGTATTTTTACACAGCTAATACTACCAAAAATTACTCGAGTACAGTAGTTTTTTTTTTTTTTTTTTTTTTTTTTTTTTTTGGTCATAACTTCAATATCACAGTAAACTAGCTAGAAAGTCCGCTGCCTCCCTGCAGTAGAAGCTAAAAACTATCAAAACCATTTCAGGAAGGGCGTATTTACACCACAATTTCCATGATATAGGTAATAAATACCCAAATATGTTGCACATGTGAACATCAAATTACCCTATATGACTTATGAAAACTAATAATATAAATATTCATGGACAGATGAAATCTTCTTTCTGCTCAACCAAACACTGCTTACCTAGATCTTTCTTGGCTTGTTCTGTTTTTCCTTGTTCCTGTAGCCTCATGTATCGTTCGTGAGCTTTCTGCTTTTCTATCTCCTCCCTGCTCATGTAAAGACAATTAACAGATGAATACTTCTTCAATGAATAAAAAAATTCAAAAACTTTAAATTCAAGCTATAAAAACCAAGAAGTTTTATCCGGATTCTTATTTTCCTCAGAAAACTGTCAAATTGCAATATGAATAAATAACTCCTAAAAAAACCAAACTTTCACTCAACCCTAATGCAAACAAATAGCAATCTCATAGAGAGAAGCAAATAAGCATCTACAAACCTTTCCCGCCTTGAAAGTTCCGTTGTCTTGCTCGCCTGAAACACAACACCCAGTGGGTTTTTAAGAAGCAGATCTCCAATATTTTGGCAACGCTAAGAGGTATCCAGGGCTATACAAACTTACATCAGCATCTTTAGCTTTCAAGTTCTTTGCCTTCACCAAATTTGGATTTTCAATTTGAATAACACTTTCAGTCCCTTTCCGCTTCTGCAATTATTTGGCACAAATACACCACAAAGTTCAACAAAATCAAGTCTCGCCATAAACAATTGAACGCACTCAAATGACATTTTCAACCGAGATAGGTCGGTGGGCATTACTCACTTCAGTCTCTTCACCAGATTCTTCTCCTGATTCTTCTTCTGATTCTTCTTCTGATTCTACGTGCTCAGCTTCTTCCTGAGAACAAAATATACACTTATTGTAGTATAATATCATGTAAAATAGCGTCAAAGAATAAAATAAAAGCCCTCCAGCAACCAAGATTCCGTGTGAGAGAGAGAGAGAGAGACCTGTTTGAATGAGCGAGGACGACTGGAAGTACCCGCAACTGCAACAGTATAAACAACAAAGCCAGCTTAGCCAAGAATAAAGTCAGGCAAAAACACAACAGGTTCTTCAAAAGATAGCAACTGCGAGAGCTTGCCAAGTGCAATCTCTCTGAATATTGACTTTAGGTTATTTAGAAGTAAGAGAGCATAAAACTCAAACTCAGTTTTCTCTCTCTCATTGTCATCGCTGTCATGGATATCAAGTAATCCTATTCATCAAATTGACAAAATAACCCGGCTTGTGCCATAAGGAATAACGTTGAAAGAGAAAACACATTCGGTTCTATAAAGACATGCCGGACCATTACCATTATCGAGAATTTTCCTAGTGAAAGAAATTATAATCATTAGCTGACAACTATTTTATCTAGGCTCAAATCAAATTGTGCGTCGCTCCTGTTGCAACGGGACAATCATACTACAGTCTAAATCCGACTACCATCCTCGTTCTTCCTTTCTCGACATCACGACGATGAAACCATAACGCAACCGCAAGAAAAAAAAAAAAAAAACATCATTCCAGATAAATTCTTAAAAACAACCATCCCCACCTCCTCCGAAGTTTCACTTATTCCCTCGATCATTAAGATCTCAAAAAACCAAACAGATCCAGCAAAACAGAACCACACCCAATTTCAGCCCGACCACAGCCAAACAAACAAGCAACCCACCGACGGTCAACGAACGGGCTACTCCCAACAATCACAAGCGATGCCGAACGAAAGAGGGTCGTCGAAATTCGCAAGAAAAATCAAATCTTTGTGCGCTCGCGGCTTACTCATCTCGTCGGGAGTCGAGAACTGGCGGCGACCCGTGGGCTTGCCCTTGAACTTTCCCCTCCCCATGGCTCAGAGACGCGCGCTCTCCCCCCCACCGGCAGAACACGATTCGGGCACGAAAGAGGAGATCGACCCAGATCCGCAAGGAGACGATCGGCCTCGCTCCCGACGCAATTGGGTGGTTATCGTTTCGCGAGGAACAAGAATCTTCCGCGGAAGAGCCGAAGAGAGATGGAGCTGAATCGATTCCTTCTTCCCCACCTTTTCACCTCCCCCACTATCCGCGAATCGGAATCCGAACAGGAAAACCCTAGGAAGCGGGGTCGGGTCGGGTCGGGTCGGGTCGCCCGTGTAAATGTCGTTAGTGGCGTGCGGTCGCAAGATTCAGATATTTAACGAGGAGTCTATCGTTGGATCTTTTTTCTTGTCTTTTTGGACCTTTTTAAGTTCTGTCGAGAGCACTTGAAATTGGCGTCGACCGAATTGAACAGCACACTTTTTTTCCCCCTTGGCAGTAAAATTATTCAAACATATCTCATCTTTTTCTAAGACAAAGACATGCAGGTACCCCCGAACTTTAATTATTGGTACATCCGGTACCTCAATTATTTCTTCTGTTTAATTAAAGTGTATGGACTTTCGCTTGTTTAGTAAATGAAAAATATGACGAGATTAGTGGATTCATAAATTATTCACATTAAGTTTTCCTTATTTATAAAGGGATAAGTGTATTAGAAGTCTTAATATTTATCATCAAAGCGCAATTGAATCATAAAATTTTCAACAAATATAATTAAGTCTTGAAACATGTCATGAAAGTGCAATTGAGATCTAAAACTTTCAAAAAGTGCAATCAAGTCCAAAAATTTATCAAATTGATCCAATCAAATATTTTCGGTGGCTGCCTTTTTGAAAATTTTAAGATATAATTATACTTTCGTTTAGGATTCGATTGCACTTTTTGAAAATTTTAAAACTCAATTGTACTTTCATGATAAGTTTTGAAACTTCCAATATACTCATTCCATTATTAAATTTAGCATTCTACATGTTTCATGGTCAAGTCTCTCTCTCTCTCTCCACCCACCACTCATCACCATTGCCTGTAGCAATACCACCACCATTGATCTATTGTATGAATGAAAATTAGTTATAAATTTGAACTTTGCCAATTTAATCTTAAATTTTTCTCTCTCTCTCCACCCACCACTCATCACCATTGCCTCTAGCAATACCACCACAATTAATCTATTGTATGAATGAAAATTAGTTATAAATTCGAACTTTTGCCAATTTAATCTTAAATTTTTGTCCAAAATTTCAATATAACCATTCAATTTATATCTGAAATCAACATGATTGCTTAATCATTGTCAGCCATCTTACATAGCACACCATCATGGCAATAATTTCCAGGAAAAAATGGTGAAAACAATCATATTGAAATTTCACACAAAAGTTTAGAGCTAACTTAGTAAAATCAAAACGTTTAAAATTGAATTAAATTGGCGTTAGTATAATAGATTTAGAATTGATCGGACAATATCCCCATTAGATCGCAATGCCACAATTTCCATCGCACTCCACCGCCACAAATTCAAACGCCAAAACCACACGGGCTGCCACCACCGTCATCACCGCCCAAGCAGTCAATAGGAACGTCATCACCGCCAACCAGACTCTCTCTCTCTCCGATTGAAAGTCTCACAACGTTACATCTAAAGGTCAGATGACTTCAGGTTTGAAGCCCTCAAACGAGAGAGAAAGTTTCGACCCAAAAAAAACTGGAGCGAGATAGAGAGAATGTCATCGGCATTGACAATTGCCAGGCGTGGCGGGTGAGGTGACTTAAGGGTTGTGGCGACCACATAAGCATGGAGGAAAAGGAAGAAGAAAGAAAGGTCCATTTCAAATTCGTTGTCGCTCGAATGGGTGACCTAAGTTAGGGAAAAACTCATGATGTGGCACACCATGACCACATCATGCCAAATTTTTAAAAATTAGCTGCTTGATTGAACAAAGAAAACCGTGCATCAAATTGAATATCAATACAAAAATTTAGATTCTTGCAATGTCATCATTCTACTATTCAACAAAAATAATCGATGAATCTTTGAATTTCCGATTAATTCTCATTAGATGTGCCGTTTCCTCATTCCATGCACATATTGAAAAACACAAATTCCGACTTCTAAATTTGCTTTATGAGTGTGCAAATACGATAATTTGATAATGATGAGTTATTTTTGTCAGTCTTTAACCTAAGTCTCTCCTTTAAATCATGCAGTAGTTCTTAAGGAAAAAATCACCAAATACCCTAAATTAACTTTGTTATGTGACATTAAAAATCCTAAACTTATAACTGTGTGAGACGTTTACTCTCTATCAAGATTCTATCATTGAACATTAAAAATCCGCTTATTTGAATAGTGGAAAACAAACAATATTGATATGGTGTTTACATGATTTAAATGAAATAAAAACAAGGACCTCTCCCAAGTGATGTGGGACCGTCTTGCATGGCAACGAATAGGGATCAGCATATACCCGAATCTGCCTTAACCTGACTCTGATGCTAATCTAGGGGGACTCAGTCTCAAAAGACGTCTTGTAAAGTGAGAAGAGCCACAACGGTTATCGAGTAGATCAGAGGGTTTCTCCCAAACAATATGAGACTACCTTGGATGATAGCTGACAGGGATCAGTGTACACTTGGATTCAACTTAATCTAGCTTTAATACCAATTTAGGCGGTCTCAGCCTCAAAAGACGTCTTATGAGGTGAGGAAAGCTACAACAAATCATTCGATAGAACAATGACGGAAGATAAATGTCTCATAAGTACAAGTTTAAGGTTTTTTTTACGTTACTAGAAAAATTTTAAGGTAAATGCGTTAGAGTAAGCATACTTATATTACTAAAAAAGTTTAAAGTAAATGTATCACAGTCGATATAATTTGGAGTATTTGGTGATTTTTTTTTCTAATTTTAATTTGCCAAATATGGAGTATATAATTAGATTCCAATATGATTGAAGGGTTGACAACAACAAAATTGATTGAAGGTTAAAATGTACGGATTAAAATTGAATTTCGACTTGTCGGCCAAAACTTTATGTAAAAAAATTCAGACAAAGGTGCTTTATCTTTTGGTCGGGAGGAAAGGTACAAAAAAGTATTACGAACAAAAAAGTCATGTCACTTTTTTATGGCTGCTAACTTATCTCAAGGAGACAATGAAAAACATTGATTTGAATCCCGTCCTTTTTCTTATAGTGTCTTTCATAAAACAGAAGATTGAAATCATTGTATCATTGGCTACAGGATAGATATTCATATGCTGAATCTAGGGCTGATAAAATGGGTCAATAACCTATATTTTAACCCACATTTATTGGACCGTGTAGAAAATGAGTTAACTAAAACTTTGATATGAGTTGGAAATAGGTTTATTATAATTGAGTCCAATTGAAAAATAGGTCATAAATGGGCCCAAATCCATCTAAAATCCATTGATAATCCAAGCAAACCCTATACTTTTCAATTTTATGGTCTTTTTCTTTTTTTCCTTCCCTTTCTTTTTCTTTTTCTTCTCCATTATCTGATCGTCGGCCATGCGGCTAGCGATCAACCACAGGCGAGCTCAAGCTTCGTTGGCCTATGGTGAGGTCAAGCTCGCCCGATGATAGTGAGTTCGAACCCCGCCCGATCTAGCAACCTGGGTGGGGCTTGAGCCTAACTAGAGGTCGCCAAAGTCTGGCCAACGTCTAGTGACCTTGGGCGAGTCTCAAGCTTCACCTAGATTGTTGGATCTAGTGAGGCCCAAGCTCACTTGACCGACCTCAAGCGAGCTAAAGCCTTGCCAAATCCAACAAGTTGGGCAAGAGCTCGAGCCTTACCCGAGGTCGTCAAATGTCAGTGAGGCTCTAGTGACCTCAAGTGAGGCTAGAGCTCTCCAGATTCTGGCAAGGTTGGTTGGTCATTGGCCACCACTATGGTTGGCAATCACCAATGAGGAAGAAAATAAAAAAAGAATAAAAAATAATTGAAATATTGATTTTAAAAAATATATATAATGAAAAAAATTGTTGAAAGGGGTGTGTGAATAAAATATTTTTTCTTACCGAACAGCGAAAAATATCTTTTAGTTTATTTTCAGGTTTTCAGCTAAATACCTGAAAATATGATTATTTTCCTGAAAATTTATTTTTCTAGAATATTAACGTGTTTTGAAAATACGAGTCGGTTTAGGTACGGTTCAGATCGAATGTAGGTCATTAAATTTACATTGCATGAAAATGAGTCAAAATAAGTTAAATAAGTTAATATAGGTCAAATCATTTTCACCCAACCCAAATTCAATCAAATCCACCCATTTGGCAGACTTAATTGGATCTTATACTAGAAAGTAAAAACTAAAGCCTTTCCTCAGTTTATATCTGTCCTCGGGGAGCCACAGTCAACGCTAAAGAAACTACGAATCTTTTTCTCATACATAAAAGTAATTTTGAAGTCTTATACAGAAGCAATGAAACAAAAAAAAAAATGAAAAAATATGGATATAATTAATGAAAACCTTCCTTCTGTAAGTAGCAGAACCCCGAGATTGCTCATTTGAACATGTGATAATATCCGGGGAAGAATAAAATAAACTCTCAGATAATTAGGAAAGCTCATAGTCTTTCTGAGGAAAAAAAAAAAATCAGATAATGAGAAGATGTTTGTAGTCATTCGGAGACGAATAATTGAGAAGTGAACGGAAATTAATATAGGTTAAAAATCTAGAAAAGGAATCTGATTTTTATTGCAAATAAATGAATTTGTTGCATTCTCTTAAAAGAAAAAAAGATGGTCCGCGTAAGCACGTATTCACCACTCGCCGAGGAGCATTTGTTTTGATCTCTTCGACGGGATGACTTGCCTTTGATTATAATTATTACATTCGACTACCAAGATGAAATCCCTAAATTTATCCCATAAGAATAATTTTTTTTTTTCGAAAAATCTTTCGAAGGGAAATGATATATTCACACTATAAAAAAAGCACTCATAATTCACAGCTTTTTCCAGGAATCTCTATTATGTAAAGACATGTCGGTTTAATGGTTTTTATCTTTGTTATATATCGTATGGTATATCTTTCTCGTAAAAAAAGTAAAATGTATTAAAAATACAATTTGTTCACTTAATGAAAAACGCCATAAGCTTCAGACCAAAAGAAAAAAAAATTAACCATGAGCTCCCTAGAAGGCTGATGAAGTTATTTTGAGAAAATTCCACGTCAGCATTTCTAAAACTCTTTGAGGTTTTGCCACGATTTTTTTTTCTGACGTTTGTACAAATTGCGAATTCTTCGCGTTCATTCACAATTAATTGTTCTTCCATGCCATTAATGGTGAACATATCAGTGAACAAGGCAAAAGTTCATTGCATTCATGTGCACATTAAAGGTTATCGTTAAATGAGCCATTAAACCATATAACTATGAAGAGAAACACTTCTTTTCATTATCAATTTCCAATATCAAGGTAAATATTTCTATTGGCCCACATCCACACATATGCTAATATTCATATTTTTCAGCCTTCATTTTGAACAAAATCCGATGTTGTGGAAAGACCGTTGAGACAATTATTTTCCCGAAAAACTTTCTTTGTTTAACATAAGGTATTCGAACCACGTACTAGTTGTCTCTAACTATTGTGTAATGACTCTCCACTGTACATTTACCTATCAAATATTCATTCTACTTCTTTAAAAAAAAGATTTCTTTCCATTTATCATAATTCGTTGAGGAGCACGCACTCATCTATACATGCCTCAATACTAGTATTCATTTATGAGAAAAACTAATACAATTATTCTTTCAAGTATAAAAGCTTTAAACTAGATGACCAGTGAAATGCAGATCTTTTTCATTTATATTTGCTTTTTTCCAAAAATTGAAAATGAAGAGAAGAGAATAAAATATAATGGAAGGGAAAAAATTTCTTGTACTTTTATAAACTCTCACTTATTAGAATTTTCACCTTAAAAAGGGTAGTGTAATTTCCATCCCTATTTGGATTACGGCACTCCTCCTTTTTTTTTTCCCCAATTAACTTATTGAAATACACTTCTCTCACTTTAATTTGCTGTTCCTTTTCTTATACGGCTAATTGACAAAATTGCATTTATTTCTATTATCTTATTAATCAGTTTCATAATATAAATGCCCAATTACACTCAACAAGGTATCATTTCATCTTACATCATGTTATGTTTTCACAATAAATTTGTAGATTTTTAATTTTAAACATTGTTTATTTGGTGTTTTCTTTTTTTTTTTAATCTAAAATTGCAAGATTGGAGTTAAAAATCTAGTTGTAGTTTCTTTGCTCTCAAACTCAGTTTAAAGTTTTTAATACATTTGAAAGTTTTGATCCCCTTGCTATGGGGTGAATTTACAATTGATATCAATTACTTTCTTCATGGCAGGAGTAGAACAACAGGAAGTTCCCCTTTTTTCTTCTTTTGTGCTTTTGCTAATACACCAATATGATCTGAATATAAGCATGTTTAACATTTGATCATGTTTTTAAACAAATTAACCTTCTTCATACTTTGATCAATTTTCCTTTCCTTTTTTATCAAGATTTACTTGATAAAAGATTGATAAAAATAGAAAGAATGCAATTTTAGTTAATTGGCCTACTAAAAAAAGAAGCAATATATTAAAGAGAGAGAAAGAATGGTAATTCAGTTAGTTAATTGAAAAAGAAGAGTGTCTTATCCAAAATATAGAGGTGGAAATAATGCAATCTAAAAAGAAGGATAATTTCGATGAAAATAATAAACTTGTGTTGATTAATAATTTGAGTCCTAAAACTTTCTTTTGAGTCATTTAAGTTTTAAAATTTATCGCCGTTCTTCAAAGAGCGAAATAAAATAAAGACGCCACCAGCGAATCCAGTTTGCTTGCCCCGGCCTCAAGGGCACCCGATGGCAACAAGAGCCACTACAGCCACCGTCCGATGAGGTCCCCATGCCCGCCCTCCGATTTGGCTAGGGTTCCGATCCGGCTAGGGCAAGCAACCCCCGCTATCAAAACTAAGTACCGGTTCGGACTACTCGGCCCACTTTTAGATGATGCTCGGGCCCTCGTCGACGAGAAAAAATGCCCGTTCGGACTGCTCCGTCCACTAAAAGGCAACGAAATTTCAAAAAATAAAATAAAAAAGAGAGAGAGAGAATAGCGCCTAAAAAACCCACAACAAATTTTAATACTTTAATGTGACCAAAGTTTTAAGATCGGAAGGACCGAATCGAACATTCAAAGTCATTCTCGAAGAAGTAACGTTCGACTCTACCTTATAAATAGCGACCGCCCTGCCTCCTCGCATTTCCCCAGAATCTCTCGAATTCCTCTTGAGGGCTAGGGTTTGCGCTCTCGTTTCAAGAACCCAGGCATCGTTCATCGATCTCGGTACGTGTTCCTGCTTTTCCCTTCGATTCTTGAATGTTCTTGAGCAAAACTCGATGGGGTTTTGTTTGGTTGATGCATCGTTAGTCTCTTCGTAGAATGCGTGGTTCGGTGTTCGCGATCGAATGCGGGAAGTTTCGGCCTTTCGGGTCGTCGTTTTCTTTCGATTTCTGGCGAAAAAACCAGGCACCGATTGCGAAATTCATTGGAATGGTTGTGTTCTGTGGGTATTTGCTTGGGACCGAGCGGGTATGGAAGAATCAAGGGGAAAGAAGGAATTTTTCTCTTTCGCGGTATTGGGTTGTTGCGAGAGATTACATTGGATTGTTTGCGGGTTTTCGTGGAAGGGTAGTCTGCATCTTATTACGGCATGATAGCGGAAGGCTTTCGTCTGTTGATCCTGTGATATTTTCGATAAGTGAAAATGAATAAAAAAGGGGTTTTTAATGTCGCACGTAATGCATCGATTTCTATCCTTCCCGACAAACTCGAGTAGAATCAGAAAGAATTTCCTCATAGGCCATGATAGTGAGAGTTCTCAATTAGGTTTTTGAATGAGGTTGAGTTTTTCCAGGGTTTCTCCGTGTCTATTTTATTTTTCTTTCTTGAATTGACTTTTTGCATTCCATTTTTACGCTGGATTACGAATTTTTGAACTTGTTTGGTTTGAGTAATTCTGGCCTGTATTATTGACCTTAACTGCATAGATTGAATGTGCAGGTGCGAGGGTTAGGCTTGTGTGAGCATTAAATTTGGGATTTGTGGATTGATCTTGTTTGCTTGATTGCAGACTGAAAGCAGAAGGAACTTGAGCTATGGGGAAGAGAAAGTCCCGGGCAAAGCCACCTCCCAAGAAGAGGATGGACAGACTTGATACAGTCTTCAGCTGCCCTTTCTGCAACCATGGCACAAGTGTGGAGTGCCGCCTGTAAGTTTCTAAGCACCTTGTGTTTCTGTTTTTTCCCCTCTCATAGGAATAAGGCTTTTATTGGTTTATCCTCTGAACACTAAGTCCAAAATTAAGCAACATGTTTTGTTTTTTGAAACAGTGCATGATTCATATCATGAAAAGCTTTTTATGGATTCAAGACCATCTTCCTGCTGAAGTGCATTCTGATATTTTCTTTAGATTATCTGATGAGGCCCTTTCATCTGATGTTATGTATTTCCAAGCGTTTACCAATCCTGATGTAGTACAGTACTGTGTGGAATGTTCCTCTACAAGTAATCTTTTTGGAATATTAATGAGGCTTATAGGGTCTAAAACCATACTGATAGTAGTAGAGATGCTAGATAAAACAGTTGCCTTACAACTCTCATTGTTTGTATCAGCAAAACTTAATTAGAAGAAAATGGGTCAATTATCTCTCACAGAGGAGGGATGTAATGAACGTTTTCTTTTGGAAGAAGTGAATCACATCATGGAAATCTAGGATTTATAGTTGAGTAAGAAAGAATAGGAATAGCGTATGAAACTTTTGATTCAGAATTCATTGCAACTGCAATAAACAAGGCTGCTTCCAATGAGGTATAATTTGGTGAGAGTGATTTTGACCTTTTGCATATTTGTGGTTTCAGTGATATGAAGAACTTAATTGGTGAAGCTGTGTGTGGGATATGCCAAGAAAGGTTTAGCACTTCAATTACAGGTATTTTCCCATGTCTATACTTTTGTATGTAAGCGTAAAACAGGTTTGGGAACTTACTGTGTTCCCCATTCTTATGCTATCATTAAATTTACTTAATTCTTAGGACAACCTCTTTGTTTGTAATTCATCTGGTTAGAGTTGTCGTGGCGTAAGACAGGTGTGGGAACTTATCATGTTCCCCATCCTTACACAAATCCTTTAATTAACTTCATTCTTAGGACGGCCTCTTTGTTTGTAGTTCATCTGGTTAGAGTTGTCGTGAAAGTGACAGATAATGTGCTTTGAGGAGTATTCTGAATTTGTACTGACTCTATTGTCTTCTCTACGTCTTTACAGCATTAACTGAGCCAATAGACATGTAAGTTCATCTGCCCAGAATCCCTTTTTAGTTCTTTCAAATGTCTCTCACGTCCTAATACAGACCTTGCAAACTTGCAGATACAGCGAATGGATTGATGAATGTGAACGGGTTAACACCGTGGAAGATGATGTTGCCTAGGCTGAAGCCTCAATGCCCAGATGCATTTAGGGTTAGATGCAAATAGCTCCTAGTCCTTCCAGTCTGTAATTAGGTCCCTAGCAGTATTGCATATGAACCGTGTCTTTAATATGTGGGGCTTATTAGAGTGTAGTTGTTCTGGAGTATTATCTGAGTTAAAAGGACACCATGATTGGGGTGTATTGGCGCATTGAATTTACGCTTGCTGCGGCCATTGCTTGTCTGACCCAGTACTCTCTGATTGTATATGTTAGACGTTGAGATTACCCTGATCTTGGTGTATATACATTAGATCGCGAAAATCATCTCTCTCTCTCTCTCTCAATGTATTTTTGTGCATGTCTTTGAAAAATTAGTGTAGTAGACGTGCTGTATTATTATGCTTGGCGATGAGAAAGAAGATGGAGAAAACATTGAAACATACATAGGGAAGGCGGGTACTTTGGTATTTCAAACGAGCTCCTTCAGGAGTGAGAACGTCATGGTTGAGCGAACAAGTGTGGCTTTTCCCCTAGATTCTGTAGCTCTCGATTTCTCGTTGCCTAAGGCCCTTCATGATTAAAGAAATGATGAAAGCTGTGCAAATTGGAAAAAGTCTACCAAAACGTTCCAATGAGAGGGTAATTCTGTCAAAATTGAGGTTACAATCTGAAGATATTTTCTGCCACTAAAAGGATGCATGGTTTCTCTTTTATAGAGAGTCAAAACAAAAGTTAATTTTTGTGTTAAACTATGAAGAATCTCAAATAAGAACACATGTAATAAATTTATTTCATATTTCCTTTATACAAAATCTTAAAATGGTATGCCTGTGATATTTACATTCTGTTAGTTTTCATTTAATTTTGCTATTAAATTGTTGAGTTTAATAACACATAACAATTGATATATATATATATATATATATATATATAGAGTTTTCCAATTTTTTAGTTTTCGTGGTATTAATCCAATTGAACGTAAACTCATGGAGAATATATTTGTTATAAGTGTACTAGTTTGGGATTTTTGGTGTTAAAAAAATTAATTTTATGATAAAATTGTTACAAGCATACCGGTTTATGATTTTTTATAATAATATCATAAATTTCTTTCAATATGTAAAGAGCAGAGGTTTTGCTTCTTGAGTTTCGACTTGTTTTACACATTGCACTTGCAGCTTGTGAATGTGTTAAGTTAGAGGTGGCAAAATTGTGCATTGGACTCGAATTCAATGGGCGGATGACTTTCAGATCGTCTGAAAATTTGAAAATAAGTCAAAATAAGTCAATGACAAACCCAACTTCGTTACTACCTAAAAGCGTATGTTAGAGGAAGAAGAATTAGAAAGAAAATCTGAGAAGAAACAGAGAAGCATCGAAGAAAAGATGGAGAGAGGATGAAGAGAGGCTGCCGCAGGCGATGCCCATTTGCTATCAACAATGTCGCCCATCATGGCCGGTCTCACCGGCGTCATCGCCGGCAACAACAAAAGTCCGTCGACTGTTTCGCAAGCAACAGTTCAGGGACGGTCTCGCCATCTCCATCTCGCGCCCATCTCTCTCTCTCTCTCCCGTATCCTAGGCGTCTAACTGGTGCTGGATCTGTACGTCGCTGCAATGACGACATTGACACTCATTGAGGGGTTACAATGAGCGATGGCTGCTGGCCGTCTTCTCCCTCGTGTGCTGGAATCGTGTTCTGCAGCTCCAAGTCGTATGGCAGTTCGCTATGCCACATGGCTTGCGCCATATGTCAACGGCCATATGGTTCAGACTCGGATGATCTTTCTGCATTTTCTATGTAAAAATTATAGGGATAAACTCACCATAAGTTTTAAAATCTACTAAGAAAATGTAATTAAGTCTTAAAATTTGTTAGAATGCGATATATTTAAGTTAATTTCTCTCTCCTACGTGGCATTTTTTATTAGTTTCTTTTTCAACTATTATTTAAATTAGATTACAAAACTCAAAAAAGCTAATGTTTTATTTAAAAAAAAAAAGAGGAGGGTAAGGCTGCCATTGCCCATTGCCAGAGGGGCTGACTCTGCGGACCTTGGGCACGGGCTGACGACCCTCGTTAGGCCTAAGTGAGGGTGCCCAAATTTGGAAGACATCAATGCTTGTCCGAGCCAAGAGAGTGTCTAGGAGCCCTCACTTGGGCCTAATGAGGCTGGCAAGGCTCACTAGCCCTAGATGGTAGCTTGTGTTGCTCAGATTTGGGTGGGCATGAAGATCAAGGCCTCATCGCTATCTCCTAGGGTTGATGAGGCCTTGCCCAAGGCGGGCGATGGCCGCCAACCCAAGGAGAAGGTCAGTGTTGCTCAGATTTAGGCACCCTTGCTTGAGCATAGCAAGGGTCGCAAGGCTTTACCCGAAGCCAGCAACCTGTCGATCCCTTGTTAACGATGAGGCCCTACCCTACCCTTCTCTCTCTTTCTTTTTTCAATTTTTTAAAACGAATTTTAGCTTTATTTGTCTTTAATTTAATTTAACTAAGATTTGAAGAAGAAAAAAAAATGCCACATTGAATAGAGAAATTAATTTAAGAATGCCATGTTAGCATTTTCCATTATACAAACTAATGATGTTAATCGAATGACTTGATTATATCAATTTGATAAATTTTATAACTCAATTACACTTTTTATAAGTTTTATAACTCAATTGCACTTTCTTGATAAATTTTAGAACTTTCAATGCATATATCCCGAAATTCTATTAAGTTAATTTTGTAGATTTTTCCTTCACTTTTTCATTTATTTACACTCAGTTAGCTTGGATGGAGTGATAAAGGAAGGAAAGAGATTCAAATAATTATTAAAAAAAAAAAAAAAAAGAGAGAGATTTGGAGGTATTTCAATAATATTGAGTGGGTGCTTGTGAGGAAAAAGAAAGGAAAATAATACATTATAACATAAAGGTCATTATATATATATATATATATATGTATGTATCAATTAGTGTAAAAAAAAGATATAAGTGAAAAAGAAGAGTTTATTTGTTTGTTAATACAAAAACAAATATGGCCGTGTCAGTTGACATCGTTGAAATTCTTAGCAAAAGAATTTTATTAGTTGGATTTGAAGGGTTAATAACTAGATCGAATAATTAAAAATTTAGGAACTACATTGAATAAGAATTCACCAACCACCTATGTTGTCATTTCATCTGATTTTGATTTCAACTTAATTTGCATTAACGGATTCCCAAAGAAGAAAGCAATGCCAACTTCTTAGTAATTACAAAAATCTAAATCCTCAGCGAAAAAATTATATTAATTGGATTTTAGGTTGAAGAACGGGATGGAAGAATAAAAGGTTCAAAAATTATATTATATTTAAAAAAATAGTTCACGAATCACTTAGTTGTCACTTCATATGATTTTGACTTCAACTCAACTTGTACCAACGGATTCCCAAAGTAAAAAAACCAATGCTAAATTCTTAGTAGAGTGAGATTCACTAAATTACATTGATCTCTGACAAGACTTGTCTTGGATGCTAAACATGCCCACTTACTAAAAGGGAAACCTACGGGATGCATTTTCACCGTCCAATCTTTATTTCACGTGGACAACCAATCGCATCGAATTTTAAACAAATTATCTTGATATTCTCAAAAAAGAAACCCACTTTTGAAAAGGTCCCAAGGCGGTGCTCCAGTAATCATTGTATTCCTAAAGACTCACCTGGCTCTGAATGATCTTTTTGGGTGCTCACACAGCATAGACAGATTGAAAAAGCATGATTAGGAAAAAGAATCGTGCGAAGAATCAGATGCTTCCGATCACTTAAACATGCATCACGTGTAAGGCTGAGCTCATTGCTCATGAGATCATCTCGACTGCTTTTACTGTTCAGATCGCCCGAGTTAGAGTGCATGCGATAACATTTCTATTTTCAAGAATAATTTCTGTTGATAAATAGTTTTTTTTTTATTTCTATTTTTAAAGTAGTTTCTTAGTATTTAGACGCATTTGATAATTACACAGAACTCTTATTCCTAGAATAAGAAAAAAAAACAGAAAGGTATTTGGCACAACCCTCAAATATTTTTTGTAACATAAAATTTCTTTTAGTTTTTAAATAATTTTCTCACATTTTTTTATTTTTTTTTCTTTTTTTCCTCCATTCTTCTTCTTCCTCAAGCTAGTCACGACCATCACCTTCCTCCTCTAGCCTATCACCGGACTTCAACGACCAGCTAGAGATGAAAGCCGACAACCTCGCCAACCTCAGAGGAGCCGGTGAGGCTTCGTCTCACCCCATTATCATGAGATCAACTTCGCTCGGGGCCTAACCATGGTGAGGCCAAACTTGTCGTGGTTGGATGAGGTCAAACTTCACCTAGCCATGGCAAGATCACTAGACCTCATTTGCCCGGCCGTTAAAGGCGCGAATGATAACCATTCTGGTTATAAATTGATTTCTAAAAGAGAAGTAGATTTTTTTATTTCTATTTCTAGATGAGTTTCTAAGCAAAATAACCGTTTGATAACGATATAAAATTTCTACTCCAAAGATAGAAATTCGTTTGATAATAATTAAAAATTTATTCCTTTCGGACGGCTGTGGACCGGCGATCGGCGACGACAACCGACGATACGACGACCGACGACCGCAACAGCTTAGCGATCACATGGCGGCGACGGCGGTGATGGTGGCGGCGATCGACGAACAATGGTCGACAGCAACGGATGGAGGACATGATGAGAAGAATTTTTATTCCTCATTTATATTCTAAAAATAGAGAAGTAGAAAATTTTTACTTCTATTTCTATTTCAAACTTATTTCTTGAACAAAAATCTATTTCAGAAATAGAAAAATAAAATAATTTTACCAAACGGATTTTTATTCCAGAAACAAATCTAGAATAAAAAATTGTTTTTGGAACAAAAATTATTGGTTGTCATGCACCCCTAACTATCGTCAAGCCCTAACGACCAGCTAGAGGAGGAAGGAGAAGAAAAGAAAAAAAAAAATTGACCTATCATAAAAATTGTTCTCAAGAACAAAAAAATAAATTTTTTCTAGTTCTTATTATTATTTCAAATTTATTCCTAACCACTGATTTAATTCGGGAAATAAAAAAAATTAGCCAACATCACTAAACGGATTTCCTTTTTTTTTTTTTTTTTTTTTGTTCAGAGAAAAGAACAAGACTGAGAAAAGAAACGTTATCAAAACAGCCCCTAAGTTATTCACTACACTATACAAAACATGTACCATCACCACAGAACATGAATCTGTAAGTAGAAGACCGCATATAGCAAGCCTCAGAAACATAGATCACCACCAAATCGCACAGGCGATTCACTTGAAAATGATAATATATTTCATTGTAAAACGCCGATGAAGACAGTACGAGAACATATAGTATAATGTGTCCTATAGATTTTAACACAAGCCCAATTTTTCAATAGACCTAGAAAAAGATTGGAGCAGAATATTAAGGAGTGGCCACCAATCCATCACCTTAAGGCGCCACCATCCATTTTCTAGTCGCCGACACAGCAGAATTGGTCATAAAATTAAGGACAGGTTAATATTCCAGAGGTTAGAATGTACACCAGTTTATGGACCTCTCTGCATGACCCCCAAAAGAATTTGAGGTTTAGTTGAGCTTATTGTTCATAGGTACTTCAGACTTGATGCAAGCAGCAAAAGGGTTAGCTCCGTTGCAGCCTGAGATAAAATGCTTAGGCTAATGCAGAAAAAGACCAAGAAGAGCAGCTTCTTCGTCTACCTTCCCTTACGTTACGTAATATTCACCTTTGTTCTCCACAAGGTAGTCATATGGGGAAACCAATCCATAGTCGACTATTTCATTTGCCGCTGCACCGTGATTCTGATCTGAATAAATGTATCCAACGCTATCCTTTGAATTAACTTTGGTTCTCCCCTTGACGGAGCGCTTGCTATCAGGAGGGAACTCAGCTGTCAGCCTTCCCATCTGTTTCTGAAGATCAGCAAGAGAATCATTTGCTACCCTACCCTTTGGATTCTTCTTTCCATCAACAAGCTTCAGTTCCAATCTGTACAAGGCACAGGCATCATACTTGTTGATCTCATACTCATAGAGATGCCACTCAAAGTGATTCAGCGGTTGTGGATCCATATAATAAGACCTTTTCAGCCCTCCAAACTCATTCATGACTTGCTTCCGTGACTCATGCCAACCACGGCCACTGTAGTCAGGTAAAGACCTCTGCTTTCTATTTCCACTTTCAAATGCTCTGCGAGGCTTGTCGAAAAATAGCCATTCCCTAATTGTCTCACCCTCCAGAACCGAAAGGTCAAAAAGTTCTGCAATCATAAAAGACAATCCAGCGAATTAGAAAAACCTAAAAGGGTACATCATCTGTCACCTGGGAATACATACGCCCAGAAGAAACAGTAAACCTGAACAAAACCAAATGAAAGGAAAAAACTATGAGTTTACCAGGTGCATTCCATGGAGACTTAGCAGTTGCAGCTCCCTCACATTCTGGAATGCCAACATCTTTCCCTTGGGCCTTGGCACTAAGAGCAGCAAAAAGAAGCCCGTCTTTGAGACCAATTCCCCCTGGTCGGAGAACTGGGCTCATGCCCGGAGGGCCCTCATTTAATGCTAGAGCAGCGTGAAAGCTACTGCAGTAGTCCTGACACCATTCCAAACCTTGAGCAGGCCTTGGGCAATCCCAGAGTGCACATTTGGGGCCCAGAAAGGCTGAAGGTGGAGGGCAAATACTTGGTAGACAGTTGGCCACATGAGGCATTGTATCCTCTCCACCAAAACCCGTGCTGTTGTAGTTATCATAGTAACTTTGGTTGAACACTTGATTCAATCCAAACGGAAGCTGTTCCAAGCTGTTGATGCCATCTACAGTGTCTATTGCTGCAGCACCAATGGCAAGATGGGATTCCTTGCACTGATCTGCGGATGGGAAGCAGCGTTTCTGGGGCCTCTGCTTGCCATTCAATCCCTGAAAAAGATGGATACACCGTTTCAAACTCTTAGTTGTCTCATATGAAACTCAAGTCTGACAATCAGCAATAGACTGCATCAAGAACCACTATCATCTCCAATCAGATTCCACCATGAATTCTCATGGCACGTAGATAGGAACACGATGCATATATATTCTTGCAAAACACCAAATGGAGCCCTTTCATGCATTCAAATTGTTGCTCAGCTTTCAATGTACTAGTGCTTTGAATGAGATCAACAGATCTAGATAATTTAACCTCAGTGATCTCGTCCATTAAGTCTCTAAGCACATTATGCAAAAAGGGAGCAGGACATGAACCAAAGCAACAAATGATTAAAAGCACAAAGGGAACCACACATCCTTGCAGGCAGAGAACTCAGTCACGAAAGGGAGCATTCAGCAGATAGAGCAGAAAGTCATATCAGAAGTCGCAGGGCCAAAATAAGCTAAAGTGAAATAATTCTTCAGCATCCTTTCAATCTAGATCATAGTCCTCAACACATGCTCTTGTCACACTTAGATGTTAAGATACACATATCTTGAACCTTGGATCACATGACCCTCAGTAAATTCAGCAGACATAAGCATAAGATGAATATATTGTGGAAAAGAAATTTACTACATCTGAAAAAGTGTTGATAGGATAACACTTCAACTTACATGGAGCATATTGTCAACATAAAAGCTTACTGCACAACAAGTTAAGGAGGAAGCACCTCTGGCAAGTTTGTGCCACCTCCAACGTTTAGGTTTTGATCATTTGGCTCCGCCTTGGGTGCAGTTAATGCACTAGTTGCATCATCTTCTTCTTCACACAGTTGCAGCAATCTACATATATCTGATGAGAAGGAGGCAAGGCTACCGCCCTATAGCCATCAAATAAAGGAGAAAACTTCTCAACATAACTTCAAAAATGGATGCAACAACTTGCAGTAAGCAATCAAGATACGGCCCATTAAGACACAGTTTTAAAACCCACTTCCATTTGAAAAATTAGTCATGCACCAAAGATACAGGTTTGATGACTCCCTGGTTTTATACCAAAAGGAAATAAAAAGGCCCCCTACCAGGACTCAACCCTTGGCAGGATCATGCACAAAACTGTTCTCGCTCCCAATTAGACATGTTCTCCAGTTAAAGTCAAAAGCAACTTAGTAATAATCGTTGATAGAATTTTCAACATGAAAAGTTAAATGGAGAAGTTCAGGAAGGTGACTTATGATGTAAAAAAGGGCGATGCAGATGAGAAGCTAACTTGTTGCAAAGACGATGCAGGAGAGGGCTCGTTGAGCTCGGCTTTCCACTCGCGAAGCATTTGATGGACTTGCTCCTCAAGGACCACAACATCAACGTTGCGGCTCTCCTTCCTAGCATACTGCAGATCTATGAACATCCCCTGGAGATCGTCCACTCGGTTCTTCGCCTTGTCCTTGAACAGCTTGTGAGAGGCCGACTTGCAATAGTTCTTCGAGCCCTTCCCCATCACGACAGCGCCGCCCCTCCTCAGCTCCTGCCGGAACCCAAAAAATTTTCAGAACCCATCAACCAGATTGCCGCCAAAAAGATGCAAAACCGAACAATCAGAGCACACATGATTTCAATCACAAGGTTCCGCTAATGCCACCGCATCGCGCCACACAACTTCGGACATACTAAACCATCAGTCAAGAATCTAACTTCACAAGCAGAGCTCGAATCCCCGAAGCACCCGACCACCTCTCAAGTGAAATTCGCGCGAAATCGAGACAAACAAAGCAGACGGAGCAAAACCCATAAATGCAGAAACAAGAAAAAGCAAAGACAGCGACACAAAACCCAGTACCCACCAACGCCCTTGAGCTAAACCACCCACCCAGATGTCCAAATCGGAGCGCCGGAAAAAACCCTACTCCTCGAAGCGATGCTGGACTTACCAGAGAGACCCAAGAAAAATCTTGGTAGGAAGATGCGGGAGAGAGAGAGAGGCGGAGACCGATGGGGGAAGAAGGAAGTGCGAGTGGGAATGCGAGGTAGAAAAGGGGGAGGGGGGCACGGAAAAAAGCAAAATATTCTGAGAGGACGAGATTGATCGAGTAAAGGAGAAGATGCCTTCTTACCGCAAAGCGTTCTCCTTTTTGATTGCTTGCCGGTCCTCCCTTCTTCTTCCCAATAGGAAAAAAGGGCCGCCCTTCCTGTCCAAGATTTCCTCCTCCTCCTTCTCCTCCACCACCTCCTTTCTCTCTCTTTTCTCTTTTACTTTTTGTTGATTTTGAGGGCTAAGTAAACGGAGGAACTTCACACGGAAGCTAGGAAGACCACCACCTCCTCAGAAAAAACTTTGCCAAGCTAGAAATAGTGGTGAGCGAGTTTAGGTTCCCTTCGGATTCAATCTGAAATTTGAAATCTATTTACTTGAATCGAATACTTGTTTTTTTGGAACTCAAAATCCACTTGCATACCATGAAATTTGGAACCTCCTTACTGCGGGTAAATCGGTCAAATGAATGAATTTAAAAACAAATAGTCCAATTCAAATTGACATATTTTTGTGTGATATAAATTTAAAAACTCATATCCGACTCAATTCAACTCATATTGCTAAAATGTTTCCATATTTAATCCAATTTAAGGAAAATTTGTTTCTTATGATTTCAAAAAACAAATATATTGCTAAAACACTTTCGTGCAATATAAATATAGTGGACAAGTTTTATAATTTGATAATAAAATTGAATTCTTTTATATGTTTATTTTCTTATTTCTTTTCATTTTTTTCTTCTAAGTCCAATGGGGGTCGCTAATTGACTCTCCTCCTCGACCACTAAGCAATCGTTGGGCACTTGCTTGTGGTCGGCAAGGTCTACGGTGAGGATCGGTTGGCGATCCTCGTAGAAGAAAAGAGAAAAAAATCAAAAATTATAAAAACTTATAAAAATTGGCCTGACATCTCTTAAGTCAAACTCCACTTAATATGTGTTAGAAATGAATTTGTTCTTTTACTTTTTCATATGAGTTGAAATTGGATTAGTTATTAACCCATTTATGATCTACTTAAGCTTGTTTTTATAACTTAAGATAAGTCATTTATGACCCATTTATTGGGATCTATCAGGAATTTGCCCATTTCCTTTTTATTTTTTTGGTTTCATTTTTAGTTAAGTAAAATGAAAATAAACACAATAACAAAACTGAAAATTTTCCATTTGTCAATGATAAAAATTTCTAAAAGTTGAGCACGTACGATAAAATAAATAGTAAAAATTTCAAAATACGCAATATATACGTTTTTTTGTGTTTGGAAAAATGACATTAAGAAACGGGTCCATTTACGTTTTCTGAGGATGAAGACAAAATAAAGAAGTTGACGGCCATCCTTCGGAGTGTAAACTTGAGAGGCAAGCTAATGCAGAACGCCTTGAGTATTGACTTGACATAACAAGTCTCTTTTGTAAAAAGTACCTCCCGTGTTTTGTGCGGCTAAAGATAGGATCCTCTTCAAGAAAATAAAGAAGAGAATGCATGATTTGGTTGGTCTCGAGCCTAAATATCTCCTTAAACTACCTTATCTGATCGAGAGAGAAAAATATATGTCTATGAATTAGGGAACTCTCTCATGGGAAGCGTAGACTTCACTGCCCCCACAAAGGTGTTTGAAGAATTGGTAGGCCGGTATAGTAGTCATTCACGCTAATAAAAGTGGGAAGGATAGGTGAAAAACCTATTGCAAGATCGATCTGTGTGCTTCGTAGACAAGTCTCTTTTGTAAAAAGTACTTCTCGTGTTTTGTGCGACTAAAGATAATATCCTCTTCAAGAAAATAAAGAAGGGAATTTATAATTTAGTTGGTCCTAGAAAGGATTGTCATAGGACAACTCCAGAATCAGTACTTAGAATAACAAAGTTGAAAATGGAAAAATAACATCAATGGTTCATGAACTTTGACTCAATGTGTAATATGATCCTTAAATTTTTAGTTTGTTCAATATGGTCCTTGAACTTCAATCAAATATGCAATATTGTCTCTGAACTTTTAATTTACTCAATATAATTTATAAACTTTTGATACATATTCAATTTAGTTATTAAATTATATGAAAATGTTTAATATTATCCGTCTATTAATTCAAAACCAGGGACCACTTTAAACATTTTTATGGACTACATTGAACATATACCAAAAGTTTAAAAATCATATCGAACAAATTAAAAATTCAAGAGTTACGTTGAACATTAGGTTAAAGTTCAATAACCACATTGAAATAAATAAAAATTTTAAAAATCGCATTACACATTAAGTCAAAGTTTAGAAATTATGTGTCATTATCCCTTTGAAAAATTATTTTTTAAGAAGTTTCTATCAATCGGCTCTTAGCATTCGTGAATTTCTTCATGAATGGAAGAGTATGTCGAAAGTCATAATGTGGTCAATGAGACAAGAAGTTCCATTCAAGATATGTGCTATCTATTTTATACTCACATTGGCTCTGCTAATGCTATAATTCAGCAGGGAGATTGAGAATAGACTTATAGCCTTCTAATTTAGATTGGAGTCTACTATTAATTAGTAATTTTGTAGGTTCCCGGTTCATAAAAATATGGAACTAGGAACTAGCCTGGATCTCACCGGAATGTGGAACCGAATTGATTTTTTGGTTTCCAATTTTACTCTGAAGTGATACTCACTCATACCCCTAGAAAGGAGGAAAACTCCATAGAGAAAAAGCAAAAAAAAAAAAAAAAAAAAAACGCGCATTCGTGTGCACACCCACTTAGTAGTTCATACAAGGTAAAAGTTGAAGTTCCAACGGTGCCTACTGATTCTTAATTTGTATCTTACATTTTGATTCAATTGAAAGATTAGTATTGTGAATTTATTAGGTGAACGTAAGAAACACTGTCGTGCAAACCAATTCATTATTGAACTCGAGAATAGAAGCTCTTTTTATGGCCATATGATTAACATAAATTTAAATAACTAATTTAGTATCGAAATTTAGATCTAAGTACTTCTTTTTGTCTGATATGCATAGACCGATCACCGAATAGGCATGGCCTAGCTTGGAGCGTTCCCAATAAGCTCACAAATATGGAGTTGACCGAGTCAAGGGAGGAATTGCTTCTTGAACGAGTTGGGATTCAAGAACCATTAGTAGTATAGTCAAGAAGCAAAAGATTAGATGAGATGGGACACAAAAAATTCGCCAACTTGCAAGGGAGCCAATAATTTAAGTGAAGGATTTGAACCGGCAAGTCAAGAACTTCAAGTCGAATGCGCGGTGAGTGTCACTTCAATGAGTGTGAGAGAATGTCATTGATAGGAGGTTTTCAAGGCACAAGAAGCCTAGGAGGTGGTCAAGTTAACTGGGCATGTTTTGGAACATCTATGAATATAAATTTTCATAAGTATTCTAGGATGTTGTCAAAGATATTGTGGGTAATGAACACTTGTGTTTTAATAAATTTTGATAATTAATGAAATAGTTAGTAAATAGGGAGATTAAATTTCCATTGATAGATCAAGTGGCAATCTCGATTGTAATTAGAGGGGTGCACATATAAATAAGGTTCTCCCCTCATTTGCACCATTCATTTTCAATACAATAAAACTCAGTAGAGCATTCTCTCCCATACATTCTCTCACTGCATGGTCGCGATCCCATTAGTCCGCTGTGACACACACACAAAAAGGTTTGCAAACATAAAAACTTATATTTTATCTCAATGACTGTTCTATTGGTCTTGCTTTACTTGTTTAGCTTTCGGAAGGATAAGATAGGAGAATCGGCTTTTATATCAAAGATGCTCACCACTTCCCTTCTGGGATCCAATTAACACTCCATTCTTTTTCTAATTCGCACTAATGTCACGGTGCCCTCTGCATGGTCACCCAAAAGCAAATCCGAATGTGTCTTAACAGGTAAGGGACTTCTATGGTGATATTCAAAGGAGGTCGCTGGCTCTCGCGCCTTTGCTCACAGTGTATCTATCGGGAAAAAAAAAAGATAAAGAGAAGCAGCTCCATTTTTCATTTTGTAGGTATTGTCAACTTCTAAAGAATGCCATTTCGAACCTTTGGCGGCTCTGTTGGATAGATGAGCAAGATGTGGCTAAGTAATTGATTGGAATAGACAGAGACGTGTGAGAGATGATTTGATAGCTTGATGTTGACAATCGGGGAGGGCAAGTTACCGACGGACAGGAGATGATGGAGAGATGCGTAGTCGCATCGTGCGGTCTGCCTGGGTTGTATAAAAACCACTCTCGCTAAGGTGGTATACAAAAAAAATCAGTCACCTTTTTGCTGGATGCAAGTTTTCTTAAACATTTTATGAATGGGATTAATTAGAAAAGAGTGGTATCTCTGCAGAAAAAATTAATTCGATACCTCAAGAGAGAGACTGCTCAAAGGGGGAATCCTCCAATCAGATTGATAAAATTTCTATTCCAAAATCATCCTAACAATGAGAAGAAAGAAAAGATATCATTGAACATAATGAGGTCTGAAAATTTAACGGAACTTGAGATTTTAGCAACAAATGAAGATCATGCTCTTGAAATTTTCTATAAGCATGCTTTAGTCTATATATAGGTTTTCGCTGGTGGTTCTGATCAGATCGAACCCCACAATCGATTGCCAATTGTTATTCATGCACAATTGCAATTGTAGTAGACAAATTTTTATGGAAACTATATTTCCTCTAACTCATCCATAAACACATGTATAAAAAGTCCTAAGCTACTTCTAGTCTATTTTTTTTTTTTTTGGTCTAGTTGTTTCATCCCTCTTTGTTTTTTTCTTCTCATGTTCCCATTTTATCAACAATATATACTCTATTTTCCCAAAAAAATTTAGGTAAAAGATAAAAGACCGAATCATACAAGCCATTTCATCTTTGAATTTGAGAATAGAAGTTCCTTTATGTCGGTGCGATTAACATAAATTGAAATCACCAATTTAGTACCAAGATTAGATATAAGTACTTTTTGTTTGATAGGCATGCTAACTTGGGGTGGACCTGTTACGGTCCTAATTTTTAGGGGCCTGGCTCTGTCCACATGGATATTGAGTATATTTCCTTTTCAAATTTCCAGCTAATTATATTAAAATGGGAAATACGTAGAAAATAATTTTAGGATACTGTCTTGTTCTTTTTCTCTTACAGTGAATTTATTTCATGAAAAATAATAATTTAGAGAATGTTTTTCCTGAAAATGATTATTTATATCGTTTATAAAAATTAATTAAGAAAAAATTCTTGAAACTATTTTTTTTTTTGTGAAATAAACGCATCCTTAATATTTGTGAGGTTGATCTACAACAAAGAGAAAACATGATTACATCAACACTCAAATTAAAGCTCCAGACGAGAGTTGCCACGACTGGTGTGGCAAAGACTGTAAAAGCACAAGGCTGCGTCAAAAAATTTACAATTGATGAAATGAATGAGAAACAAGACAAAGAAGAATTTATGACCAGAATAAATCTTCACTACGAAGAGGGAAGACTTAACCAGGAAGAAAAGAAAGAAAATTAAGGAGAGAGAAAGAGTACATTATTGCGAAATTAAGGGGCATTTTGGGTAGTTAGCCAAAAGAGGATAAAGGAAAAGTGTAGAAATAATCCCACCCAAGTTTTTAACTATATAAAATTAAGATATGTATAAAGAAAATTATAAAACTTGTTGTGAAAATGGAATTAAATTTCAGGACTTTTAAAAAGTGTATTTAAGCATTAAAAATTGTGAAATTGATGTAATCGAATAACTCCTCTCATTACGTCCAATTTTAGCCACAGAAAAAGCCAATGCCCTCTCTTTTGCCTTTTACACATAGTGTTAACGTTACTCTTGGCTGACCACAAGGTCAATTCAATGAAAAACTAACGCAAAAGCATGAAGGTTTGAATCGCCTTTTGCTATCTACCAATGAAGTCAAAATAGCCATGAAAGTGTGACTCAAAATGCATTCATATCAATATCTGAAACCAAAATTTGTCAATTCCAAAACTAAAAATAGTCTCAACTATCACAATACGTGAAAGCATGATGGGCAGGAGAAAAAAGATATTACGAGAAACATGTTTTCGTGCTAATATACGGGAAACCCAACTTGATTTATGAACATCCAGTGCATTTTCCAGACTGAATTCTCACTACCCCGCCATTAAAAAAATAAAAAAAAAACTAAAGTGCTATGCTAGTATCCACAACCGAAAGGAAACTCAATTGTCAGTATATCAAGATTATCATGAATAACATATACTCGTATTCTTGATTTCGTGTAATTAAGTGGGGTAATTGGTGGATTGAAGATTGGATTTCCACATTTAAATTAAGAGGAGATGTATGGTTATGTTTAGAGCAACTTATGTATGAATAGGGGTGTGCATGGTCGGGCGGGCGGTTCTCGACCTAGAACCGGGAACCGCCCGCTAAGGACCGGTTCCGAAAAATTAGAACCGGAATCCACCCGTTTGTTGCATGGATCCACCCGGGAACCGGACCGGGCGGTCCGGTTCTCGGGTGGATCCATGGAACCGATCTTGACGCGAAACAATTTTGGTTTTCAATATAGAACGACTACGTGACATCAAAGCAAGCAAAAGAAAGAAAAACCCGACCGATTAAATCTCGTGCTAGGAAACGCCTCAACTAATTCAACCCGACCACAATCAATCAACTCAATGCCAAAGCCACACAATTCCTAGGGCACAGAAACATAGTCAAAGAGAGGGGGAAAGAGGAAGGGGCCGTGGAGGGAGGGGTGGTGGCCGTCCTTGCCCCAGCCGATGCCGCGAGTGGACTCAAGGTACTGGCGGACGAGGTGGCGGCAATTCTGGAGGCGGTTGATTCCCTCAACGCAGTAGCACCACTTGACGCGGTTGCACGGGATCTTGGCCTTCTAGATGTCGATCCTCTTCTCCCTCACTGCTGGCGTGGTGGTCGGCGCGGAGGCGAGCTGTGGAGTCGTGGGTCACTGCTGGGCGGAGCAGAGGCTGTGGCAGGTGGCGGCCGGCGCGAGGGGGCGAACAGCAGCAGCGAAGGAGCAGCGGCGGCGGCGTCGACGCTCGGGGAGGAACTAAGGAAGAGACAGAGAAGAGAGACAGTCACAGAAGAACCGAAGAAGTCAAAGACACTGGACGGAGGAGAGAAGTCACGCTCGATTAGGTTTTGTTTTGTTTTAATAATATTTTTGATATTAAAAAGGTTCCGGTCCGGTCCGGGTGGGCGGGCGACGGATCCGCCCATGGAATCGAGAACCGGACCGGTACCCACCAGTTCCCGTAAATTGGAACCGGGAATCGGACCGGTTCCCTCAAGAACCGCCGGTTCCGGGCTGTTCCGGTCCAGTTCCAGGCGGTCCGGGCGGTTCCCGGGTATTTTGCACACCCCTATGTATGAATAGGGGTCTTATTTGTATCATAACATTTCCAACACGATACATTCTCCTCCAACCATTTCTTTCTCTCAAGTTTCTCTCTACAACCCGTGGTGGCCAAGTGTGCGAGTGAGTGATAGATGGAGAGGAAAGGTGGGCTTAGGGGACTCTAGTAAGGGGCGAATGGGCCAATTAAGCTGTTGCGACCCTTCCCAAGCACGCTTTCGGGGAGCAGGTTTCCTGAATCTTTACCTGTTGACACCTTATTTTTGTTAGCACATTGCGCATGCAAAAAGAACAAAATAAATAAATTACAAGAAAAAGAAAGTAACAAGGAAAGGGAGACTAAATTTGGTTTTGGGCCAAGCATGTACAGCCCATAGAAGCAATCCTCAACCCAATCGTGACCTATATTGGTCAAACCCAAACCCATTTATTTCAGCCCATCTAATTTGCCCACTTCAACCTGGATTTAAATTCATTAAACTACTTTGAACGGCGTCCGCACATCTAATAAAAAGCCCATAAAACCCATCAGATAGAGGCTCGCTCCATATGCTAAGACCACAATCCAATCTCCATGGAGGAAGAGAGTTAACCTGAACGGGCGTGTGAGGGAAAAGGGCGAGCGAAGCCAATATGAGGAGTTCTAGATTGTTCATTCAAATTCAGAGATGAAATGGAATCTGTTTTCTCTCTCTCCAATCAGCTGACTAAGAAAAAACAACTCTCTCGCATGCATTGGAGCAGGTTACAGAGAGGGTTTTAGGAAAAAAGAACGTAACAGAGAAGAGAGGAGAAAAGCTCTGGAAAAATCTTCTTCTGTGTTTCTCGATGTTTTTTTGGCAGGTTTTTCACTTTGATCACCATCAATCATCCATGTGCTCAATATTTTGCTCTCTAGCTCCGCCATGTGCGTAGTGAAGCCTAAATTATGTTTTGAGACTTTGACAACTCTTGAGGATGGACTATAAATTTAGTTGGAATAAAGCTTGGTGCCTATAATAAGGATGGACAAGTTGTTGAAGGATAAAAGATGACGTGGAGATGTGTGTGCACGGTCTGCCCTAGGTTGGCAATGCCACTCTCGGGAAGGTGGTATAGAACAAAATCAATCATCTCTTCTATCGTCGTAATTTTCTCAAAGATGTTTGCAATGAGATGGAAAATAGAAGAGCAGTATGACTACATAAAATGTTAATTCGAGACTTGAGGAGAGTATCCCTCTTTTACCAAATTGATAAGTTCCTACCTTAAAAAAAAAGGAAAAAGAAAAAAGAAATCACATTATCCTAGATGATGTGAATGAATGTGGACAAATCAAACTGTTGACCGAGAAGCTAAGTTGATTTGGTTCATGAAGCAAAGAACATCTTAACAATCGAAAGAAAAAATGTTGCTGAACATTATTTTGTTAGAAAATTCTTTTAAGCATGATATTTTATCTATGAATGAAAAGCGTGCTCTTGAACTTTTCTATAAAAATACTTTTGTCCATACATAATCTTTTGCCATTTGTTATGATCGGCTAAGCAACGATCGCACCACACAATAAATTAACAATTGTTATTCATGCAATAATTGAAATTCTAGATAAACTTGACATTATTGAGAATATAGACCTTCATGAGATACTTGACCTTCACATATCATACGACAACTTCAATCTCCATGGACCGACATTTATAGAAACTATTTCTCCTCCAACTCACCCCTAAAAGCATGTATAGAACTCCTAAACTATTTATTCTCAATTTTTCTGTCTGGTTGTTTCGTCCCTATTTGTTCTCTTCTCGTTTTTTCCATTTTATTGGCGATTTATACTCTGTTTTTCCAAATAAAAGTTAGGTGAACGTAAAAAGTACCCAAATGTACAAGATCATTTTTTTTTTTTGGTAAGTAAGTAAGTATTATAAAGGGGATGTCAAAAAATACAGAGGACCGGCTTCAAAGACTTGCACTCAAAAGAACAAGCTCAAATGAGTGAAAGGAAGCTGGGCAAAGGCCAAGCGGCCAAAACAACAAAAGCCAACACTCAAAAGCCAAGGCAAAGACCATAAGCACCAAGAGCGAACTGAGACTACAAATCAAGTGAAAATAGCCGGGTCCACCTCCCAAGAGCATTGCAATCTTCTGTTCCTTGGAGAATCCTCCACATTTCTGAAGGTACAAGCCTTGTCTTTGACAACCTTCATGAGATGCTTCTTCATGGCAGAGATAGAAATCTTCACACCCTTGAAGAGCATATCATTCCTATTCTTCCACATGATGTGGCACAAAGCTCCAAAAGAAAACCGGGCGATGCACTTATTAAAGTCCTTGCCCGAAAGCAAGGCCAAGACCCAAGTAAGGGTATCCTCCCACGGCTTATTCCTCCAGGGAAGACCACATCTAGTTGCCCAAAAGAAGGCAACGCCCGAAGTAACACGGCATCAAAAAAAGAGGTGATCAATCGAGTCAGGCACCTCGTTACAAAAAGGGCAGGAAGCAGCTTCGATCCTACCATAAGACATGAGAAGGGACTGTGTGGGCAACCTCCGTTTGGTGATGAGCCATAGATTCAGTTGGTGCTGAGGCAGGATGGCACTATTCCAGATGAAGCCATGCCAACTGACTCGATCCTTCTTCCTTCAAATAAGTTCCCAGGCCGAGGCCACCGAAAACCTACCCGAGGAATCCTCCTCCAACAAAACCGATCCAATGCATCAGTCAAAGACGGGAGCGGCGAACCCCAACTTTCGATCATCGATCTAGTAGCCTGGCCGTCCTCAGCGAAGAGATCAGCCATCTTAGCCTGCCTAGATAGACCGGATCTATAGATGAGTGAATCTGTAAAGAAAAGGTTCAAGGGACCCCTGGGGTGCCAATTATTAAACCAGAGCGATGTGGTAAGTCCGTCGCCTATCCTCCAGTGGAACCGAAGCCGGAATTCTGTCATGAGTTGTAAAAGTTTCTTCTAGGCCCCAGAGCAAAATGTCGGCTTCTTCACCACCCAAAAGTTCCCCATTTTTAAGAAGGTAGAGTGGATCCATCTGCACCAGGAGAGACTCTTTGTTTGTAAATAAAATTAAGATATGTTTGAGCATAGTCGCCTTGTTGCACTCACGCAACCTCCGAATACCGAGACCCCCTTCCACTTTAGGCAGGCAGACATCCTCCTAGAATACTTTGGCATCTCCTCTGTCCAATTGAGGCCATTTCCAAAGAAATTGTTTAAGGATTTGCTCAATCTTATCCAGCACCGTTGTAGGCAAAATAAAGACACTCGCCCAATAGGCCTAAATGGCATGGAGGACTGACCTAATTAGTTGAAGACGCCCAGCTACGGATAGGAACCGATGAGTCCAGGATTCGACCCTGGTAGTGATAAGCCTGACAAGAGTAGCACAGTCCACCTGTCTCATCCTTGGAGTGATTATTGGAACTCCTAGGTATCAAACTGGAAGGGACCCCTCTTGGAAGCCAAGCTCCTGCAAGATTAGTTCTCGAAGAGTGGAAGGACTGCCAGAGAGGAACACCTCGCTTTTCCTCTAGTTAGGAATAAGGCCACTCCAAGTAGAGAACTACTGAAGACATTCTTTAAGAAGCTTAATAGTAGGCAGATGTCCTTTGTAGAACAGAAAAACATCATCTGCAAAGAAAATGTGCGAAAGGCTAGTAGGCCTACACCTCCAATAGAATCTGAAATCGGACTGTTTGGAGCACCTCCCTAGGATCCTAGAGAGCACCTCCATCACCAGCGTGAATAAGTAGGGAGATAATGGATCCCCTTGGCGCAAGCCCCTTCCACTAGGAAAAAAACCATGGAGCTCCCCATTTAACGCGATGGAAAATCGAGGAGTTGTCACACATGTCATAATGAGGTGAACCATCTGATCAGGGAATCGGAAAGCAAGGAGGACATTCTCGAGGAATCGCCAATCTACGGTGTTATATGCCTTCCTGAAATCGACTTTTATAGCGCACTTAGGTATGTAAGGCTCCACATGAAAACCAGCAAACAACTCGTGTGCCAAGAGGACGTTGTCCCTGATGCGGCGTCCCTTAACAAAGGCGCTTTGGGAAGCGTTCACGAGGTCCCGAAGCACTCCCGCAACCCTATTCGCCAGCACTTTAGTAATGACCTTGTAAACTGATGTGAATCGTTGCGGAAAGATCGTTTTACAAAGGCTCGGATGGTGCGAATTGCGAACCTCGATCTCCAATCAAACCTGTGATTGGCAACCTCGGTATGAACGTGACCTGTTGACGAACACGTGTCAACCAACCAACGTTATAGACGCCATGAGCGAAAGAATTCGCTATCTCGCTCAATAAGTCGAATCAACCGCCACAAGAGAATCTTGATAAGGTCAATTCCTCAAAAGAGCAGTAAAAGAAAACCTCTCAATTCTTTCTCTCAAAAATAAAATATGTCTCTCAAAGAAAGTTGGCTAGTCCTTTATATAGGCCTTTTAGTTGCCACACAAACCCCAAAACCAGCCCTAGAAATCTAATGCGTCATTATCTAGAAAATACTTAAACAAGAAGATAATTCTTTTTTTTTTATTTGGTCAAATATTTGGTGACCAGATAATCAAATTGCGCCAAGATTTCCAAGATTCTTCAAGATTTGATCCAAGGTCATCTCCACGCCAAAGATTACGAACCATGACGCCAGCAGCTTGCCTAAATTGCTTGGCCTGCGCTCGACTGATCGAACTAGTCGGAATAGACAATAGGTCCCTAGCACCTCCTCCTCAATATGGCTCGATGTCCACATCATTCTCTCCCGTGCAAAGGATTTGCCCTCAAATCATCACCTGCATCGAAAAGAGTCAAGTCAGAAACATTAAATGTAGCACTAACGTCATACTTATCTGCAAGATCAAGCTTATAGGCATTATTGTTAACTCTTTCCAACACCATGAATGGTCCATCCCCTCGTGGTAATAACTTAGAATGTCGCTGCTTAGGAAATCGCTCCTTGCGCATATGAACCCAAACCCAATCGCCAGGTTCAAACTCCACTTCCTTGCGCCCTTTGTTGGCTTGCCTTGTATATTGCTTAGTCTTGTGCTCAATATTTGCGCGCGTCTTCTCATGAAACGCCTTGACAAATTCAACTTTCTTTGCTCCATCTAAATCCACATGCTCATCAATAGGTAAAGAGGTTAAATCTAATGGAGTTAACAGATTAAAACCATAGACAACCTCAAATGGTGTAAATTTAGTAGCAGAATGCATGCTCCTATTCTATGCAAACTCAACATGTGGCAGACAATCTTCCCAAGATTTTATGTTCTTTTTAATAATAGCACGCAACAATACCCCTAAAGTTCTATTAACTACCTCGGTTTGACCATCGGTCTATGGATGACAAGTAGTAGAAAATAACAACCGTGTTCCTAGTTTTTTCCACAATGTTTTCCAAAAGTAGCTAAGAAATTTAGAATCTCGATATGAAACAATTAATCTAGGCATGCCATGCAAATATACAACTTCCCTAAAGAACAAATCAGCAACATGAGATGCATCATCAGTTTTATGACAAGGTATAAAATGAGCCATCTTTGAAAACCGATCAACAACCACATAAATAGAATCTCTACCATACTTAGACCTAGGCAATCCTAACACAAAATCCATAGAAATATCAGTCCAAGGATGCGTTGGAATAGGTAATGGTGTATACAAGCCATGCGGTTTAGTTGTAGACTTTGATTGCTTACAAGCAATACATCTCTCACAGACACGTGTGACATCTCTCTTCATATGTGGCCAATAAAAATGTTCATGCAGCACTTCATAAGTCTTATTAATGCCAAAATGTCCCGTTAAACCACCACCATGCGCTTCTCGCACCAACAATTCACGCAAAGAACACTTAGGCAAACATAGCTTGTTTTCACGGAAAAAATAACCTTCACGCCTATAGAATTTATCAAATGCAGTATGTTCACATGCTTCAAATACTCTCCCAAAGTCATCATCATCAGTATATAAGCCCTTGATATGCTCAAAACCTAAACACTTTGCTTCTAAAATAGTTAGAATCGCATACCTTCGAGAAAGTGCATCGGCTACCACATCCTCCTTACCTTTCTTGTACTTGATCACATATGGAAAAGTCTCGATGAACTCCATCCATTTGGCATGTCTTTTATTCAACTTTTGCTGCCCTTTCAAGTACTTCAAGGTCTCGTGGTTGGTGTGGATCACAAACTCCTTAGGCCATAGATAATGTTGCCAAGTCTCCAACACTTGCACTAAAGCATACATCTCCTTATCGTAGGTAGGATAATTCAATGTTGCTCCACTCAATTTCTCACTAAAATAAGCTATAGGACGCCCTCCTTGCATCAACACAGCTCCAATTCTTGTACCAGAAGCCTCGCACTCTATCTCAAAAGTAGCATTGAAATTTGGCAAAGATAACAAATGGGCATTAGTCAACTTATCTTTTAGCAGAGTAAATGCTTTTTCTTGCTCTTCTCCCCACGTGAAACCCACGTGCTTCTTGATAATCTCAGTCAAAGGTGCAGCAATGGTGCTGAAATTTCTCACAAATCGCCGATAAAAACTCGCCAATCCATGAAGGCTACGCACCTCTCCTACGGTCTTAGGCGTTGGCCATTCACGGATTGCTTTGACCTTTTCTTCATCAACCTGTATACCATCAACACTAACAACAAATCCTAGAAATACTAATTTGTTAGTAACAAAAGAGCACTTCTTTAGATTAATGTATAATTGCTCGGCCTTTAAAACCTGCAAGACAGCTCGCACATGCTCAATATGGTCATCAGGGCTTCGGCTATATATCAAGATGTCATCGAAATAGACAACCACAAATCGACCAATGAAAGCACGCAAACCATGATTCATAAGTCGCATAAATGTGCTTGGTGCATTAGTTATCCAAATGGCATGACTAACCACTCATATAATCCATACTTGGTCTTAAATGCAGTTTTCCATTGATCACCTTCTTTCATCCTAATTTGATGATAACCACTTTTCAAATCGATCTTAGTAAAAATGCAAGAACCATGCAACTCATCCAACATGTCATCTAACCTAGGAATAGGATGTCGATACTTTACCGTAATGTTATTAATTGCTCGGCAATCGACACACATTCGCCAAGTTCCATCTTTCTTTGGCACCAACAAAATAGGGATGGCGCACGGGCTAAGACTCTCTCTCACATGCCCCCGTTCCAATAGTTCGCTAACTTGCCGCTGAAGTTCCTTTGTCTCCTCGGGATTGCTTCGATATGTGGGTCGGTTAGGTAATGGCACACCGGAAATCAAGTCAATTTGATGTTCTATGCCTCGAATTGGTGGTATCTCTCTAGGAAGTTCATTAGGAAAGACATCTTCAAATTCCTGCAATAAAGACACAATAGGACTAGGCAAACTTGGGTCAAGATCGTTAGTAGAAAACAAACCTCCTTGTACAAAAGTACAAGCATCGGTCGGTCTAGAACTAAAGCTCTCCTCATCTTACTCGATTTTGCATAAAAATTCTTTTGCCTATTTTCTTTCCTCTTTTCTTTTCCCTCAATTTTTACCACAATTCTTCTCTCAGCCTCTCCTTTTCCTTGCGTCTCAGACACACCACGCAAGCCCTCGGATTTCTCACATTTTCTCTCTCTCTCGGCTTCTCGTTGTAACTTTAACTGATTTTGATACACCTCACTAGGTGTCATTGGTACCAAGGTATAAGTCTTTTGATTCATCACCAATGAATAACGATAGTATACCCATCATGATGTATCTTTCGATCATATTGCCATGGTCTTCCAAGCAAGATATGACCCGCTTGTATAGGTACAACATCATACTCTACCTCATCCTTGTATCTCCCTATCTCAAATGGAATTCGAACTTGCTTCGACACTTTCACCTCACCACTATCATTTAATCATTGAAGCCTATAAAGCCTAGGGTGCTTTGTCATTTTCAAACCCAACTTATCCACCATAGTACAACTTGCCACATTCGCACAACTACCTCCATCAATTATCATACTACAGATCTTACCATTCACCACACATCTTGTATGAAACAAGTTATCTCTTTGTTGGTGATGCTCCTCCTCCTTTACTTGCACACTTAGAGAATGCCTAACCACCAATAAGTCTCCTTTTATAGCCACTTCTCCATCACTACAATTCTCCAACGGTGGCATCTCATCATCCTCTTCTTCCCTTTCACTTTCGGACTCAATAACACCATGTCCAGTCATGATCATCACCCTCCTATTAGGGCATTGATTCGCCATATGACCCCTGCCCAAACACTTAAAACATTTAATCTCACGAGTTCTAGTGTTAGGGTTTTCGGTTTTACCTGAAGCCGGATTCGTTCCAACTTTACCGTCCCTCTCCTTCTCCTTTGAGGTTTCGATTTTGGTATTGTTTCCTCTCCAATTTGGCTTCTCATCTCTCTTCCAATTGGATCTCCAATTCTGATTTGAACCTCCTCCACTCTTGTGATTTCGGTCCAATTTCAATTGCCGCTCAACTTTGATGGCTTTGTCCACCAATTCCTCCAATTCAACATAGTGTTGCAGCTCCACTACCCTTGCTATGTCTCGACTCAAACCACTCAAAAATCTTGACATTGTGGTCTCACGATCCTCCACCACATTAGCACGGATCATGGCAATCTCCATCTCCTTGTGATACTCTTCCATGCTCTTATTGCCTTGTGTGAGATTTTGTAGCTTTTGAAACAAATCTCGATGGTAATGACTTGGTACAAAACGCCTCCTCATCATGGCTTTCATCTCATCCCACGTCTCCATCAGTCTTTCACCATTGCGCCTCCTACTAATCACAAGTTGATCCCACCAAATTATAGCATAATTAGTAAATTCAACAGCTGCAATTTTTACCTTTTTGAGCTCAGAGTATCGTTAGCAATCAAATACCATCTCCATGCATTTCTCCCACTCTAGATACGCATCCAGATCATTCTTCCCTTGGAAGGAAGGAATCTTCATCTTGATATTACCAAGTTCATTATCTCCTTGGTGTCTAAACCTTCGGCCTCCATTCCACCTTTCAAATCGAGCATCTCGATCATCCTCCATGTCAGCCTCATCATCATTATATTGCCGCTGCCTTCTATGTTGTGTTCTAGAGGCGTCTCACTGATGTTGTGGCCTTCCTCGGGGTATCTCTCGGTCACCGTCAACCCTCATGCCATTCCCCATCATTCGGCCACTAAGCTCCTCCACTACGGCCCTCAATTGCTGGATGCTTTCCACGAGCGCTTCATCCCTTCGTATGGAGTCAACCTCCCTTTGATTCACGCTTTCTTCGCACAACATATTTTAGACCTGCAAGTAAACATTAGTCTAAAATATCCTCACCAATCGCTCCCTCACGTGTTTCTCTCAAGGTGTTTGTCACTCCCCTCGTGTTTAACTCAAGTCTAGGCTTTTTCCACCCTCAATTAAGCTTACACACTCTTGCCTTTTCCCTCTCGTATTCTCTTTTCACAAGCTCTTTATTGAACTCAAAACCTGTCTCTCAACCCCCTCACGACAATTGATTAAACTAATCAAACAAGATTAGATCATTATTGATTTTGTTTCAGCAAGTAACAATTTCAAACCAACAAGCACAACTTTTGAAATTCCAATTGAAACACAAATCACTACTGATTTTGTTTCAATTCAGTCTACTAACAAACGAGTCGCCTTCTTGATTTTTTTTTTGTTCGGCTATATTTTTTTTTTCTGCCAAATCTTTTTTATTCTTGCACACTTTTTTTTGTGTGTTTTCTTTCTCTCCTTTTTTTTTGACGAACTTTTTTTTTTCGAACTTTCTCTTTTTTTTTTCTTTTTTTTTTTGACGAACTCAGATACAATTTATGATGCTAGAAAAAAAATTGAAAATAACAGTAAAACTACGTATGGAAGCACAAAAGTAATTGGATCCCTAAATTGGCTAGAACCGAAACCCTAGCTCAATAAATCTCAAATTGCTGAATATAAACAGAAAATCAAAGATAAATAGACCTTGTAGAAGCAAGCTCTGATACCAAATGATGTGAATTTTTTGCGGAAAGATCGTTCTACGAAGGCCCGGATGGTGTGAATTGCGAACCTCGACCTCCAATCAAACTTGTGATTGGCAACCTCGGTATGAATATGACCTGTTGACGAACACGTGTCAACCGACCAATGTTACACGAGCGAAAGAATTTGCTATCTTGCTCGATAAGTCGAATCAACCGCCACAAGAGAATCTTGATAAGGTCAAGTCCTCAAAAGAGCAGTAAAAGAAAACCTCTCATGTGGCATCCTGAAATTTCTTGCCAATCTTTAGGAATACTCTAATTCATGTCTTGCATTAAAACTTTGGCCAAGCCTTTGGTGGGTAATTAATTGATAGAAAAATTCTATTTTTGGCCATGTGAATTATGGATTGAGATTTATTAAATTAGGTCACAAAGTTTTGTGAATTATAAATTTCAATTAGGTGTTTATCTAATTAAGAATTAGGTGGATTATTAGGATGAGGATGGGCTGCACATTTAAAGGCCCAAACCAGCCCATTGCCTCACCCCATTCTCGGCCGGCCCATGAAGCCAAGGAGGAGAGTTGCCGCCGGCCCATGGCTGGCCCAAGCCCATGAAGGGCTGTCGATGTGCAAAGGAGGGGGGGGGGATCCGGTTGCATGCCTTCCCCATTTGTCCCAAAGAATTTGCCAAGTGTCACCCATGCATATCTAATGATGGCTAATGATGGAGGGGAAGGAAAATTAAGGGAAAATGATGGCCGGATTAAGCGAGAAAGAGAGGGAGAGAGAGAGGTTCGTTTGAGAGAGAAAGAGGGGAGAAAGAGAAGGAAGAAGGGAGAAGAAGGAGGCTGTGCGTACGCGAGGGGGAGAAGGGCCGTCCACCGTCGTCCGTTTGCCGCCGTCGAGTCCGCCTCGCCCTCTGTTCGATTTTTCTGTGTTCGTTCGGTCTAGAGGCAAGTTGGGATCCTTAAATCTGCTCTTGCATGTTGTACCTAGTATGTGTGCTTGAATGGTGTTAGATTTTGGATATTTAGGGTGTTAAAAGTTGAAGTTGTAAGAGTGATGGTTGAAACTAGTAAACTGTTCTTGAGAAAACGGTTCGACCTTGGATGTTCTATTGGCTTGCATGTGTTGTTTGAGTTGGATTTTGGCCGTAACTTCTAAATGAAAGTTGTTAAGAACTTCTTTAAATACAACATACTCAAATTTGGGACAAAACGAACAAGTATAAGTGGGTGAAATATTTATTTTTTGGAGAGACTGGATCTGGAAATTTCGGTAACTACCTTTGATGAATGCATGGACTGTAAGGCTATCTTTTTGTTGACATTTCACTTCGATTTATTAACGAAATATGTAAAGGACATCCTGAGGTTTAACATATCAAAAATTTAGAGAAAACTAACAAGAATGGATAGGTGAAATCGTGGTTTTTCGGAGGTAGTTAGATCTGGAAACTTCGGTATTGAAACAGAAGCTTTAACCGTCTATTTTAAATCACCTAGAACGAATTTGACTTTTATTTCTTCATGAAAAACCTACCTTAGGATCTTGAATACAACATAGTCGAATTTCATAAATTTTGAAGGCCATTTGGGTATTTAATCGAAAATACTTTTAAAACCGCGTAACCTGGTATATTCGGATTTGATCAGTTTTAATGCATGGGTCATATCATTTTGTATGAAGCTTTTTCGGCGAAGTGTTCTTCATGAAAGTATCTTTATTTATGTCTTCTCTGTGACATATTAAAATTTCATAATTTATGAAGTTTATTTGCCTATTTAACTGAAAATGTTTCGAAAACTGCGCAAGTTTAGTGGTTATGATAATGGTGCTGTGATGTTCGGTTTATACCGCATGATATGAGGGTCTTTTGGTGCAGTGTCCTTCATGAAATATTTTCCATTATGTCTTGACTATCACATGTTCGAATTTCAAAATTTTTAAAGGTCATTTGGGTATTTAATGAAAATATTTTCTAAAACTGTGCAAGCTGGATTGTGTGAATTTCAAATGCTGTAATTTATGATTATTCTGTTTTGGATGAGTCCTATGAATTATATTGATTTAAGTAATCAAATCTTGCTGCACATGTGATGATATTTGGCATGGCATATAGAATCAAATGTTGAATTAGACTTTGTTGCTATTACATCATGTGCCATGTTGATTGTGAGACATAAATTGGTGAATATGAATCATGATGAATGAGGAGACTATTGGAGGGGAGCCGATAATGTCCTGGGAGTGTCAGGATCCGGGATGGGGGGTGCCGGATGCCCGGTTGTATTGTGATACATACCCGGATGTCTTCGGGAGTTTCGAGATGCCCGGAATGGTTGGGTGCCGGAAGCCTCAGAGGTTTGTGCCCGGGGAATGCCTCATGATGCCAGTTGGGATACGAGATGCCCAGAATGTGGGGGTGCCGGATGCCAGGTGGTGTGTTCCGGAGGTTTCTCGCGATGCTTGTTTGGGGTGCGAGTGATAAAATGTGGGATGAAATTATTGATCCTGGGAAAGATAAATGTGGTGACCCAATTGAAAGATAAAAGTGAAAATTGAATCATGCATGGTATGGTGACATGTACGCATGGCTATATAACATGATGTGTATGAGTGCATTGTAGTATGTGCACATGAGATATGGATATGCATGAATGCTTGGGGATGAGTGCATGGTTGTATATGCACCTATGGCATGATGGTATATGTGTGAATACTTGATGATGAGTGCATGAAGGTGTATGCATATATGGTATGATGTCATATGCATGGCTGCGAGGTAAGTTATACTTGGATGCATGAATTGATGTGTACTATGCTATGGTGTTATGATTGTATTGTGTGATGCATTGAGTAGTTTAGTGGATCTTTTACCTGCTGAGTGGCTGTACTCACCCATTCGGGGACCAATATTTCAGATTAGAAAGATGCCGCTCTCTCCGGTCACGTGTGGTACCTTTTATGGCCTTCCATCTAACGTGGAGGTCAAGTGTTCGGAGATGGATTACGTTACCATCCCCGGTCTGACGTTTGTACGGGTTCGTGTGCTGGTGATGTATGATGTGGGCCTGGCTGGGGGCCCGGTCGTCCAGGAGTTCTTGTCGGTCCACGTCCGCCGTGACGGAGTGATGCGGGGGATGTTGCCGCCGCCACCGCCCGATGCACCAAGGTGGATGTGATGGGCCGCGTGAGGAGTGGAGAGCTAACACTTTTTGGGGATAGCCGACACTTGTAGATGGAGGATGACATGTGATAGATATAGGGGTCGAGATCTCTTTTGGGTTGTGGCCAAGTTTAGTTGAAAAATCTTGGCTTTTCTTTTTGGTTGTATCGACCCGAGAAATCCATCATGAAAATATGTAGATAAGAGTGGCTCGACTTCATCTTTTCTTATGATGTGTAGTTGGTGTGCGTTGCATTATGGTTATTGGAAGGGAAGATGGTGAGACTTGTTTATGCTTCCGCTAATAAGTTGCGCCGGGACCGTAAAAAAAAAAAAATGCCTATGAACTATGATGCTTCTACTAAGAGATGTAACTAGTGTTCATTAGTTGGAGCAATAGGTACTTGTGGCGACCTTAGGTGTTTCGGGGTGCCACATCTCAATTCTTTTTTTTCAAAAATAAAATATGTCTCTCAAAGAAAGTCGGCCAATCCTTTATATAGGCCTTCTAGTTGCCACACAAACCCTAAAACCAGCCTTAGAAATCTAATGCGTCATTATCTAGAAAATATTTAAACAACAAGATAATTGTTTTTTATTTGGTCAAATATTTGGTGACTAGATAATCAAATTGCGCCAAGATTTCTAAGATTCTTCAAGATTTGATCCAAGGTCATCTCCACGTCAAAGATTACGAACCATGACGCCAACAGCTTGCCTAAATTGCTTGGCCTGCGCTCGAGTGATCGAACCAGTCGGAATAGACAATGGGTCCCTAGCATCTCCTTCTCGATATGGCTCGATGTCCACATTATAAACCATATTGCAACAAGCAATAAGTCTGCAATTGTCAACAATAGTCGCACTGGGCACCTTCAACACCATCACCGGAATGGTATTATTAATTTCCTTTAGGATCCTCCCTAAGATAAAGAAGTCCTTTACAACATCCGTGACCAGCTGACCCACCGCATCCCAATTTTCCTTGAAGAACTCCACCGTGAAGCCATCCAAACCGAGCGCCTTCCCTCGAGCCAGGGAAAAAAACCATCCGTGACTAGCTGACCCACCGTACAAGACAATTTGTTGTTAAATTAGAAAATGTAAGTTCTTTTTTATGTCTATATGATTAACGCAAATTTGAATCACTAATGCAGTGTCAGGATTAGATCTACACTCTTCTTTTCGTCTGATATACATAGACTGATCACTAGTAGGCATGAACTAGATTGGGACGAACCCGGTCAGAACTTAATTTCTAGGGGCCTTGCTTTGCTCCCAAGAATTATGGATATTACTCCTTTTCGAATTTGCAGCCAAGAATAAATAAAAAAGGGACAAAAATAGATCGTAACTCTAGGATATTGTGGTGCTCTCTCTCTCTCTCTCTCTCTCTCTCTCTCTCTCTCAATGCTTATAAGTTTAATGTTCCATGGTAGAAGACTCTCCTCACTATACTAGGGTATCGGTCTGGGGATCTCATGACAAGAAAATACTTTTTCCCCTTCTTTAGTTTGCTTTCAAGTATGAAGGTCACGGGGTTGTCGCTGTTCGTCGCGCGATGCTTGATCCGACTCCCGTGACTCCTTGGCATTTTTGTTTAGATTGGTTTCGAGGAAATGATGACAATGATTCTGGTGACAGATTAATCAATCCATTTGAGGTTGCACGTGGAGTGTATCTATATGACTAGGGGAGGAAGAATCCTGAAGTTAGTGCTACATTCAACAGAGGAATGGCTAGACCTATCAAGTGGGTGGATCGGATAAAAAATAGTTCGATCCAAATAGATCCACTTAATACATTTTCACCATTTAAATGAAATGCAAATCTAATGACTCATACCTGGCCTAAACCGATCCATACTTAACTTGACTTATATCACAAAAACACATATATATTCAACCCAATTAATGAAACTCATACCCAAACTAAGATGAGAGTGCGGAATGAGTGGACGCGAGATTAAGTGAGGGTAAGGGAGATGAGCTGAGCGTCATAGAAGTGTATTTGGTCTAAGTAAATTATAAATTCATTTATGACTCATTTGCAATCCATTTAACATTCATATTATGTTTAAACCCATAACTCATATAATAATAACTCAATCTATCATATTTGGATTAAGAAATGGGTCATAGACTCATTTTGACACATTGGCCAATGATTCCCAAATTTTGAATTCAATCATTAGGGATTGTAAATAGGTCTTTGAAGGGTTTAGTTCTTTGGTCCGCTCAGAGATTCAGAGGCGGCATGGGCATGGTGGCAAAGATAATCCGAGTCTTGTTTCGGCTTGGTCTTTCACATGTGGTTGCCGGCTTGCCGGAGAGTGAGATGTGAAATTTGTTAGTGATGAGACGTCTGAGTTCATCCACCCTACAAATGCTATTTTACTCAGTACGATATGTGCTATGTATATGTACATGCATTAGTTGTTTTACATGGCACAATATATCAATTTGTTGGTCAATGAAATTGGTCCTCAATGAAGTTATCAAATTGATTACTTCTTTCTGCAAGAAATTAAGTCGTCATCTTAGAAGACTGCGATGCTCTCATTGTCTTTTGCAGAAGATGAATTCATGCGCAAATCGCTTGCAATTCATGGTTTCTTGGGCAACTGATCTTTCCTTAGATTTTGTTTAAAGGACCAAATCTTCAATGCCGAAAGTCCAGATTTTCTTTCTTCACGCTCTAGCCCACAACTTCCAGACTTCTATCAACATCATATCCACCTTAAATATCTTATCTTCATGCAATCACTTCCGTGCAAGATTTTTACTGAATTTACTACTCTTTGGTGATATTGACTTAAAGAACGGACTTGGGTCAATATAATTAGGTATATGGACACAAGTTCGGTTCTTCGTATCATCAGTTTGTGAATTATCTCCTGTTTGGTCCCCTAACCTTTTAAATTGAGTTTTGTCTATTCCATGAACTTAGCAAAGAAAAATTGTGAACTAACGTAGAAACTAATGGACCATACCACTCAACATGAAATGGGAGAGGACGAAATTACCAAAATAATTCAATAATGTAAAGACACTAGAGATTTAAATGATTTAATCCGAATATCAATTCCTATAGCTAAATGTTACTAGGCTCATTTGGCCAGGCTTATGGGCCTTTTCTCGAATGCCTGGCCCCTATCTCAGTGTACCTCCAAGTCCAAAATATGCTCTCCACTTATCTTTATATCCAAATATCCATTCAAATGATTTGGCTAGTAAATTGATTCATGGACAGATAAACGCCATAAAGAGCCCATGGTTACTTGTTCCTATATATTCTTAATGAACCGCAAACCTCCCCTTTTATTATTTGCCTCTTCAGCTAAATTTTCGTCATTAAATGGTTTTAAATATTAAAGGAGCCATACTTTTAAAGAAGGGTAACTTCTGGCTTTCTTCATCTACCTTTTGACAAGTCAAATCAATTTGAATGCGCATGTAAGATCACTATAAATATTCTTTAAAAAGAAAAGAAAAAATCAAATGGCCTCCTATGGACAACAATCCAAGAAATCAATTACGAATTTTTTAAAGTTAATGTTTCGAAAGTGCAACTAAGTGCAGTTTGCATGTTCAGATCTACTGTTTGTACTATAATTACTTCTATCCACACCATCCATTCGGTCTACCTATACATGTATCTGTGTTGATAACTAAAAATATTTTTTTCTGAGCTTGTACCATCACGACATAAACAAAATACATATCGCTTGCCTCCAGTATTAACTGTCCTACGCCACTGTCGACCAACGTCAAATTCATAATAAGATTTTCAATTTGGCTGATTACGTTAATCTCAAGAAATTAGAAAAGACTTATTTTGTTGCGTGTTTTCTCGCAAGCATTGGACTTAAGTGTTGGTCATAGTCGATGTTTCGTGCCTGGAGCGATGAGGACTGCGTGAAGATGCTGAGAAAATAATCATAGACACCGTGACATTTTGATGGGTTTAGGCTTTGTTGATGGCACGTGCACAGAGAGAAAGGAGGAGGAGGGGGGGGGGGGGGGGGTTGGGGAGGAATAGATGAGACTATAATTTTTTTTTCCTGCTAAGTAGATGAGATTAGCTGAGGGTTAGGTCGGTCTGTCGCATGTTGGTTTTTCAACAGATAAATCACACGTACACAGCTCCTAGTGACTTTCTGGACCATTGGGATAAATCGCAGGATAAGAATTCGTGCAATGCACGATAAAACAACCATGATTCTAATCAAGGAAAAGTTGTGGCGCCAATAATACTAATTCCAAAAGCTCGGAGTGCTATACTATGGCCAAATGGCATCGCCTGGTTGCAATGGTTTCGGGTATCGGAAATCGATTGTTTAATGCTTGAGGGCGCTATTCTAGTTTTAGGTCTATTTTCTATGTTATTGAGTTCCTTTGTTAGTTTCTCAAAATTTCTTTACTGCTCAGGTTTATTTTCTGATTTGCTCGTAACACTTAGGTTTGTGAAGTGTTTATTTGTTCTTTTGATGTTTTAGACAGCTTTTAACATAATTTTACCAAATACAATTTGATAGAGTTTTCTCTACATGCGCCTCTGGACGTGTTGCGCCATCGTGTGTTACAAACTGGGTTTATTTATCTTTTTGTTTTTGCTGCCCCAAAATCGTGCCACTTTCTGCATAGAAACATAACATCTTTTGCCTTGTTGGCTGTCCGATCTAACAATTAATCAACATCAACCTTCGGATTGGAGCATGGGAAATTTACCTTGATTTAGCTCATATGAGGGTAGACTCAGCCACAACGCAACTAGGAGACTTTTCCGTCTATTATCTCAGTGAAGTTTGGGATGAGTCATTAAAATTTCTCTGAGTATATGTTTTCAGTTTGAGCCTGCACAAAATCCGAAACAATTAGAACGGGGGACGGCTCATCGCATTATTGAAGTTTGGCCTAGTAGAATCGTGGAAATTTTCTTTCTTTTTGCAGTTTATTGAGCACATGGAAAGTTTTTCTTCTATTCGGATGTGGAAAGCATTATTTATCATGCTGACCATTATTCAGATGAAAGAAATTATGCGTAGACTCCCTCAGGCGTAAAGGACGACCTTTTCACTATTAAATGCATTAAAATCAGGTCACATGGAATTGAAGGCAAAGGAAGAAGGCATGTGAGCTTTTGTTTGTTTCCATCGATTATTTTAATCATGAAGAGGAGTACCATCCGCATTATATAAAGAGGAGAAAGAGTGGCTTGTAGCGGGGAGTTCTTGGTGGTCGAGGGGTGATTTACGTGAGTATTCTTCATTTTGGTTTTCTTGTTGTAATTATATCTTGTAGTAATTTAGCCGGTTAAATTATTGTAATTAAAATTTGTGTAATTTCTTGAGTAATATTTCACTAGGAATTGTGAAGGGTTAAACATTGCATGAGTTATTGGAAGCGGGGAAACACCGAGAAAGTATTTGAGTGCTTGAGTTTAAGTTATTATAATTTCCATTATATCACTTGTTTCTAAAGTATAATTCCGTGTTGCTTTCTCCGTAGATATATATACTAACTCTTTTGACTGAACCATGTAAAATTCATTGTCTGATTTATTTCCTTCCTTCCGTCTATTATCTGATTTTATTGTCCCATGTTTTCCACGACAATTTCCTTCAGAAGAACAAAGCCATGAATCATCTCGGCCACTCCGGCGAAACCAAAGAGATGTTCCAAGCTCAATCCCACCTCTACAATCTCACCTCCATCTTCGTATCGTCCATGTCTCTCAAATGCGCCGTCCAGCTTGGCATACCGGACGTCATAAACGACAACAAGCGGCCTATCACTCTTCTCGAGCTGGCCTCGGCGCTCCAAATTCACCCGTCGAAACCCACATGCCTTCACCGTCTCATGCGCGTTTTGATTCATTTACACGTATTCGCTGAGATCCTTGTTCCCAAGCACGAAGAAGGAGGAGGAGAAGAAGTTAAAGCTTACGTTTTGACACCTTCTTCAAGTTTGCTGTTGAGTGATGAAGCCACGGGCCTCTCGCCGTTCATCGTGGCCATGCTTGATCCGGCTCTCCTGGCTCCTTGGCATTTTCTTGGAGATTGGTTTCGAGGGAATCATGAAAACAATCGTAGCGACAAATTGATCAGCCCTTTTGCGGCTGCACATGGATTGAACCTGTGGGATTATGGTAGGCAGAATCCTGGATTTGGTGATGCATTCAATGGAGCGATGGCCATCGACTCTCAAATAATAAATTTCGTCATCAAGGATTGTAAACATATCTTTCAAGGGTTGAATACCTTGGTGGACGTCGGAGGTGGCACGGGCACGGTGGCAAAGATAATCTCCGAGGCATGTAAGGGATTGAAGTGCACGGTGCTTGATCTCCCGCATGTGGTCGCCGGCTTGCCAGAGGGTGAGAATGTGAAGTTTATTGGCGGTGATATGTTCGAGTTCATCCCCCCTTCGGATGCCATTTTGCTGAAGGTATGTGCTATGAATATGCGTATGTATATGTCTGTGCGTTCCGTGGCTCTTTATATCCATTCATCATTCTTTTGATAAGAAGTTGATTCGTCATCCCAGAATACCATCATGAAGTTAAAGTAGTTCTCTTCACTCACCATATCAATTACAAGTCGCTTGTGATTCATTAGTTTCTAATGTAGTTGATGTTTCCGTAGAGCAACTGCATAAGACTTGAAATACTACAATGTTTAAATATTTTCTTAAAAATAAATCGCTTATACCACAAACAGAAATGAATGAAAAAAATATTTTAATTATCCATGAAAATATATAGATAAAAATTATTTTTGATAATGAAAACATTTTTCATTGACTTATTTTAAGCGATGCAAGTGTTTACTTTTAGGAAAATACATTCCAAATTATTCATTTTTCATGAAATAAATGGAGCCTAAATAATGTAATGCTTGGATTATTTACCCAACTTTTACTCGTGTTTTAACATGTTCAAGAACTTAGTGAGGTATTTATGGGTCAATACTATTCCAAATGTTCCTGGTGAAATAAAATATCTAGCTTGCCTCCAGCATTGATTCCTGTGTATACCATTGTCAAAAAGGTTAGAAAATTCTATTGCTGTCGCATTCAAGTACACGCAATGAAAGTTAGGTGGGACTTTGGAGTTCGAAAAGTCTTCTTCTTTTGTATAGTTTCTACTCATTGCTTGGGTGTACTTGTTGATGATATAGTTGATGTTACACGCTTGGAGTGACGAGGACTGTGTGAAGGTGCTGCGAAAATGCAGAGAAGCAATTGTTGGCAAGAACAATGAGCGAGGAAAGGTGATAATCATAGACATTGTGATAGGTGAGACCGAGGATGATGATGCCGAAGCAACTGCAACAAAGCTCTTCTTCGATATGTTGATGATGACGGTGGTCACTGGAAGAGAGAGGACTCAGAGAGAGTGGGAAGAACTTTTCTCAAAGGCCGGGTTTGGACGACACAAGATAACTCCTATGTTTGGATTAAGATCTCTCATTGAAGTCTTTCCTTAGGGATCATTGTGTCTATTTGCAAATTGCAAGCGTAGCTTGGAATTCATTAAGAATCATACTATTATGTGTACTAAGAAGTTGTGCTAATCTTGTTTGATATTTGTGCTTGTTTGATATTGAAATGACATTTGGTTATGAATTTTTGTTGTGTAAATATATATGTCACTCATCTTATGATTAATGTGTACATATAATTATATGTTAAATGTGAAGTAGCATTAAAGCTAATATTTTGGTGAATTAAATGAACCTACCCACCTTATCTTGGCCCCATTTCTTTAAGTAATTATTGATCAAAAGATACCTATGCATGAAGCTTCCATTTTTCCGTACCTACTATCATGACCTTCCTAGAATTGAACCACCAAAGGGAAAGCTAATGAACTTCTAAGCCAAAAACTTAGTATGGACTCTCTGATGTCCTATCGATCACAACTTGATACTCAATTAAATAATATAATTTGCTCATCTTTTGAGCGCCACAATCAATTAGGGTTGCTTAAAAACCCAAGTAAAGTATAAAATAATATTACTTTTACGAACTAGAGATTCCTTGGATTCAATGATTTGATTACGCTAGATTAATTTAATGCCATTTTGGTCTCTTTTCTCTTTATTTTCAAAAAGTATTTTGCATGTTGTCTTGGTTGATTTTTAGCATAAACCACTAATATGCAAGAATGATTATGCTGGTGCATAATCAATTAAGTAATATCCAATAAATAAATAAATAAATAAATAAAAAACAAATTACTAGAATTAGGCTAACCTCTATGCAAAGCAAATCACAACATTATTATGGTTAATTTTCCAAATATTTGTAAAGTGTAAATTAAAATAAATGCATGCCCAATCTAAAGATGGTTTCTAAATAATCACGCAGTTCTAATTATTTTTTTTTATTTTTATGAAAAATAATCATATGCAACTAATCTAAGTTTAATGTGTATGATTTTTACACTAATGACGTATAAAATGTATTCTATATGATCTTATGATTTTTACACTAATGACATATAACATGTACTCTATATGATCTAATTCTAATGATGGGCAAAAATTATAAACTATTCTAACATGGTATGTAATCCAATTTATATTACCCTACACCTAAAATTAATAGATGACATAGAAATTATGACCTGGCAACATGACGTGGCAATAACGATGTGGCAACATGACGTGGCAAGGTGATGTAGCCCGGAGCACCACATCAACCTAGCGAGCTTCCACAGCGCAGGGTCTCTTCCCTTGTACAACGAGCTTTTGCAGCTTGTGGCATTTTCTTTTTTCAGTTTTAAATAATATTGAGGTTTGAGGAAAGTGCTTCCTGAGGTACGTCCCTAATTAAATTTTATTAATTCATTCCTCACAGCATTTGCATTTTCATCATATCTCATTACATTGCATTTGGAAAAATGGGTGTGGACTCATTGAGATTAATATTCCCATCGAAAAGATTTATTTTCATCATACTACATTCTTGTGATTAAAATTTAAGTATCCTTTTATCTTTAAATGAAATCTCTACAAGCTTTACTTCGAAGAAGAACAACTGTTGACACATAAATGTCAGCTATTTCATTTAATTTTTTGTTGCATAGAAAATTGAGCAGTTGATCTGACTCCTTAATAAAAGTATCATTAGCATAGTTCATATTTACATTTTATTTATCATACATTACACATGCGGATCACATGGCCTTGCTGTGATACCACCATGGACCGTTACACGCAGAATCATTTGGACGCCTACTCCGTGGACTAGCCTAGTCCGAACTACCTTTCCACAAGGCCAGGTTGACTTCAAGATAATAGTTGGATTTTGAGAGTTTTGTTGGGCAATCTTGAGGTAAAGATGTTCCTGGTAAAACAAGCAGTAGTCATCATTTTTAAGGTAAAAAATAGCAATCTCTGGGATAGTGATTTCGGCTAGTAGGTAGAGAAAAAATTGAGAGAACCCTTGGGTGGAGAATGAGATGAGGACCAACAGCAATTTGGCTTAAATTCGTTCGATGAGGATGGAGGGTCGGTCATGGCTCCTTGAGTGCAAATCTCCATCGAAGACCACACCGCAAATTTTGAGATGCACAACAAAATTTTTAAGTCCAAATCTGAAATTTGTTCAGTGCATTCAGAAAGATAAACAAAAACAAACAAATGGCAAATTGAATTCTGTGGAAACATGAAGTTAGATTGGAGATAAGAGTACAAGAGAAGATCTAATTGTGGGACTTCTTTCAAAACAAAAACCAACTAAGAGAGGAATAGAAGGGGCGAGTGGACATCAAATGGTGAAAGCTGGGAAATCTGACACGTTCGCTTGAGAGATCTTCTAATTTCTGAAGCAAAACTTATCTCAACAATCACCATTCTCTCTGTTATAGCTGGATTCTTCGAGATCACGATTCTCTCTTGAAAATTTCACTTGAATCCTTAACTTCAGGGGTCTGTATATTCAGAGTTTCGGCGATAGCAGGGAAGACACGAGCAGAAATTAAAAAAGAGGAGCTGCTCAAAAAAGAAAGATTACGTAAAGCACACACAGGAGGAGACAGATGGGGAGGTTGGACAGGAATTATATGCACACGTTCAGCGAAGGAGAAGGCACATCCACTTCTGCAATACTCAGGATATACGAAGGGAAACAAGGAACGAGAAAGAGTTGTTTTTTTTTTTTTTTCTTTCCTTTTTCCCTTGCAGTCCTCGTACGTGCCTCGTACTGCCGCATCCACACGCTTTCGCGTTCCTCAGCCTCGTTGTGCTGTGTTCCCCGACTTGCACGACTGCAGTGCTTGGAAACTGCGGCCTCGTCACGCCCTTGTTGCCGTTACCTTAGCACTTCTTGTAAGAATAATTGGGAAAAAGTATCAAAAAAATCCTAAATTTTTTACACTTGTGCCAATCTAGTTTTAAGCTTTTATTAGTACCAACTTAGTGCTAAATCCTTTCACTTGGTGCCAATTAAATCCTTTCTGACTAATGCTGAATTTTGCTAATTGGGCAACATTTGATTAATGTGACACGATCAACACTGACGTAAGCAAATTTTAATAATATTTTAATACTTTTCGATTTTTTATTTTACTTTTTCATTTTCCTTTTCTTTTTTCCTTTCTCCTCCTCTTTCCTCCAACTGATTATCGGACCGTGGCGACCGACTAGAGGTGACGGTCGGTGAGGTTGAGGTCAACCTTGTTGGCCTCTAGCAAGCCTCATGGCTAATGGCGAGGCTCGAGCCCTTGCTAGAGGCCGCGAGGGCTGCTCGCACTAGGCGGCGAGGCTTGCCCTCACTTGATCTAGTGAGGTCAAGCAGCCTCGCTAGATCCGATGAGGGTGAGCCTCTCTAGCCCAATGCAAGGCTGCCCTTGCGGCCTGGGTGGCCTCGAGCTAGCCTTGCTAGAGGTTTGGCGAGGCTCGACCTTGTTGGATCTGGCAAAGTGGAGCCTCACCCATGGCTGGCGAGGGTGAGCCTTGCCACCCAGCACAAGCAGCCCTCATGGCCTTTGGTGAGGGCTCAAGCCTCACTAGTGGCTGTGAGGCTCGCCAGAGGCCAGCGAGGTCGACCTTGTTGGCCGTCGCCAACTAGAGTAAGGAGGAGGAGAAGGAAAAAAAAAAAAAGAAAAAGAAAAAGAAAAAAAAAAAAAGAAAAAGAAAAGAAAAGAAAAGAAAAGTCAAGAAAATAATTCAACAAAATATTAACATATTATTAAAAGTTGTCCATGTCAGCATTAGCCATACTACATCATTCGACTAGCGCCCAATCGGCAAAATTCGGTCAAAATTAGCTAGAATGACTGAATTGGCATTAAATCAAAAGGTTTAGGACTATATTGATACCAATAAAAGGTTTATGATTAAACTAGCATAACTATAAAAAGTTTAGGACCTTTTTTGACATTTTTCCTAGAATAATTGCAGTCCACATGATATAATTGATGGTTTAATGCTAAAACTTGATGGAAGGCTAAAAGACAGAAGTCTATAAGATGGAAGGCTAAAAGACGACCGAAATGAAGATATATTGAACTTTCATGAAAGGCACTCAATAAAAGCACTTATTGATTGATGATCAATAACTATTGAAGTGCTGAAAACATATAGTATAGGAAAAGTCTTTATGAAGATAGAATGTATTTTGATGAACGGCGCATATTAAAGGCATTTATTGAAGACTCCTAATGAATTTTCTTATTAAGGGCATCTATTGATAGCTTATATAAAGAGTTTGGTATTCTCTCCACCTTAAATAACAACGAAATGTTGGGTCAGATAAAGAATGGTATGTGAACGGAGAGAAATCGGATTTCTTCATTCTTTATTTTTGAAGCAATCATTTTCTCGAACGTGGATAGAATGGGAGAAATAAGATTTCTTCATTTTCCTGTTTCATCATTTTGTCAAAGTTGCCGCATTCTTAAGATTTTGCTTTCTCGAGGTTATCACCTTATAAAGGTTATTGCTATGGAGTCCTTAATCCCTCTAGCTGTGAATAAATCATGAAGATCTAACATCCTTTGATTATGAATTTCCGCATAATTGAATTATATAACAGTTAATATCAAAGTATGGTTTAGGATCTCATAATTTTCCGATTAGCAAATTATTGTTTTGGGTTTAGTGCTAGTATGTGTGTATATATATTTTGTATTTTCTAGCACGTCAACTATTTTGCTAAATATGTTCATATATTCATATGTGAACTGACATATATTCTTTAAGGCATCATGAAGTAAAATTTGATTCTCATTCCGTTACGACGATTTTATCATTAAAGTGATTATATCTTAACATTTAGAGATAATCCAATTATGAAACACTTATTGGGTTTTAATAGTTTGTTAGTCACCAAAGTGGTCGAACCTTATGGTTTCTTGAAATTTTGAACAATTAGCATTTTTTTCAATTTCAAAAAAATTAGTTGTGAAACCTTACCAAAAAAAAAAAAAATTAGTTGTGAAGGGTTTTTTAGTTACCAAAGTGGCTGAACCTCAAAATTTGTTGAATTTTTGAAATTTTGTAATATTTAATTCAATTATTGATGATTAATTAATGCTATGACTGAAATTGATATATTACATACACTTATTAATGTCGTGGGTATATTGAAGATCTAACTTAGGGATTGACAAATACTAAGATAGCGTTTCCCAATCACCCTGCTCGGCTATGGGTGGCCGGGCATTGGGTTGGAGCTGGTTGGTCGCCTAATAGCTAAAGGCTATTGGGCTCGTTTGGCTGGGTTTAAAGGCCTATTCTCGAGTGCTCGGTCCCCTATACCAGTGCACTTCCATCTCGTCCAAACACGTTCTCTACCTATCTTGATATCCGAATTTCGATTCTTCTGATTTGGCTACAAATTGATTCCTACACTCATATATTATTCATCTTAAATATAGTTTAATGTCATGAAAATCCCATGGTTACATGTTATATATTTTTAATGAGCTGCAACCCCTTCCCTTTAAATACTTGCCTTTCTGCTGATTTTTCCTAATTACATAGTATTTTAAGACAAAAATTGACAACTTAAAAATAATTGGAGGAAGACCTTTTGACAAATCAAATCAATTCGAATGCGCATGTAAGATAACTAAAAATATTTGTTAAGAAAACAAAAATTAAATGACCTCCTATGGACAACAATCCAAGAAATCAATTACGAATTTTTTAAGTTAATGTTTAGAAAAAGCAACGATGTGCAGTTTGCATGTGCAGATCTGCTGTTTGTACTATAGTGAATTCAATCCCCGCCATCTATTCAGTTTATCTATACATGTGTCTGTATTGATAACTAAAAATATTTTTTCCGATCATGTGCGTCACGACATAAACGAAATACATGGGGCTTGCCTCCAGTTTTAACTCTTGTATGCCACTGTTGATCAATGCCGCATTCATAAATGAGATTTTTATTTTGGCAGTTACATTAATCTCAAGATATTAAAGTTAGGTGAACTTTAATAATGAAAAAGAATTTTTCTGTTGCGTGGTTTATCGCAAGCATTGGACTTAGCGCTCATAGTTGATGTTACATGCTTGGAGCGATATGGACTCTGAAGGTGCTGACAAAATGCAAATAAGATGATAATCATGGACATCGCGATAAATTGATGGGGTTAGGGTATGTTGATGGCACCAGCACAGAGAGAGAGAGAGAGAGAGAGAGGATTTAGAGATTTTTTTATTGGTAAGTAGATGAGATCAGGTTAGTGTTAGGGCGGTTTGTTTCTTGTTGGTTGTTCAAACAGATAAAACACATGAACACGGCTCCTAGTGACTTTCTGCAGCGTTGGGAAAGGTAAAATAATAGTCGGCGGGCCCGGGATAAGAATTCATGCATCGCGTGATAAAATTGAGATTAGCATATGATTAATAAATGAATCATGTCATTAAGGTATTGCTGAATAAGTAGTGTTATAAATTAAATTATCTTAAAAAACATGGACTAATTTATACAATGCAATTATGAAACACATTGCAAATGTAATTACTTTTATATGTTATAATAAATTGTGATGTACTAAGAACTATTAGTTGGAGTTGTTCCAGTCGAAAATAGTTGTTCTAATGATAAAAGCAATCGGTCGATTATAACAGAGTTGTACATGAATTATAAGCCATCAAATGACAACTATATGTAAAGTAAACTCATGTCAACTTTTTTTTGTATATAATAATTAACCTGATTATAGACAGAATGAACACATGAAGAGGTCAAAAGGTCAATCTTCTTCAACAACACCGGACAAATGTACCCTCTTGCCACTTTATGCACGAAAAACGTTGTCAAAGTCTCTATTGGTTATTAGATCTAAGCTTGTCAATGTTGATAATTGACATACAGACCTAAATTTTGTCGACAAGTTCGTCATATATTTTTCATAGAAACAGTGGTTTAGGGGAGCTCGATAAGCGGACCTCCCAATATTAGTTTGGCCTGTTTGACACAAGCTATGTTGATGTCTTAACTTATTCCCCTCAAAATTTTCAGCTAAATCGGACAAACAACGAGAATGAACTTCTCGGTTTCGTGCGACTGTGCAATTCGTTAGGGTTAACTTGATTCTGCACTTAGTCTAATCCCTCAAAAGCCCATAGGCACCAATCTCTCTCCTCCCAACACCCTAACATTTCCCTTTTTCCTATTCTACCATTTGGAGGACAAAGTGTAGACAAGTAGACAAAAATTTAGAAAATGACCAAGGACGGACAAGGCAATATTGACCCTCTCGCTTTTTTTCCTCTCATCGTTATCCACCATCGTCGCCTACTCGCCGGTGTCAATCTCTCTCCAACGGCCGCTTGCTCTCAACCTTTCTCGGCATCCTCTTCTCTCTCAGTTCCTCTCTCTTCTGATCATTCAAGGTATGAAATCCATCTTTGCGTTTGTTCCGTCGTCCTCTAAGGATCCCAAATTGATGATGATCATTAAATGAGAGTTGGAAGTTCATCATGTTCTTTCAAACATCACGAACTCATCCTCCATTCCATCATCTTCGTTCGGGCAGGCCTTTAAACGATTGGACATTTATTTTATCGTGATTTCATTACCGTTTATGTGGAGCTTGATCACTGTCCTCGTCTCATTTGTTTACCTATGTTCGTTGTTTGGCTGAGCTTGCTTCGATCTCCTCTTCCGTAGAACCAACCTCGCTGAACTTGCCCATTTAGGTGCCTTGTTGCGCTTTGCGTTTTGTTTAATCTTTGCTTTGTCTATGTTATCTACCTTGATATGTATGTCAATGCTTAATATGCGTGTTAAGGTCTTGTGTGTTGCTGAATGAAGTTTGGGCATCGGTTTCACTCATTTTGTTTGCCGGAAGTTGAGTTTTCATGCTATTATGAGAATTCATGAAACGACATGTTTACGAAAATTAATAAATCTCAAAATTTGTTCTTTAGAAATTCGTGGGGGACAACAAACTTTGTTTTGATAGGTTGTACGTCCAAGGGGAGATTGTTTGCTCGGGCTTAACCCCCTCAAAATCCAGGGGTCCCCTGCTGGTCCTCTGGCCTAGAAAGTTCTAGACTGAATATAGTGACTCTTTTTAGGGTTTCGAAGCACCTGAGGTGGAAATTTAGAAAAGCCAAAAACTACGTAGTTGTAGTGGGCTTCCGTAGCTTCCGTTTAGCAAGTGGATCCTTAAATTGGGATATAGTTTGGTTCGTCGTTTCGGCCTCGAATGTACCATTTTTCTATGGGCCTTGGTTCAGGTCCTAAGCGACATTTTGTCCTGTATTGTTAATTATGTATTTTTGTGGGCTGAACTTGGAATATTCACAATAGGAAGTTGTAAGGCACACCTTAAAATTTCAGTCCGGGAAATTTCACTGGAATTCTAAAATTGATTTACTACTTTTTCAAATTTTCACAAGAACCGGGTCTGTTTAGAGAAAAAATTGGACATTAGAGGCTAAATTGCAAATTCTGTATTTTTCGGGGCAAAATCGCAAACTTTTTCTTCTAACGAATTGAGGTAGACTCAATTAGCTTTGAATTCATGGGTGTTTCACCAAAATGGGACATCATTTAGTGGACCTAAGGCACGAAGATTTGAATGGTCAGATCATAGAAAAACAGAGGAGTCTACACTGAGTATTAACTGAGTCATGACTTGCCTTGCTTAGGCCCAGTTTGGTTCAGCATTTGGAATGCTCATTTGGGCTCTAAAGTCCATTGGCCAAATGCAAAGATGTTTGGTTCGTTTTTTTGCGCGACTTTGGCGAGATGCAATTGCATCTCCAAGTGGCTCTAAGGGCCTTTAGCCCAATGCAGCTCTTGAGGTCCTTTGGAAAGTTGCATCTTCGGAATGCAAGTTCGTTATTGTTCATCTTCTTCGCGGTACTATTCATCTTCTTCGGAGAGACAAATGGAGGCCAACGACCGCCGGCCAAGGAGAGGCCCACACCGGCGACCGTCGCTTGAGGCATCATCGACCTCGGCGATCGCCACTTGAGGTCACGCGACCTCGGGCGTCGCCTGGGTCGCGCGGCCTGGTTGCCGACCCTCAGGCGTCGCGCAACCCAGGCAACGGTCGCGCGACCTCAGGTGTTGCCTGGGTCATGCACGACCTAGGCAACGGTTCGGTGACCTCAGGCAGTGGTCGCTTGGGTTCGCGCGACCGAGGCGACGGAGGCTTGAGGTCGTCGGACCTCAGGCGATGCCTGGGTCGCATGAACCCAGGCGACCCCCGCTTGAGGTCGCCGGACCTCAGGCGAGGCTATCCGGCGGCCAGATATAGCCGCGGGTGGCTAGATTTGGCCACCGGTGGCTACATTTTTTTAAAAAAAATTTAAAACTTTTTTTATATATAAAATTCCACCAAAAATTCTTTACAAAATGTAATTTTTACCAAACGATGTTTAAGCTAATGTCCTTTCACAATGCACTTTAATACTACAATTTACCAAATGCTATTTGCATTTACACAAACCCCTTTAGCTCAAAGGTATTTGCATTTTCCCAATGGCATTTGCTCAAAGCCGAACTAAACGGGCCCTTAATATGCTTGATGAATGAGATGTGCTGAGTACCGATTCATTAATTTTTTCTAACTCTTTTGTGGTCAGCCTTTTGTGATCCTTCTAATGCTCTTACTGATTGTGGTGCATAATGAACGCCGTCACATTGTGATAAATCCAACTGTGGAGGTAAAGTAACGGTGGATTGAAAAAACTTAGAAATCTTCATTGGTTTCCTTTTAAATTAGGGTTGATTCTAGGATTTAGATTCTAGATTAGAATAGATCATAGATGGAGTCTCTTAGTTGAATAATTATAGGCATATGATTAGATTAGTATCGCTTAGACATAGGTTCAATAGCTTAGCTTAGACATCGCCTTTAAAGAAAATTTTGAAAAAGAAGATAAAAATTGGTAATAACTAGCTTAGTTCAAGTTATGACTCACCTCAAAAATCTCTTTTAAATTTAGAATTAGAGAGGATTATTAATTCAAGGAATTAATACTACGAAAAATCTTAAACCGGTAAATCATGACAAATTTACCTTAAACTAATTTTTTAATCACAAAAAATCTCAAACTAGTACACTCGTGACAATTTACTTAAAACTACTTTCTGACCATTAAAAACTCCAAATTGGTATATTTGTGATAAATTTGACATTCCATTAATTTTCATAAAATTGGATTAATATCATGAAAAATCACAAATTGGTACACATGTGACAAGTGAAGGGTAAAATCCCAAACTTGTACACCCATCAAACTCAGTAATTTGATGATAAAAATTAATGGGAGTAAATTTGTCACAGGCATATCACGATGTTAGTCAAAAAATTAGTTTGAGATAAATTTGTCATAGATATACTAGTTTAAGATTTTTTTTATAGTATTAATCATAAAAATCAATAAATAAAATCACAAGGGATCATGTCTTGGGGCCCGCACACAATGTATTGTAATATTCTTTAACTGATACCATATCGGGTTACTTTCTATATTCTATTTTTACTATTTTTCCTTACTTTCTTTTTTGCGTGTTTACATTACGTCATTTATTTAATGTTGTGCTTTTAGTTTAGTTGAATGGTTAGGCTAAATTACTAAGATCATAATCAACTCAAAAACATGGCATGATCACTTTAGTGGACGAAACCTTTAGGGTCCATAATTTGATAAAAAGACCATGTGGACACTTAGAAAAAAATTTAAAAGAAAATTAAAAATTATATTTAAAAAACAAAAATAAAAATAGTTAAAATTTTAATTTAAAAAAATAATTAAAATTCGTTTTTTTAAATAATTATTTTAAAAATGATAAAAATTGTCCATTAAATTTGTGTTGTATAAAACTATTTTAGCAATACCATATATATATATATATATGTATAAAATAAACTTTCTTAAGTTTAGTTAAATGGGTCTGGTATGGGTAAAAAATTTTGCATTGCAATAAATGGGTCATAAACGGGTTAAATAGGTCGATTTGGGTCGGACCATTTATGACCCAACTCAAACCCGACCCGACCCATCCGTTTAACGGGTCTAGATATCGAATGGCTATTAGTTGAAATAACTAGTGTAATCAAATTTATATATTTGGATTTCTGGTTATGTGAGCAATAAGATATGCTCTCATATCTCATTTGATTCCTAGTTAGCTTCGATAGGTTAGTGACGATTCCTTCACATGATTGAATTCTCATAGGCTAAATAAAACTAAAATGACAATCTAACGTCATGCAAAATAAATAAAGCTTTGGAAGAACTCATGTGAATTGAGGACCATTGGTTTGTTTTTGGCATCACCTCTAAACCCAAAACCCCTTCGGGGTTGTGATGATTGAAACTAGTGTTTTTTCAGTCCACTCATCTAAAAACTTATCAACGTCAACCTTCGGATTGGAGCACCGGAAACTTACCTTGATTCGGCTCACATGAGGGCAGACGCCGCCCCAACGCAACTAGGAATTTTTCCGTCTATTATCACGATCAATTTGTTCACAAGTAATCAAAATCTTCCTCAGAGCAGAGCCATGCATCATCTCGGCCACTCTGACGAAACCAAAGAGATGTTCCAAGCTCAATCCCACCTCTACAGTCTCACCTCCATCTTCGTATCGTCCATGTCTCTCAAGTGCGCCGTCCAGCTTTGCATTCCGGACGTCATAAACGACCACAAGCGTCCTATCACTCTTCTTGAGCTGGCCTCAGCGCTCCGAATTCACCCGTCGAAAACCACGTGCCTTCACCGTCTCATGCGCGTTTTGGTTCATTTGGACATACTCGCTGAGACTCTTGTTCCCAAGCATGAGGGAGGAGGAGAAGAAGTAAAAGCTTACGTGTTGACACCTTCTTCAAGTTTGCTTTTGAGCGACAAGGCCACAGGGCTCTCGCCGTTCATCGTGGCCATGCTTGATCCGGTTCTCATGACTCCTTGGCAATTTCTTGGAGATTGGTTCCGAGGGAATTATGAAAAAAATTGCAGCAACAAATTGATCAGCCCTTTCGAAGCTGCGCATGGATTGAACCTATGGGACTATGGGAGGAAGAATCCTGAATTTGGTGATGCATTCAATGGAGCAATGGCCATTGACTCTCGAATGATGAATTTCATTATCAGGGATTGTAAGCATATCTTTCAAGGGTTGAATACCTTGGTGGACGTTGGAGGTGGCACGGGCACGGTGGCAAAAATAATCTCTGAGGCGTGTTGCGGATTGAAGTGCACTGTCCTTGATCTCCCGCATGTGGTTGCCGGCTTGCCGGAGGGTGAGAATGTGAAATTTGTTGGTGGTAATATGTTCGAGTTCATCCCCCCTTCGGATGCCATTTTGCTGAAGGTATGTGTAATGAATATGTATATGTTCATCTTTTCCATGGCTCTTTATATCAATTCGTTGTTCTTTGGATAAGAAATTAATTCGTCATCCTAGAATATGTCATGATGTTTGGATAGTTCTCTTTACGAACCATATCAATGACAAGTCGCTTGTAATTCATAGTTTCTAATGCAGTTGATGTTTTCCTAGAGCAACTGCATAAGGACTTGACATACTAAAGTGATAAAACGACCAGCTCTCCAAAGCCAAGCCTCTAGATTTTCCTCCACTTCCTGGTCGGACCACAACTCTTCAATTTTCCTATTTTTACTCCTGTCCATGGGATTGACTAAGTACATAATAATAAAAAAAACACTATGTGTGGATGGGATATATGGCAAAGTTTGACTCTTCACATTAGTTTAAAGTTCTCTTTGTTTTACAAAAATGAATGATTTGTTAAATATTTTTCTGAAAATGATTGCTCATAGTGCTTATAAAAATGAATGAAAGAAAAATATTTTATTATCCATGGAAATATATAAACAAAAATTATTGTTAATAATGAAAACATTTTTCATTGATTAATTATGCCATGCAATGTAAGTACTTACTTTTAGGAAAATATTTTCCAAATTATTTAATTTTGATGAAATAAATGGGCCTACATAGTGTAATGTTTCGATTATTTATGCAAGTTTGACTCGTGTTATAACCTGTTCAAGAACTTAGCAAGGTATTTATGGGTTACTTATGCAAAGTTGGAGCTTCAGGTCATGTTCCCAGTGAAATAAATTTCTAGCTTGCCGCCAGGATTGATCCCTGTGGATGCCGTTGTTGAAGAAGTTAGAAAAATCTATTGTGGTCGCATTCAAGTAATTATAACACGCAATGAAAGTTACGTGAGACTTTAGAGTTTGAAAAGTCTTCTTTTGCATAGTTTTTACTAATTACTTGGATGTACTTGCTGATGATATAGTTGATGTTACATGCTTGGAGCGACGAGGACTGTGTGAAGGTGCTGCGAAAATGCAGAGAGGCGATCGTTGGCAAGAACAACGAGCAAGGGAAGGTGATAATCATAGACATTGTGATAGGCGAGACTCAGGATGACGATGCTGAAGCAACTTCGACAAAGCTCTTCTTCGATATGCTGATGATGACGGTGGTCACCGGAAGAGAGAGGACCGAGAAAGAGTGGGAAGAACTTTTCTCGAAGGCCGGCTTCAGTCAGCACAAGATAACTCCTATGTTTGGATTAAGGTCTCTCATTGAAGTCTTTCCTTAGGGATTCAATTTACGCCTATTTGCAAGCACCGCTTGTAAATTTGTTAAGATTCATACTATATATGTACTAAGAAGTTGTAATAATCTCTTTTGATATTGAAATGACATTTAGTTATGGATTTTTATTATGTGTAAATGCATGTCACTCATACCGTGATAAATGTGTACAAATAATTTTTACATTCAAGGTGAACTAACACTGATACTAAATATTTTGATGAATTGAATGAACCTCCCTCCTTATTTTTGGTCCCATCTCTTTAAGTAATTATTGATAAAAAGATACCTACACTTGAAGTCTTTTTTTTTTTTGGGTACCTACATGACAAGCTCTACACTCTAATTTTAAATCCTGTTTTTGCAAACTAGGGTTCTTGCATGATTGAAAAGCAACACTGTGGATTTATTTATTTTGGCCAAAAACACCGTGTTTAATTGGGAAGTACTGAAAATCCTCTGGAAATATTGTTATTAAATGATGTGACAGATTAGAGCATGTCATTTAACAAGTGATATTCAGTACCGAATTGAATATGACATTACCTCAAAAAACAATGGTAGGAATACTAAGACTCGTCACCTAAAATAACGCATCCCTTAACAAAATAATTTAGTAGAAGAGTCTTAGTATGTCCTGTATTATTTTTACTTATTGTACACTAATTTAGAAAAAAAAATATTAAGGTATCTCACATTCTTCAATTTAAACAGTAAGCGATATTCGTGTAAATTTGTCGAAGTAATGTTCATGATACTTTGATTGGATCATTAAACCGGTCTATAAAGGAATATGGCTAGCTGTATAAGTGAACATTTCAAAAAGAATGACTTTATAACGTCAAATATACACTTTATATATTATTAAGCAAAGCCTATCTTAATTTAGTAAATCCATCGTATCTAAAGAGGAGAAGATAGATCTATTTCCCATCTCATGAGATAGCTATTGTTGAAAGGTATGAGGTATAATGCCTGATTTTCGCTTACCGACTTGCTGATGTGGGATGAATTAGTCCACCCCACAACTTATCCTTTACACAACTCTTATTTCAACGTGCCAATTGAATGGTCCAATTAAGCACGTGCAAGAAGCTCCCCGATCTTATCACTTCTGGTCGACTAATGAATCCATTTCTAGTTGTCCTTTTTTGAGCTTATACAAGCAAAACCTAAGAGGCCGAAAAGTCAGTGAACCGGCTTCTCTTGCGAGATAAAAGCCGTGTCTATGAACTTATTCCATCGACTTCTCTACAGAAACAAATTGATCCCTCCGTTATCTCAACCGAGTGATTGCCGAATCATCGTCTTGTTCACAACCAAACCATGCATCATCCCAGTCGTTCTGAAGAAGCCAAAGAGATGTTCCAAGCTCAATCCCACCTCTACAATCACACATTCAACTTCATCTCTTCCATGTCTCTCAAATGCGCGGTCCAACTCCGCATCCCCGATGTCATACACGACCACAAGCGACCCATGACCCTCCTTGAGCTAACCTCAGAGCTCCGAATCCACCCGTCCAAAATGACTTGTCTTTACCGCCTCATGCGTGTTTTGGTTCACTCGGGCATTTTCGCAGAGACGCTTGTTCCCAAGAATGGAGAGGAAGAAGAAGAAATTAAGGCTTATGTCTTGACACCACCTTCGTGTTTGCTTCTGAATGATAAGGTCACGGGCTTCTCGCCATTTGTGGCGACCATGCTGGATCCGGCTCTTGTGAGTCCTTGGCATTTTCTTGGAGATTGGCTCCAAGGAAATAACCATGACGATTGTAGAGACAAATTTAACAATCCTTTTGAAGCTGCGCATGGAGTCAATATATGAGACTATGGGAGGAAGAATCCCGAATTTGGGAATACATTCAACAGAGCAATGGCCGGCGATTCTCAGTTGATGAATTTGATAATTAAGGATTATAAAGAGATCTTTGAAGAGATAAATTCTTTGGTGGATGTCGGAGGCGGCACGGGAACCATGGCAAGGATAATCTCTGAGGTGTGTCCGGGCTTGAAGTGTACGGTGCTTGATCTCCCGCACGTGGTTGCCGGCTTGCCAGAGAGTGAGAATGTGAAGTTCGTTGGTGGTGATATGTTTGAGTCCATCCCTTCTGCAGATGCTGTTCTACTCAAGGTATGCACTATAGCATTTTACTGTTATAAATTAGGTGGATATTAATTTGCACAATAAGTTGATTACTTCTGCTTATTTGGAAAGAAACTAATTCGGCATCTCCGATAAGTAATTTTCATTTTCATAAAGATTACCCAATATAGGACATTGATTTATTTAAAAAAAAAAAACATGCTAGATTCAATTCATTGTCAAACTGTAAAATAAATGTGTTCCGAAGAAGTAAAAACAAAATGATTATAATGAAACTTATGCTCCCCTTGCTAGATTAGAAGCTGTATGTTTATTACTTGATGCATGTTTTGTTGACACCTAATTTTGGAAAAATAAAATTGCATTTTGAACAAATAAAAAGAAAAAAATGAAAATGGGGGAAATTGATTTGATTGAATTATGCAAGGAAATATGAAATTCGATGGATGTCCGGATTTTGTTAAATGCAGCAACAATTTTGAAATCAAGTGAAAAATGGGCAAGAATTGAGCTGATTGCCAAATCATACAGATTTGATTTAATGCGACAGAAGATGGAAACTCGAAAGTTGCCATGGAGAGCGGCCGTCTAGAAATCACTACAAAATAAGTCGATCCGTACGGATGCGAGGAGAGCGAATTCAGAAAAATTTTCAGACGACCAGAAAAATTCAAAAGAATTCGTGCGAGAGAAAATTCGTGCAAGGAAGACCAAAAAATCGTGAGAAAGAACTCTTGCAACAAAGAGGGTAAAAAAGAAAGGAAAAAGAAGCCCCCCTCCTCCACCGTACAAAGTCAAAAGGTGGAGTCATTTCTTTTCTTTTTTCTGACCATTTGCAGAGAAGAAAGAAACCAACGGCGGCAAAGGGACTGAACAGAGAGGGAAAGTAAAAAAAAAAAAGAAAATAAAAAAAAGAGTTGTCTTCTTCCTTCCTTGGTTTCTTCCCGACGTCCGGCACCAAGAACCCGAATCACACTTTCGCACGCCCATCGCCCCAATCACTACCACCGGTGCCTCGCCTCCACTGTCTCTTCCGCTCGAGCTCGACGTCACCGCCCGTGCAGCTCCCGCTTGCACACCCAGCGAACTTCGCGTCTCCGTGCCCGCACCCGCAACGCCGGACGCCCGAAGCCCCGACACCGACCCCCGCTCGCCACCACGGGCGCGCTTGACGACCCACGCCACCTCCGCTCCGCTCGACGCCGCGAATAGCGACCTGCTCGTCTTCACTTGCGACGCCGTTCAAACGTTGTCCCCGCTGCGCCTCGCTGACGATCGCGCCGGAACTCGCCCCGCAATCCGACGCCCACGACCACCGCTTCGTCCTCAACAATCATCTAACGCCGCAGCCCGCGCCGTCGCCGTCGCCGCACCCACTAGTCGCACTTCACCCCTCGCGGTGCCCCTCTTCGCCGGAGTCCGAACTGCGCGCGGCCGATCACCCCGCCCGCGTCACCCCCTGTCTCCTTTACTTACCTAGGTAGTTTTTATTATTTTTACTTTTTACTTTTTACTTTTACTTTTTACTTTCTTTATAATTTAGTTTATTTTATTTGTTATGTTATTTTTGTTTATTTCATTTGATAGCATTTTTAGTTTAGGTATTTAATTTGTAATATTGGATGTTAATATCTCGTAATTTTTGTAGGCATTATCCATAGGATTTTGTCCAAATTATTATAATTATTAATTTGATCCGAGAGACATTGGATCATTTTTTTAATTATTTTAATTGTTGGGCTTTTTAGTGAGATTTTAATTGTTAAATCACAATAATTATTTAATTTGGTCTGTAAGACTTCAGATCAGATTTGTAATTATTTTGATCTCTTTGTTGTGATAATTAGGGTTAGAATAACCGTTAATTTGACCTCCGTGAGACAACAGGTTATTTTTTCAATTATTTTAATCCTTCCTTGCTTGATTTTGTTGATAGTTTAGATTTAATAATTACTTATCTTTTTAAAAAATCAAAAAAAAAAATCAAAAATCAAAAATCAAAATATCAAAATCTTGCATGAGCATGTAGGACATGTAGGTTTAAAAAATTAGACACGTAGGTTTAGTAATTTTTTTTTTGGATTATATTTTTAGAATTGCATTTTTAGATATCTTTTTAAAATAGGTTAGGGTCAATATTAAACAACCTTTTTTTTTTATATAGAGTCTTAGATAAAATTGGCATTTTTTTTTTATATATTCTCATTTAAAAAAAATAGTTTTTCTAAGACATAATAGGGTTTAAGTCAAAATTAATCCAAAAAAATGAATTAGAAAATTATTTTTTTTAGATAGCTTAATTAGGGTTTTTATTAATTTCGAATTTCATTAAAAAAATACTAGTTTGCATAATAGGATTATTTAATTAGAATATGTTCATTAGTAAAATTAGGTCATGAGGTGCATGTTAACTAGATTGCATATTAGGCCCATTTAATTTGAATTTGCATATTAGTAAAATTAGGTCATTTAGGTAAAAAAAGCATTTTTTTTTATAAAAGAATTCTAACTCTTAAGAAAACCCAAAAAAAAAATGTTTGCTTTGTGTGATGCAATTTATTTATTTATTTTTTATTTGAATATTCAATAATGGTTGAGCATCCGTGTGATCACCTTTTGATATGGTAAAAGTCTAGGTTAAAATAAATCAAAGCTGCTTGCAAAAACATTTTAAAAAACAAAAATAAAAAAAGAAATGGTACCGAAAGGGCATTAGAAAATTCTAGTGTAACCAAGTCCCATACCTTTAGTCTCTGGTTTCGTAGGAGTAAAATAAATCTCCCTTTATTTTACTTAGGTGTCTAATCGACCTACCGTAAACAGATTAGTGGCGACTCCTAGTTAATAATCTTTTGCATGTTTTAAAATTTAGACTTAAGTCGCGATTTGGTATGAGCTTGGGAGAGCCCGAGTTAAGTTTAAAAACTTGACAGTCCATTAACCTAGTTTTAGGTAGGGGTGTGCAAAATACCCGGGAACCGCCCGAACCGCCCGGAACCGGACCGGAACCGCCCGGAACCGGCGGTTCTTGAGGGAATCGGTCCGGTTCCCGGTTCCAATTTTTCGGAACGGTGGGTACCGGTCCGGTTCCCGGTTCCATGGGCGGATCCATCCACCCGGACCGGACCGGAACCTTTTTAATATTAAAAAAAAAATTACTAAAAGAAACCCTAGATTAGATCTCATCTCCTCACTCCCTTCGTCTTCGGTTCTCTCTCTCTTTATCTCTTCCTCGGTTCCTCCTAATCCTATCGCAATTTCGATTCCTCCCCGAGCGTCGACGCCATCGCCGCTGCTCCTCCGCCGCTACTATTTGCCCCCTCGCGTTGGCCACCACCCGCCACAGCCGCGGAAAATTGTTTCGCGACCGTTCTATGTTGAAAACCCGACCATAGACCTCCTCCCCTCCTTCCCAACTCATAGACCCGACCGTTTTATGTTGAAAACCAAAATTGTTTCGCGTCAAGATCGGTTCCATGGATCCACCCGGAACCGGACCGGACCGGCGGTCCGGTTCCTGGGTGGATCCATGCAACAAACGGGTGGATCCCGGTACCAATTTTTCGAAACCGGTCCTTAGCGGGCGGTTCCGGTTCTAGGTCGGGAACCGCCCGCCGACCATGCACACCCCTAGTTTTAGGTGGTGCACCGAAAGATTAGGTCGCGACAGCTTGGCGACTCCACTGGGGATTAGTGTTAAAACACTTAGTGGACTTAGGCCAATTTTTCTTTTTAAAAAAATATTTTTGTTTGGCAGCGAGGATCCTAGGTACGTCCCTAACATTTCTAAGGTGTTAAATGTTCTTGCGATGAGAGGTATAAGGGGAGTAGTCTTTGCTAACATTTGTCTTGCAGGTTGGAATGTGAGATGAATGATTTATTTTTCCAAATTAGAAGTGTTGTTTGCATTTAAACCGTTGTGCATGCTTTATTGCTTTAGCACTACACTATTTGCACACACAACCTCGCGGTCGAACCCGGGCTGCGATAGGATTTCTAGGATGGTGTTGAGAAGTATACTTCCTCCAAAGCGAGACTGCTATGTAGAGGTTGACCATCTCTTCCCCGAAAGTTTTTTCATGGTGTCGAATGTGTTTTGTCCATATCCGCGAGACTGCGTGACTATTGGACATTCCATTCAACTGAGCCGGAGTTAAGGGGATCTGACACGTTAATACGAGACTGCAACGGTCAGATCACCCTCTTAGCTCACTTCGTTAAGCCATTTAGATAGAAATCGAGCCTCACGTCTCATGTGTGTGTCTATGTGATTGTCATCTATTTCTGGTGAAAGTAAGTTGTCTAAATTTTCGCAATTTACTTACTTTATTTTAATTTCTGTCGGCCCATGACAATAGGTTTCGTCGTCAGTTTTGTTTTATATGCAATGGGGAAAACCGACGTACAATTCATTTCCACTCCCAAAAAAGAGCTCAAGATGTGGTTGGACCAGTTAGATCAAGATGGCCAGAGATATGTGAAAGCCGGGATCCCCCGACTTCTTCCACTATTAGAGATCAATATTAATTCTGGTGTGATACAAGCACTCCCTCATTTTTGGTGTCCGCAAACTTCCACCTTCATATTTGGTGAGTTCGAGCTGACCCCAACGCTTGAAGAATATAGTGTTGCCATTGGAATGCCTCTGGAAAAGGAGCATGTTAGACCGCCTATCGGTATAGATTCTATTTCTGAATTATCACACTTTTTAGAAATCAAAACCGAAAGAATAAGGAAGGTCGTCAAAGCCAATTGTTTTGCATGCCCATTTTCATTTTTGGAAGAATGTTTTGCAAATCAATCAATGATTTCAAAAGCTAGGATTTTCATATTAGCATTTTTCGGGCTAATTGTTTTTCCTTATCGAAGAAATGCCATTAATCCTTCAATTTCATGGGTGGTTAATCGTATTTGCAACGGCTTAAATTATGTCAATATGGTTTTAGCAGAAACATTCTTGTCATTGAACCGTTTCAAGCAAAATGAAGAAAAGACTATGCGTGCCCTCCCTGAACTTTTGCAAATATGGTTTTTCTCACACATAAAAGGTTTTGGGCATCTTATGAAACAATTTAAAATTGATGATTTAAGGCACCCCATACAAAAATTTGCGGTTTTGGAACGTTTCTCCCCGAATAAACAATACGCCCGTTGGGTTAATTTTCTGAAAAATCCTAAGCCCAAGGCATTCCTATGGTATACTAAATGGCTTCATGTTGAAGAGGCTCGTTTCTCTCACAAGTATGATGGACCCATTCCGTTGTTAGGCCTTTCTGGTACTACCTCCTATTACCCGTATAGAGTGGCCCGTCGGTACGAGCTCTTCAAGAAGTTCCTCCGCCCCTCAAGACGGAATTGTTCCAAGTTCGTTTCGTCCGCAAGGACTATGATTATTTCAATGAAGTCCAGATGATCATTACCGCATGGAAGGAGTGCCATCTAGAGAAGATTTTGGTGCCCAAGAGATTGAAAGGCAAGGAGGAGATCCACCATGCGTCGACATTCTACATCCAACAACACCGGATTCCCGTTGCCTTACGCCCGGGTCCCTGATGTGACCGAGAAGCCTACTCAGCGAGCACAAATTGAGCATCTTAAGCGGAAAGTGGAAATGCTTGAAGCTGAAAATAAGAAGCTTCGCAAGACAAGGGATCCCGAAAGCATATAAAATGAGATGTTGTGAATTTTTGATGTTTAAGGATCTTGATTCAATTTTCAATTCAATACTTTCAATTTTTAGTTCAATGTTCAGGGACTTGAATTTCAATTCTTAGTTCATTGTTAGGAAGTTTGACTTTATATTTCAAGTGAATTTTCAATAAAATCAGACGTTTAGACCATTGTCGTGGGCCATTTTCCTATCTTGTCTTTGGTTCTTACATTACCCCTTTTTTCCTTAGGTGACAACGGATCCACCGCGATCGCCTATTGTTACAAGGTCAAGGGCTAAAATGGCCGACCAGAATGAAATGCGTGATCGTATGTCCGCTGTGGAGACTCAACTCCAACAAGTACTAGCCTCTATACAACTTGTGACGGATCAACTCCAATTCCTCCAAGTGAATCCAACAGCTCCACCTGCTCTTCCCGAAATAGTCGTCCCGAAGCAAGCAAATAAGGTTCAAACGGTTGACGACGATATGCCCTGGCTGGAAGATGACATGGTCCTTGTTGGAAAGGCCAAACCTAATAGCATTCCCAAGACAGATCAGGATGAGCGCGTTGCAAAGCTGGAGGAGAAAGTGAGACAGGCTGCAGAGTCACAAAGCTCACTCCCGTTCGACCTCTCGGTTTATGAGAAAGTCAAAATGCCGAGCAAGTTCAAAATGCCGGAGTTTGAGAAGTACGACGGGACATCATGTCCGAAATCTCACCGCAGATGTACCACGTGCGCATGGCCCGGCCCAAAGACGTCAAAAATGAGCCCCTCATGATCCAATCGTTTCATGCAAGTCTGACCGGGCCCGCACTAAGCTGGTACGTGATGAAGAACGTGAACCTCCTCGAAACTTGGAACGAAGTGGCAGACGCGTTCCTCAAACAGTACAAGTTCAACATGGACATCGCACCTTCCCGAGAAGACCTGGAGCGGATGGAAAAGAAAAGGAATGAGTCATTTAAAGAATATGCTGTGAGATGGAGAAACCTGGCGGCTCAAATTACTCCTGAGCCTACCAACAAGGAGCTGATGAAGTTGTTTGTGAAGACCCTTCCTTCTGAGTTCCGTAACCGAATGGCCGCACGTATGTCGAGAGCTTCAATCGGCTTATTCCCGTAGGAGAACAGATCGAAATGGGGATAAGGGAAGGATGGTTTACTGAGCCATATAGTAAAAGATTCACCGCCAAAAAGGAGAAGGAAGCGGCTGAGGATGTGAACATGGCTTATAGCCAAGAAAGTGCCAAACGTGCTCTGGCTATCCAGATGAATCCAAGGCAACAACAAACTGCTGGTTTCCAATCATTTGCCCAAGCAAATAATAGAAGGCAATTCACTCCCCTCCCTGGATCTCCATCCCAAGTGTTGGCAATTCTCCAAAAGAAAGGTTTACTTTCTAGTGAATCGAAACGTCCTAACCGCGAAAGTATTCGAGGTTACGACCCAACGAAGAAGTGTGAATACCACAACGGTGAACTGGGGCATTCAACTGATGAGTGTTTCACCCTCAAGCACAAGATCCAAAATCTCTTGGACACGAAGGCCTTCTCATTTCAAACTGCTCGGCCGAACGTCCAGAAGAATCCGCTACCAGAGCATGAGGGTATGGTCAATGCTATCCTGGAACCAGACATTGAATCCGAATCGAGTTACCACGTATTTGAGTTGATGTCCACCATACATGCATCTCGAGACTCACCACCACCCACTCCCGGAGTTTCAAATGCTGCCCTTATGATGGAAAGGGTGATGGATGGGAATGGTTTTGTTCCCGATAGTGGCCTTGGAAGAAATGATCAAGGTACTCGAAGTCCTAATGAAGCCCCTCAAAGGCCCCATGCTTTGCTGGAAGAGGTGGGGAAAGTTCTCAAGGACGAAGACAAAAAGGCGGAACTCGCCACTTGACCAAGGGCGAGGAGGCAAAACCCACTACCCTTGAGCATTCATGAGACATTCCCCGGTCCTCCAAGAATGATGCATGATGAAGCGGAAGTGATAGACACCCTGGGGCAGCCTAGTGGCAAGTTTGATTACATGGTGAAGTATTCGGCTCCTCCCAGCTACTACATTGATCCTCTTGAGATAGTCCCGATGGATGGGGTGGCATGGATGATCCGACACCTCTAAAGACGGAGAACCTTGACGATGAGCTGGAAGGAGTTGCAAGCTTATTCGATGACCTCATCATAGAAGCCATTGATGAAAGATCCCCTGAAGAGATGGGCCTTGGCCCACAAGAGTAACTCTTTTACTACTTTTGCACATTCCCCTGCGTGGGAATTTTTATTGTTTTCTTAGAGATGTTTTCAGTTTCCTTTTCTTTTAATTCTTGAGTGTTGCATTTTTCCATTCAATAAATGTAATTGATTGATGAATTTCAATGAAATTACAAATTTTATTTTGAGGGCATGATGAGGTATATCAAACCAGTCCGGTGATGATATCCAACCGATAAAAGAAAAGAAAAATCCAAGGAGAATTCCCGAGGCCGGGCTTCATCATTTTTTCTCGTGTCAAAATGTTTCAAAAAAATGCTTTTCCAAATGCTTTTCAAAAGAAAAAAAAATTTCAAAAAAATTGATTTACTCTGTTTGTCTTTTTGACCCATCTACTTTTTGTTTCAGAGACGCTCTTATAGCATGTAAAGGTGTAAAAATGGTCCAATCCAATTCCGGATCCTGGGGGCAAGTTCGCTCTGAATTACAGTGGTCTGTATGTGGTAAATAAGGTACTCACTGGAGACGCCTTGATCCTGGCAGAAATGGATGGTCGTGAGTTTTCCAATCTAGTTAATTCCGATGCTGTCAAGAAGTACTACCCATAATAGAATTTGCCATGTCATGAACTCGCAAGCATTTCTATGTTGAATAAATTGCTTCAATGAGTTGAATTATTCAAATTTGCTGCAAAATTTGCATTTTTCTTCCTTGATGAATTGTGTGAGATGAATTGGATGTGTCAAATGGAATACTTTGGAATGATAGGCAGGCCTTGTTTCATACACTAATCCCCAGTGAGTTGTGTGGAAAAATTCCATGCCTGCAAAGGAAAGTTGATCTTGCCAATGGTACGACAATCGACGTGATGAGAGGCATTCTTTTCTCTACCTCAAACACTACAGGTGATCCATTGCTCAGCCCTTTTGAGCCCCATATGCTTATGGAGATTCTTTTTTAAATCATCTTGACCCACATTGGGACAAATTTGAAATGAATGGTAGAAATCTTATTGCTCGCACTTGCATCAATCTTCGAGTATTGCTTTCACAGTGTAACTTGTACGGTAATTTAAAGTGCCTTAGGACGACGAAGAGCAGTTCTTTTTTTATCCTATACACTTTCATCCATTGCATAGCCCACTTGAGCCTATAAATTCATTTCATATTAAACCCAGTTGGTGATCATCCCTCACACTGGGGCAAGGCAAAAAGAACCATTCAAGTAACATGGCTTAGAATGCTGACAAAGGATGGTTGTGCGAGTTCAAAAAAGTAAGTGCAAAAATAATGGGGCATGAAAAAAGCAGTGTGCCTGGTAAAAGCAAGGCCAATGCCTAGAAAAGAGAAAAAAAAATCAAACTCATGATATAGTGAGTTGTATCCCCAACAAGGCGATATTAAAAAACTCAAATGCTGTTACAATCGGTGGAGTTGTGATATGAAAAAAAAATATATATATATTCGACAGTGGAAAAGGAAAGTGGTGGAAATGTCAAGATGATCACCAACTTTGACCCCCTTAAACACTTTTTGAGCCTAATGATCATTTCATTTCTCAACCCATGAACCAAGCCTACGTTACGTCCCTTACAAAGTCTCTTCTGATTAGGGCACTTGAGTTAACTTAGGGGTTCACATGTTTTAAGCATCGTTCGAAGAAGTGCGAGCAAGATTATTTCTTTCTCATTTCGCAGGGTTCTTGACTTGTAAACCCAGAGATGATTACAGAATATCACTCATTCTTTCAAAAGCCTCGACTCAAAGAGTCCCTTTTGTTAAGCCGTTGACCAGGCCCACATTACGGTCCCTGTTAAAGACTTCTCAGATTGGTAAGGTCGTACCACTTGCGAGATTGCACAAAACCTTGTTTGGCATGATGACAGTGAGATAGAGTGATTGCCAAAATCCTGCGTCAAAGGTCAGGATGAAACAAGCCTTTTTAATGAGGATGAGAGAAAAATCCTTTCAAACCGAAAGATCCCTCGTTTAACACGTCCATGACACTCATGTGTTCAGATTGGAATATTCTTTTGAGATATTTCCCGATGGGAATTAGGCGATGCAAGATTGATAGAAATCATCACGCATGAACCTCATTTGAATTAATGCATGTCTGTGAATGCATATTGCCTTTCCTACAACTTTGTTTTGCAAGAGACATATCCCCCAAGGAACAGAGATGTCACCAGGTAAATATATCTCTATTCATACCTTAAATACTTGTCATTGTACAGGTATTCCTTTTCAAGCACTGGCGCTCGATGGAGTTGTACCCCAAAGATTTTTCCCAGATTCATCAGGCGACCGTAGAATGGTACGGGTCCTGGAAATTGAATCCTCATTTAGGCGACCGTAGAATGATACGGGTCCTAGACAACCTTAGTTCAGGCGACCGTAGAATGGTACGGGTCCTGAAAAACAGATCCCCGTTTAGGCGACCGTAGAATGGTACGGGTCCTAGACAACCTCAGTTCAGGCGACCGTAGAATGGTACGGGTCCTGAAAAATTTATCCCAGTTTAGGCGACCGTAGAATGGTACGGGTCCTAGACGACACCTATTCAGGCGACCGTAGAATGGTACGGGTCCTGGAAATGAATCCCAGTTTAGGCGACCGTAGAATGGTACGGGTCCTAGGCAACACTTATTCAGGCGACCGTAGAATGGTACGGGTCCTGGAAAATTTATCCCAGTTTAGGCGACCGTAGAATGGTACGGGTCCTAGACAGCACTTCATCAGGCGACCGTAGAATGGTACGGGTCCTGGAAAATTTGTCTCAGTTTAGGCGACCGTAGAATGGTACGGGTCCTAGACAGCACCTACTCAGGCGACCGTAGAATGGTACGGGTCCTGGAAAATGAATCCACGTTTAGGCGACCGTAGAATGGTACGGGGCCTAAACACAACCAAACATTGTCATACTGGGCGACCGTAGAATGGTACTGGTCCTGGGAAAGCAGTCCCTTTACGAAGCCATGTTACTATTCTGGGCGATCGTAGAATGGTACGAGTCCTGGACATGTAACGCCAATCTATATTGAGTTACTCTATCCTCCTCGAAGGTAAGTAATTCCAGGTAAGTTCCTCTATCATTTGCTTTAGTATTTTTATGCATCACATAGAATTAAAAAAAAAAAAACAAAGGGAATTCATTTTCCAACAAAAGTCATTTAGTGCATGTGCATAATTAAAATTAGGTCTCAATTTGTCTTTGAAGGCAACCTCTACGAGCTCACCTCCAAAGAGGGGCAGCTGTTGACACATAATTTTGGAAAAATAAAATTGCATTTTGAACAAATAAAAAGGAAAAAAAATGAAAAATTGGAGGAAATTGATTTGATTGAATTATGCAAGGAAATATGAAATTATGATGGATGTCCGGATTTTGTTAAATGCAGCAACAATTTTGAAATCAAGTGAAAAATGGGCAAGAATTGAGCTGATTGCCAAATCATACAGATTTGATTTAATGCGACAGAAGATGGAAACTCGAAAGTTGCCATGGAGAGCGGCCGTCTAGAAATCACTACAAAATAAGTCGATCCGTACGGATGCGAGGAGAGCGAATTCAGAAAAATTTTCAGACGACCAGAAAAATTCAAAAGAATTCGTGCGAGAGAAAATTCGTGCAAGGAAGACCAAAAAATCGTGAGAAAGAACTCTTGCAACAAAGAGGGTAAAAAGAAAGGAAAAAGAAGCCCCCTCCTCCACCGTACAAAGTCAAAAGGTGGAGTCATTTCTTTTCTTTTTTCTGACCATTTGCAGAGAAGAAAGAAACCAACGGCGGCAAAGGGACTAAACAGAGAGAGGGAAAGTAAAAAAAAAAAGGAAAATAAAAAAAAGAGTTGTCTTCTTCCTTCCTTGGTTTCTTCCCGACGTCCAAAGCACCAACAACCCGAATCACTGTTTCTGCTACTGCCCATCGCCCCAATCACTACCACTGGTGCCTCGCCTCCACCTGTCTCTTCCGCTCGAGCTCGACGTCACCGCCCAGACAGCTCCTGCTTGCACACCCAGCGAACTCTGCGTCTCCGTGCCCGCACCAGCAACGCCGGACGCCGAAGCCCTGACGCTGACGCCCTTGCTTCGCCACCACAGCGGCGCTTGACGACCCACGCCACCTCCGCTCCGCTCGACACCGCGAATAGCGACCTTCTCGTCTTCACTTGCGACGCCGTTCAAACGTTGTCCCCGCTGCGCGCCTCTGCGATCGACGATCGCGCCGCAACTCGCCCGCAATCCGACGCCCACGACCACCGCTTCGTCCTCAACAATCATCTCGACGCCGCAGCCCGCGCCGTCGCGTCGCCGCACCCACTAGTCGCACTTCACCCCTCTGCCGGTGCCCCTCTTCGCCGGAGTCCGAACTGCGCCGGCCGATCACCCCTTGCCCGGCGTCACCCCCTGTCTCCTTTACTTACCTAGGTAGTTTTTATTATTTTTACTTTTTACTTTTTACTTTTTACTTTTACTTTTTACTTTCTTTATAATTTAGTTTATTTTATTTGTTATGTTATTTTTGTTTATTTCATTTGATAGCATTTTTAGTTTAGGTATTTAATTTGTAATATTGGATGTTAATATATGTAATTTTTGTAGGCATTATCCGCAGGGGATTTTGTCCGGAATTATTATAATTATTAATTTGATCCGAGAGACATTGGATCATTTTTTTAATTATTTTAATTGTTGGGCTTTTTAGTGAGATTCTAATTGTTAAATAACAATAATTATTTAATTTGGTCTGTAAGACTTCGGATCGATTTGTAATTATTTTGATCTCTTTGTTGTGATAATTAGGGTTAGAATAACCGTTAATTTGACTCCGTGAGACAACAAAGTTGTTTTTTCAATTATTTTAATCCTTCCTTGCTTGATTTTGTTGATAGTTTAGATTTAATAATTACTTATCTTTTAAAAAAAAAAAAAAAAAAATCAAAAATCAAAAATCAAAATATCAAAATCTTGCATGAGCATGTAGGACATGTAGGTTTAAAAAATTAGACACGTAGGTTTAGTAATTTTTTTTTTTTTTGATTATATTTTTAGAATTGCATTTTTAGATATCTTTTTTAAAATAGGTTAGGGTCAATATTAAACAACCTTTTTTTTTTATATAGAGTCTTAGATAAAATTGGCATTTTTTTTTATATATTCTCATTTAAAAAAAATAGTTTTTCTAAGACATAATAGGGTTTAAGTCAAAATTAATGCAAAAAAATGAATTAGAAAACTATTTTTTTTAGATAGCTTAATTAGGGTTTTTATTAATTTCGAATTTCATTAAAAAAAATACTAGTTTGCATAATAGGATTATTTAATTAGAATATGTTCATTAGTAAAATTAGGTCATGAGGTGCATGTTAACTAGATTGCATATTAGGCCCATTTAATTTGAATTTGCATATTAGTAAAATTAGGTCATTTAGGTAAAAAAAGCATTTTTTTTATAAAAGAATTCTAACTCTTAAGAAAACCCAAAAAAAAAAAAATTGTTTGCTTTGTGTGATGCAATTTATTTATTTATTTTTTATTTGAATATTCAATAATGGTTGAGCATCCATGTGATCACCTTTTGATATGGTAAAAGTCTAGGTTAAAATAAATCAAAGCTGCTTGCAAAAACATTTTAAAAAACAAAAATAAAAAAAGAAATGGTACCGAAAGGGCATTAGAAAATTCTAGTGTAACCAAGTCCCCATACCTTTAGTCTCTGGTTCGTAGGAGTAAAATAAATCTCCCTTTATTTTACTTAGGTGTCTAATCGACCTACCGTAAACAGATTAGTGGCGACTCCTAGTTAATAATCTTTTGCATGTTTTAAAATTTAGACTTAAGTCGCGATTTGGTATGAGCTTGGGAGAGCCCGAGTTAAGTTTAAAAACTTGACAGTCCATTAACCTAGTTTTAGATGGTGCACCGAAAGATTAGGTGGCGACATGTTTCCACAATTTCAAGCTTTATCAAATGAATGTAAAAAGTGCATTCCACAACAGTTAGGGAAAAAGCCACTAAACATCCCAAACTTTCTTCAAAGTGACAAATTTATCTCAAATATTTTTTCGTGATACAAAAAAAACCCAAACTTTGCTAATTATGACATATTTATCCCATACTCTATGGTTAAGAGCATTTTCGTCTTTTAATTTTCCTTCTTCTTATCTTTTTATTTTTCCTTTTTTCTTCTTCTCTCTTCCCTCCGTCGTCCAGGGAAGCCGGACTTAGGTGAGGGCGGCCCTCGCCTGGGTGTTGCCCTCGTTAGCCCAGGCGAGTGCGACCTTCGCCTGGGTCGAGTGAGGACAGCCCTCGCCAGATCAAGTGAGGGCCACCCTCGCCTGATGCCACCTAGGCTGGATTTGGTGAGGGCTGTCCTCGCTCAACCCAGGCAAGGGCCACCTAGGCGAGGGCAACCCTCGCCCAACGTTGGCGAGGGCGGCCCTTGCCTGAGTCTTGCTTCCCTTTGCCAAGCCGGCGGAGGGAAGAGAGAAGAAGAAGAAAAAAAAAGAAAATATATTTTTTTAAAATGTAAAAGACGAAAATACCCATTAGTTTGGGGTAAATATATTACATGGATACAAATTTAGGGTTTTTTGTGTCATGAAAAAAAGTTTGGGATAAATGTGTCACAGTTAGTAAAATTTGAGGTTTTTTGTGTCATAAAAAAAGTTTGGGGTAAATTTGTCACTTTGGCTAAAGTTTGAAGTTTTTGGTGGCTTTTTCTCTAATAGTTATAACAAATGAGAAGTGTTTATAAAACAATCACCAGGTTTTGAAGAACCAAGAAAGCAGACTATGTCTACAAACCCTCAAAGGCAATATGGAATGAAGCAAGTGTTAGAAGTTTGGTTGAGAAAGGATTTGATAAAAGTGAGGTGGACAAAAAACTGATTATAAAGAAGGAAGATAAAGATATCTTACTTGTTCAAATCTGTGTCGATTAACAAGTAAATATATTTAGCTCAATTGACGATATTTTGTGAAGAGTGTTGCCAATGTTATGCAGAATGAGTTTGAAATGAACATGTGGGGGAACTAAACTTCTTCCCTGGAATCCAAGTGAAGTAAACAAAAGGTTGCACACTCACATATCATAGAAATCTGCAAGGAAATGAGGTAGAAACTCCCATGTTTTATTTTACAAAAACTTGACAATGATGAAACAGGAAATGAGGTAGATTCTAAACTTTGTAGAAGCATGATGTGTTCTCTTCTACATCTCACTATGTCTAGACCGGATATTTGGTTTGGTGTTTGCATATGTTTAAGAATTCAATCAAATCCTAAAGAATCTCCCAAGTGCATCATCAAATGTATTTCAACTTTTCTAGAACTTGGCTTGTGGCACCCCAAGCGCTCAGATTTTCTCTATTGAGGTACTTTGATGCTGACTTAACCAATTGTAATATTGATAGGAAAAACACATGCGGTACTTGTCAAATGAATGGGTGGATGCTTGTATATTGGTTTTCGAAGAAGCAAAATTCCATTGCTTTGTCTAAGGTAAAAGCTAAGTATGTAGCACCATAGAGTTGCTGTATACAACTAATGTGGATGAGGCAATAATTGAATGATTTTGGAGTAAAAAGTACAAATATTCCCGTCATGTGTGACAAATACTTGTGCGATTTATCTAACAAAAAGTCTCATACTTTGCTTAGAGCCAAGGGTACCTACATCATCATTAAATATGTGGTAATGTTTACAACGGAAGTATATGTTGACTGAAAGCATCAATTAGTTGGCATTCACTAAACCTCTTGGCAAAGCATGGCTTGAGCTTATTTAAAATGAGTTAAGAATAAGAGATCCAATCGATTAGAGGACTGTGCTGTATAGAAGCACATGAATCTATAAGCGTGCACCAATTACTTTTTTGCAGAACTTTTCTCTCTTCTCTATCATATCTCATCTAATCAAGATTTGCCGACTCACAAATCTGAAGAACCCAACGAAAGGGACCTCCCTTCTAAGTATTGTAATTTCCTAAAAATGATTGCTTGTATTGAATATGAAATATATGATAAAATTTGACTCTTCACATTAGTTTAAATTTCTGTTTGTTTGGTGAAAATGAATGATTTATAAAATATTTTCCTAAAAATGATTGTTTTTATTGTTTATAGAAATGAATGAAAGAAAAATAATTTTTCATCCACAAAAGCATATAAATAGAAATTATCTTTAATAATGAAAACATTAATTATGCCAGGCGATGTAAACGTTTATTTTTAGGAAAATATTTTCCAAATTATTGAATTTTGACAAAATAAATGAGCCTATATAATGTAATGTTTGGATTATTTACCCAAGTTTGGCTTGTGTTTTTAACAATTTCAAGAACATAGTGAGGTTATTTTTGGCTTAGTTATTCAAAGTTGGAGCTTCAGGTCATGTTCCTAGTGAAATAAATTTCTAGCTTGACTCCGGGATAGATCCCTGTTGATGCCATTGTTGAAAAGGTTAGAAAATTCCATTGTGGTCGCATTCAAGTACTTATATAACGCAACGAAAGTTACGTGAGACTTTAGAGTTTGAAAAGTTTTCTTCTTTTGCATAGTTTCTACTAATTACTTGGATGTACTTGTTGATGATATAGTTGATGTTACACGCTTGGAGCGATGAGGACTGTGTGAAGGTGCTGCGAAAATGCAGGGAAGCAATCGCTGGCAAGAACAACGAGCAAGGGAAGGTGATAATCATAGACATTGTGATAGGCGAGACTCGGGATGACGATGCTGAAACAACTGCGACAAAGCTCTTTTTCGATATGCTGATGATGATGATGGTCACTGGAAGAGAGAGGACCGAGAATGCGTGGAAAGAACTTTTCTCGAAGGCTGGCTTTAGTCAGTACAAGATAAATCCTATGTTTGGATTAAGGTCTCTCATTGAAGTCTTTCCTTAGGGATTCAAATTACGCCTATTTGCAAGCACCGCTTGTAAATTCGTTAAGATTTATACTATATATGTACTAAGAAGTGGTAATAATCTTGTTTGATATTGAAATGACATTTAGTTCTGGATTTTAATTATGTATAAATATATATGGCACTCATACCACGATAAATATATACAAATAATTTTACATTGAAAGCGAACTAACATTGATACTAAATACTTTGGTGAATTGAATGAACCTCCCTCCTTTTCTTGGCCCCATCTCTTTAAGTAATTATTGATCAAAAGATACCTACACTTGAAGCTTTTTTTTTGAAAAAATTGTTCAGAAAGTCCTAAATATATTGCACTTTTGTCAATTCAATTATAAACCTTTTATTTTCACCAATTCAGTCTTAAACCTTTTCATTTATTGCCAATTTAGTCAATCTGGCCAATTTTGATTTGAAATTGCTGACATGAGTGGCCGGCATTGACGTGGTACTTTTTAAATAATATTCTAATAATATTTTGAACTTTTTTTTAATTCCTTTTTTGGTTTTTTTTTTTTTTTTTTTTGGGTTTTGGATCTAGCCGTCGAGGGCCGAGGACCCTTTTCGGACACAGGTGAGGGCTGGCTGACCCTCACTAGCTCTATGAGAGGTAATCGTGCCCCTTGCCGATGAAGGCCAGGGCGCAAGAGACCACGCCTAGAAATAGCGAGGGTGCAATGCCCTCGCCAAAGTAGGCCAAGCGATAAATGTATTATTTTTACTGATTGTACACTAATTTAGAAAAAAAAAATATTAAGGTATCTCGCATTCTTCAATTTTAACAGTAAGCGATATTCGTGTGAATTTGCTGAAGTAATGTTCAGGATACTGTGATTGGATCATTAAACCGGTCTATAAAGGAATATGGCTTGTTGTATAAGTGAACATCTTGTAAAAGTGAATTTATAACTTTATAGATTATTTAGCAAAAGGTATCTCAATTTAGAAAACCATCATATTTAAAGAGGAAAAAATAGATCTATTTCTCATCTCCTGAGATAGCTATTTTTGAAAGGAATGAGGAATAATGCCTGATTTTCCCTTACCGAGACTTGTTGATGTGGGATGAATTTGTCCACCCCACAACTTATAGTTTACACGCCTCTTATTTCAACGTGCCAATTGAATGGTCCAATTAAGCATGTGCCAGAAGCTCCCCGATCTTATCACTTCTGGTCGGCTAATGAATCCATTTCTAGTTGTCCTTTTTTGAACCTATACAAGCAAAACCTAAGAGGCCGAAAAGTCAGTGAACCGCCTTCTCTCGCGGGATAAAAGCCGTGTCTATGAACTTATTCCATCGACTTCTCTACAGAAACAATTTGATCCCTCTGTTATCTCAACCGAGTGATTTCCGAATCGTCAAGTCTTGTTCACAATCAAACCATGCATCATCCCAGTCGTTCTCAAGAAGCCAAAGAGATGTTCCAAGCTCAATCCCAACTCTACAATCACACCTTCAACTTCATCTCTTCCATGTCTCTCAAATGCGCGGTCCAACTCCGCATCCCCGATGTCATACACGAACACAAGCGACCCATGACCCTCCTTGAGCTAGCCTCAGAGCTCCGAATCCACCCGTCCAAAATGACTTGTTTTTACCGCCTCATGCGTGTTTTGGTTCACTCGAGCATTTTCGCAGAGACGCTTGTTCCCAAGAATGGAGAGGAAGAAGAAGAAATTAAGGCTTATGTCTTGACACCACCTTCGTGTTTGCTTCTGAATGATAAGGTCACGGGGCTCTCGCCATTTGTGACGATCATGCTGGATCCGGCTCTTGTGAGTCCTTGGCATTTTCTTGGAGATTGGCTCCAAGGAAATAACCATGACGATTGTAGAGACAATTTAAACAATCCTTTTGAAGTTGCGCATGGAGTCAATATATGGGACTATGGGAGGAAGAATCCCGAATTTGGGAATACATTCAACAGAGCAATGGCCGGCGATTCTCAGTTGATGAATTTGATAATTAAGGATTATAAAGAGATCTTTGAAGGGATAAATTCTTTGGTGGATGTCGGAGGCGGCATGGGAGCCATGGCAAGGATACTCTCTGAGGTGTGTCCGGGTTTGAAGTGCACGACGTTTGATCTCCTGCACGTGGTTGTCGGCTTGCCAGAGAGTGAGAATGTGAAGTTCGTTGGTAGTGATATGTTTGAGTCCATCCCTTCTGCAGATGCTGTTTTACTCAAGGTATGCACCATAGCATTTTACTATCACAAATTAGATGTGGATATTAATTTGCACAATAGGTTGATTGCCCTGATTATTTAGAAAGAAACTAATTCGGCATCTCCGATACATAATTTTCATTTTCATAAAGATTACCCAATATAGGACATTGATTTATTAAAAAAAAAAAAAAACTGTATGCTAGATTCAATTCATTGTCAAACTATAGCATAAATGTGTTCCCAAGAAGTAAAAAAAGAAAAATGATTATAATGAAACTTATGATCCTGTTGCTAGATTAGAAGCTGTACGTTTATTATATGATGCATGTTTCCACAATTTCAAGCTTTATCAAATGAATGTGAAAAGTGCATTCCATAATAGTTATAACAAAGAAGAAGTGTATATAAAACAGTCACCAGGTTTGGAAGAACCAAGAAAGCAGATTATGTCTACTAACCCTCAAAGGCTCACTATGAAATGAAGCAAGCGTTAAAAGCTTGGTTGAGAAAGGATTTGATACAAGTAAGGTGGACACAAAACTGATTATAAAGAAGGAAGATAAAGATATTTTACTTGTTCAAATATGTGTCAATTAACAAGTAAATATATTTAGTTCAATTGACGACATTTTGTGAAGAGTTTTGCCAATGTTATGCAGAATGAGTTTGAAATGAAAATGTGGGGGGAACTATGTGGCACCCCCTGATGGCCCCCGATCCTTTAGGGTCACCACACATCATTACCTTTTTTTTTTCCACTTGAAAGTTGGTTACTCTGATACCATAGGATTTCAATAAGTCCATGAGTTCTGGGGGTCTATATTTTTTTCATTGGTTGTGGAAGCATATCCAACATCTCCCTTTCCCATATTCAGAAATGATGCACACAAACTAAACACTTTTATAGGTAAAAGCTGGACACTTTTATTTACATAACTAGATGGACATTGTTTTGTCGGTACACCAAAATGCCAAGGTTTTCTATTCCCGGCTACTTTCAAAAGATAAATGACTTCCTTTCCAACAGTCATCTACAAAAGTCCATCACTCAGTGTCGGCGTCCAAAAATTCCTCCCTCTGCTGGCCTCACCATCCACGGTCACTCCACATCGCTCGATCCCCCGTCTTTGTCGTCCTCTGGTGGTGGTGGCAGCGGCCCCAGAGTTCGCCCATTCCTACGGACGAATAAGATGACATACACTTGGCGTACAGGACCGGAAGGAAGACCGGTGTCAAACATCATGTTCACCCTCACTCGAACAAATGTCAGTCCTATCCGGTCAAGATCCTCATGCTCCATTTGATCCCACGGTAGGTCGATAGGGATCCCGTAGAATGTACCGGGAGGTGCAGGCAGCAAATGCATCTTATCTAGTCTGAAAATGTTAGTCCCCAAAAATGGGTGAGTACAACCATCCAGCAGTAAAAGATCTACCAAGCTATACTATGCAAACAATCACAATCCGAGTCCATGCAAGATAGATAAAACATGTAATCAAAGAATGAGTATGCATCAGGTCGATAAGCCTTTTGAAAAGCAATGGCAATGCAGTTTCAAAACCAGAATGTATCATTTCAGTCACACAAGTCCCGATCATAGGGCCAAACTGTTATGACACGTCCCAGTCCATGCCATACAATTCAGTCATATAACCAGACCACACACACACACACACACTTAGTAGAACCATCAGTTTTAATATTCAAAAGGTTTCACCCCCCAGAGGACCAATGTTTGCTCTTTTCTGGGATTTCGCACCCACCCTGGAGTCGCGAAAGCCTCCGGGCATGTATTCAAAATACAACCGGGCATTCGGAGCGTGTTACATCACACCTCTAGGCATCTCGCATCCCACCTGGCATTATGAGGTATCTCCGGGGCATACCATGAGAATGGTTACCCCTACCCTCCAGATTTACGTACCGACTAGCATGCAACCGGGCATCCTGAAGCTCCCGGGGAAAGCCTTTGGGGCACTACGGACCCCAGGCATCCAAAGGACATCGACTCATTCGAGCCTTCGGGCCTCCCGACTCCCGGGGCATCGTTGACCCGAGGGTCCAACGGCAACATTAACATCTTAATTTATTTCAATACCAAAACATTTTCAGTGCAACAACAGCAGGCTTTGAAATCATATGCCATTTCTATATCAAAGAAATCCATCCACAAAATTTTAGCAACATAATATCAATTCATAAATCCATTTCCACGTTTCACCTTCAAAGCATTTCAAGAATCCATGTGTAAAATCTTGGGTTGCACTTGCGCCTCACGGCCAAATTCCAAAAGAGTTATCAAACACAAATAGATTGAAATCGGCACATTGGTAATTCAAAGCTACACTCCCGACTTCAAGATTTTCAAAGATTGGTTCGTGCAAAGATTTGTAATTTCAAGGGCACCAAAAATATTTTCTTTTACTTTTTGAATCATTGATGAACGGCACCTCGGTAAGTAGAAATTTCAGTACAAGTCAGGAGGTTTTCCAAATTGGACTATGGCCAGGTTTTGTTCAAAACGATAAATGAGTTTAAAACTTGTATAGTAAGTCCGAAATGTCAACCCGATCTCTAATGGTTTCAAAAGAATTGATACAGAATTTCAAATATGAAAGCACCGTACATTTTCTTAAAACAATCGAGGCTGGTGCCGTGGTAAGTGAAACTTCAAATATGGATCGGGAGGTTTTTCTTTTTCAAATCAAATCAATGGCCAAATTCTTCAAGATTTCATAGTCATAAAATCTGTTTTGGATGAAGTCCAAAGAAATCGAAACTAGATATGAAAAATCCGAACATTTCCTCAACCCTTTAGCCTCAAAACAGTCTCGATTGCTCAATAAATCGTCATTCAATATCAAAATAATCCAGCCTATCAATGCACTTTCTAAGACAGCAACAGCACTACACAACATAGATTAGTAGACTTCAACTTGCCTCAAGTCCTACAGCTCGATGGCAAGCAAAACAGGAAGCTTGTGGGTCACGGGCGCGGTTCAACGGCGGCAAAGACGAGCGGCGTCGACGGCGGCAGCGCGCACGGGCGGCATGGGGTGACCTCCTTCCTTTTCTCTCGCGCCGTTCACTCTCTCGCTCGCTGCTCACTTTCTCTCACGAATCTCTCTCTCGCTCGCTGTTTCGTTCCGTTAGTCTCTCTCTTACTCACGGTTTTGCTATTCCCGTCACTGGTTTCGTTGACAAAAACCAGTCAACAAAAGGAAAGCTTCGACGGCAGAAGGAGGCGAGGACAGGTGGGTGGGAACGTGGCTTGCATGCTGTCCCGGACGCTCTCTCCGCTGGCCGCCGAAGAGGGAGAGAGAAACGTGGTTTGCATTCGGTCTTCTCTCGCCAGCTCGAAGCCGTTGATGCGTGTCTTCAGCTACTCGAACGGCGTGGCTTCTCCTCGGTCAACTTCTCTATTTAGTTGACCCCGACTTTGCTGCCGCTCGCCACCTCGCATGCTGCATGCGGACGTGGCCTTTGCCGGCCGCTCGAAGCAACTCACAGCTGCTTCCTTCGGTCAACAATTCCCTCAATTGTTGACCGTCCAAAGACGTGGACGTGGGCTTCATGGGTCAAAGGATGTGCATGGTTGACCAGCCAAAGAAATAAAAGAAAACGTGGCCGTTGGTGAGGCCATTCGCCGGGCTATCCAAGGAGATAAATTGTGTACGAAGCTGTGAACGTGGACCTTCGGTTGCTTCATTCTTGCATGGAGAAAATGTTACGGACGTACGTATGGCCGTTGCATGCTACGGGCCTTCAACTTGGTCAATTTGCGAGGCCACTTGGGACTAATATCGATCATGTGCATGGCCGTGCATGGGAAATTTCTCTCCGAAAGTTGATGTTTCAGAACAACGGGTGGTGATGAAATGATGGCCTAATGCTATACCGACGATGACGATAACGAAATAGTGTCCGCAAATGGTGCCAATGACGCAGTCTGTTGATACTTCCGTCAACCCGTGACGAGCCGTTACTTATTCGAGGTCTGACGAAAACCCGGATGCCACAAACTAAACTTCTTCTTTGGACTCCAAGTGAAGTAAACAAAAGGTTGCATGCTCGGATATCATAGAAATCTGCAAGGAAATGAGGTATAAACTCTCATGATTTATTTAACAAAAACTTGACAATGATTAAAAAGGAAATGAGATAGATTCTAAATTTTGTAGAAGCATGATATGATCTCTTCTACATCTCACTGCATCTAGACTGGATATTTGGTTTGGTGTTTACATATGTTTAAGAATTCGATCAAATCCTAAAGAATTTCCCAAGTGCATCATCAACATCAAATGTATTTCAACTTTTCTAGAACTTCGCTTGCGGCACCCCAAGCACTCAGATTTTCTCTATTGAGGTACTTTGATGCTGACTTAACTAGTTGTAAGATTGATAGGAAAAACACATGCGGTACTTGTCAAATGAATGGGTGTATGCTTGTCTATTGGTTTTCGAAGAAGCAAAATTCGATTGCTTTCGTCTATTTTAAAAGCTGAGTATGTAGCACCATGGAGTTGCTATATACAACTTGTTTTGATCGGCGGTGCAGCGGAAGTGGATCGTAATTTTGCAATTATGTCGGGAGCTATAGAAATCGACAGAAATAAAACGAGGAACAATAAAAGGATATCAGAAATTTACATAGTTCGGTCCGAATGTCGGAACCTGCGCCCATGGGGAGAGCCAGTAAAATAATCCACTATAAATCGGAGAATTACAGGATTACAATCACTTATACACTCAAGTGTTTTCCAGTCCTACTTTATATCCAATACCCACGGTATTTAACAACTCAATCCAATAGACTCGACTCCGCACAAACCTCTCTGAGCTCACGCCTCTCGCTCTCTTCTTCTCTCTTGAGCTCTTTCCTCTCGCTGCTGCCTCGTCTTCAGAAGCTCCCTCCTTTTATCGGTGGAAGGGAAGGAACCAAGACAAAATTGTACTCCAGAAATGTCAACATCGTGCCGATCTTCAAAGCATGCGCCTCCATGCAATTAATGATGGCCTGTGAGCGTATGACCATCATGCACTGACACAAGTAGAATAGCTTCTGCCTTCCCTCTTTCCTCATCAATAAAAAGACGAGAAGTCCACAAAAGATGACCAAGAAGAGAGAGAGGATTCGGCGCCTACAAGATAGGCTTCAAAAGCAGCAAGTGCTCACCAATTTCTATGGGCATGCATGCACATGGCCATGTGCACGCATTTAATGAGGTTGAAAAATTCGGACAGTCAACTCTTTAGAATGATTTCATGCTGACAAATGAGAATAACTTCTGCCTTCCCTCTTTCTTTATCAATAAAAAGACGAGAAGTCCACAAAAGATGACCATGAAGACAGAGGATTCGGCGCCTACAAGATAGGCTTCAGAAGCAGCAAGTGCTCACCAATTTCTATGGGCATGCATGCACATGGCCATGTGCACGCATTTAATGAGGTTGAAAAATTCGGACGATCAACTCTTTAGAATGATTTCATGCTGGCAAATGAGAAGGGTCACAAAAGTCAACACATGGATTGTAGCCTTCATTTCCAACGTGAAGCTCAAATCTAGGTTGGATCCTTTCGGCTCCTATCACGCGCCATTTCTCATCAAATGCTCCGCGGACTATCTTTCTCGGCATGTAAATGTTTTGTACTGATTGGGTATCGTATATGGGCTCAAACTCAAGATATAATTTAACCCAACTAATATGGATGAGACAATAATTAGATGATTTTGGAGTAAAAAGTACAAATATTCTCGTCGTGTGTGACAAATACTTGTGCGATTTATCTAACAAAAAATCTCATACTTTGCTCAGAGCCAAGGGTACCAACATCATCATTAAATTTGTAGTCATGTCTACAACGGAAGTATATGTTGACTGAAAGCATCACTTAGTTGATATTCACTAAACCTCTTGACAAAGCATGCCTTGAGCTTATTTAAAATGAGTTAAGAATTAGTGATCCATTCGATTAAAGGACCGTGCTGTATAGAAGCACGTGAATCTATAAGTGTGCACCAATTACTTTTTTACAGAACTTTTCTCTCTTCTTTATCATATCTCATCTAATCAAGATTTGCCGACCCATAAATCTGAAGAACCCAACGAAAGGGACCTCATTTCTAAGTATGGCAATTTCGGAGACCATAAGTCTTCTTCTGTTGCATAGTTTCTCTTAAGTAATTGGATGTATCTGCTGATGATATAGTTGCTGTTACACGGTTGGAGCGATGAGGACTGTGTCAAGGTGCTGAGAAAATGCAAAGAAGCGATCGCTGGCAAGAACAAGGAGCGAGGGAAGGTGATGATCATGGACATTGTGATAAGCAAGACCGAGGATGATGATGCCCAAACAACTGCGACAAAGCTTTTCTGTGATATGCTGATGATGTCGGTAGGCCCTGGAAGAGAGAGGACTGAGAAAGAGTGGGAAATTTTTTTCTTGGAGGCTGGTTTCAGACGGTACAAGATAACTCCTATGTTTGAATTAAGGTCTCTAATTGAAGTCTTTCCTTAGGGTTTGAAATTGTGCCTATTTGCAAGCGCTGCTTGTGATTTCATTAAGAGTCCTACTATGTATGTGCTAAGAACTTGTACTAAATCTTGCTTGATATTTTATATGTTATATGCTTACAGATTATTAATGTTTGTAGATTTATATGACTGTATAAAGATTAATGTGTAAAAAGAATTTTACATTCAACGCGGCCTAATAATGAAATTATATTTTTCGGTGAATTAAATTAACCGACCCCTTATTTTGGGCCCCATATCTTTAGGTAATAATTGGTCAAAGGATACCTATGCGTGAAGCCTTCATCTTACACACTACATGGCTTGCTCTAGACCCTAACTTTAAATCCCATTTTAGTAAACTTAGGTTCTTGCATGACTGAAAAGCAGCATTGTGTGGAATTTTGATATATTAGTTGGTTAAATGATGTGATAAATTAAAGTAGTCTACTAACAACTGTGTCATATTCAATATTAAAAAAAATTATATGATATTGTCTAATAAAGCAATGGTAGGGATACTTTGACTCGTCAACTAAGTGATGTGGCACTTTTGTAAGGGTAACTTATATTAATGTGCCCATTTAAGCACCCGAAAATGACTATGTCAAATGAATTAAGTAGAAATGTCTTTGTATGTCTAACATTATTTTACTTAGAGAGAATGACACAAATGATTTATGAATTTTTTCTTAATGTGCAATATAATTCAAGAACTTTAAATTTATTCAATGTGGTTATTGTACTTTTGATACATAAAAATTTAACGTTGTTTTTCTAGATATTACACTAAACAAATTAAAAATTCAGAGACGATATTATATATTAAGTCAAAGTTTATGAATCAATTATATCATTTATATCATTTAACTTTTTACTTATTATTTACTTTAATTGTAAACTTAAATTAGGATGTCGTTCATTATTCAATTTGAAAAGTAGGTGTATCCGGGTAAATTTGTCAAAGTAACGTTAGGAAAATGTGATTGGGCAAACGAAAGAAAAAAGGACATGAACTTTGAAAGGTCGTATAACGAAAAGTCACAAGATCACGTGGTCCTTCGATGTTGTCTGGTCTTGAAAACTTTCAAAAACCGATGAGCTTTCACTTTTTCACTCTACCTCAAGATTGTCTGGTAGAATCTGTCTCATCGTGCATCTCTTTGATCTCTATCTCTTAGCTACTATTCCTGTTTGTTTACTAGAAACTCCTCCGATCATATCACTTCTAGTCGAATAATAAGGTCCATTTTTAATTGGTTTTTTATGGCATGTACTTGGAATTGGTCATACCAATGTCCAAATAGCTTTTATATACATGCTTCACTCAAGAGAATATATAGTCTCTTGCATAAAGTTATATTCAATCGTCAACCCGCCTCTCAAGCAAGCAACAAGCCATGTCTATCAAGTTATACCAGCGACTTCTTTACAGAACCAGGAATTTCTTCCTCTACCATCACAACCGAGTCACGCCCGATTCATCCAGTCTTGTTCACAACAAAACCGTGCATCATCTCAGCCACTCTCATGAAGCCAAAGAGATGTTCCAAGCTCAATCCCACCTCTATAATCACACCTTCAACTTCATCTCTTCCATGTCGCTCAAATGCGCGCTCCAACTCCGCATCCCTGACGTCATTCACGACCGCAAGCAACCCATGACGCTCCTCGAGCTAGCATCAGCACTCCGAATCCACCCATCCAAATCAATATGTCTTTACCGCCTCATGCGTGTTTTGGTTCACTCGGGTATTTTTGCAGAGACCCTCATTTTGAAGAATGGTGAAGAAGAAGAAGAAACAAAGGCTTATGTCATGACGCCTTCTTCGCGTTTGCTTCTGAGTGATAAGGTTGTGGGGGTCTCACCATTTGTCGCAGCCATGCTCAATCCGGCTCTTGTGACTCCTTGGCATTTTCTTGGAGATTGGCTCCAAGGAAATAACGATAACGATTGCAGAGACAAATTAATTAATCCTTTTATGGCTGCACATGGAGTCGATCTATGGGAATATGGGAGGAAGAATCCTGAATTTGGGAATACATTCAATAGAGCTATGGCCAGTGATTCTCAGATGATGAATCTGGTTATTCAGGATTGTAAAGAGATCTTTGAAGGGTTGAATTCTTTGGTGGACGTCGGAGGAGGCACGGGAATCGTGGCGAGGATAATCTCCGAGGCGTGTCCGGGTTTGAAGTGCACGGTGCTCGATCTCCCGCAGGTGGTTGCAGGCTTGCCGGATAGTGAGAATGTAAAGTTCGTTGGCGGTGACATGTTTGAGTCCATTCCTTCCACAGATGCGATTTTACTCAAGGTATGCACAACAGCATTTCATTGATGGCAATTGGCTGGTGGATCTTAATTTGCATCAAGTCAATCGCTTCTAATTTGCTAATATGAGACGGTGGATTTTAAAATTTTTTGCCTACGGTAATTCTTTGTCGACGGAGTCAATATCGATCACTGGCTATGTAATACGTCTCACATGGATTCATATTATCCAAAGACTTGGACATTAGTGAGTGGAACTTTCTAATTTAGTCAACAAATTTAAGGTCGCATTTATGAACTTTTGACTGTGGACTTAACATTTGAATAGTCTTTTGCATATTTCTATTAATTGTTGGATGCATCAATTATTGATCATAGATGATGTCATGAACATGCTTGTAGTGAAAAAGGATTTTGTGAACGGATAGATAATTACCAAAAAAGTCTTAAACATATTGTACGGATGTCAATTTAGTCTTAAATTTTTGGATTTCATCAATTTTGTCCTAGATTTTTTAATGATTTCGGCCAATTATGGCCTAAAACCTCTGAGAAGGATGCCAGCCATCCCACAAATCATGGCCAATGCTGATATTGATATTTTTCTAATTTTTTAAAATATTTTTTGATTTTTCTTCTTCTATTTTGTTTTTAAATATAATTTAAAATAATAATAAAAGAATTCACATTAGCGCCGACCATACTACATAAGAGGGCCGGTGCTTACGTTAGTAATTTTCAGTCAAAATTGGCTTGAATGACTATATTAACAAATCATCAAAATGTTTTGAGCTAAATTGGTCAAATTAAAAAAATTAAATTAAATTGGTATCTATACCATAAGTTTATGACTTTTTTTTTTGTTGATAATTTTCCCACAAAACGTGTGAGCTTTAAAAACTTAAACTATTAGATTAAAGTGTATATATCATGTGAGATTTTGGAGAATCAATATTTTTTTCTAAAAGTTTAAGTTGTCGGATAAAACATTATCAATATCTAAATATTTTAGCAAAACGGAGTGTCGAGATTCGAGTTTGTCACTTGCACTCTAATTAAATGTCAAATAAATTATTTTTCTCAAAAGTTTAAGTCCAGTAGATATATTTGTCGCATATGTTAAGTAGAGAAATGTATATTGGAGATCTTCACTCTCCATTGGCAAATTAATGTACTTTTCACATTCCACAGTGAAATTTTTCTATTGTCTAATCTTCAGATTTGGTGTCACATTGACGAACTTCCCACGTCATATGCATTAGCTGGATTCCATAATGTAAAACACAAGTGGATCAACATTTGAAAAGTCTTATACTTTTGCATATGAAGTCCTAATTGAATGCATTATTCGTTGGTCATAGTTGATGTTACACGCTTGGAGCGACGAAGACTGTGTGAAGGTGCTGAGAAAATGTAAAGAAGCAGTTGGTGACAAAGACAACGACCGGGGGAAGGTAATAATCATAGATATTGTGATAGATGAGACTGAGGACGATGCTCAAGAAAATGCAACAAAGCTCTTCTTTGATATGTTGATGATGACAGTGGCAACAGGAAGAGAGAGGACCGAGAAAGAGTGGGAAAAACTTTTCTTGGAGGCCGGTTTTAGACAACACAAGATAACTCCTATGTTTGGTTTGAGGTCCCTCATAGAAGTTTTTCCCTAGACAGTGCGTGTTTGTTTAATACGAGGGATGCGTTATCACTTGTCTTTTATCGCGAATCCACAAGCTGTCTACAACCTGAGATCGCATCAATTGTTCATTTCAATTATGCTTATTATCACAACTGATCCAAATGCCACTAACCCGATCGTTGCGCCTACTCTGCCCTCGCCACAGTTAAAGTCCCGCTATCTAGTTGGGGCCCAACCACCATCACCTATTAGGCCGAGCTCTCGTGCTTGGAAACAACAGATGGGATTATAGCGGGATAGGCGAATCTGCATCCTAACACGAAATAGTATCATGCACCGATCGTAATTCAATTATGAAGAATACATATGTACAAATTAGTTTTTTGAGACCTTATTTAACATATAATGTGGCAGATGATTATTGGATAATTAAATGAATTCATCCGCTTTACCTTGGGTATTACCTTTTAAGTAATTGACCAACAAAACACCATATGCATGAAGATATTCATCTTTCCGTATCTACATGGCTAGGTGGACACTCTACTTTTAAACTCTATTTTAGTAAAATTGATTCTTGCATCACTAAAAAGGGAATATGGCGAAGAATATGAAGTACAAGAAAATTAGTTTATTAAATAATGTCAAAAAGCCTAAGCAGGCTTTTTTAATAAGTATATTATATTCAGAATCAATAAAAGATCTATCACGTCATTTAACAATACATTGATCAAATGGTTGTCGTAGAATAACCTGCATTAAATTAAATACAAAAAGAGTTCAACGTATGTACATCTTTATACCTTGAGATTTTACCCTAAGCACCACTTCGCACCCTGCCATCAGTTACTATTATGTCTTTATTTACAAAAGCATCATTTTCCTTCCAAAGATGCCCCCACCCACATCCTAAGTTCACCACCACACAATAGCCCCAACCAAACTCAACATCAGCCATACTTATTTGTCACCGCCACTAGTCATCGCGGCCCAGTGCCGTGCCGATCTCCACTCCCGTCCCTATCCCTTCCCTCGTCATGCGTTGCCATCATCACATTTTGTGTGTCCATTTCCTCCCTCGTCCTGTAGTGATTCGTCTTTGGTGCCCATCTCTCTGTCTCTCTCTCTCTTCTCTCTCTCTCTCTCTCTCTCTCTCTGGGTGCCGAGAACAGTAGCGACTCCGTCAAATTCAAGGTCGTCACGGCATCCGTGACCTCAATCGGAGGTCGCCAAGCCAGCACATCCTTAAATCGAGGTTATCCGTGGCAGCACAGCCTCAGAAGATCGAGGTCGCCGCTGAGTGGCAAGCTTCAATTAAGCACGATAATTTTGTGTTTTTCAAGCATTGCAGGTAACAAGACATAGAGGAGACAGAGAGATTAAGGTTGAGAGTAAAGGGCATAAGCCAGGACCGCTTCGACGGGCAATGCTTGAGCTTATCAACTAAATATGGGGCTATTGATTTTGGAAGTTTTGGAATCTTATCTTTTGAAGTCAGAAAATTTTCTGTTTTATGTATTTCTTTTCTTGCAAGTAAATCTTTTAGAGCGTACTCTTGAGTATATAAATACCTATTTAAGCTTAATGGAAATATACAACAATTTCTATCTCAACATGTTATCAAGAGTCATATAGGGCTCAATGCCCCTTTCAACCCCAGCCTTCTTCTTCCTTTTATTTCTTCTTTTTCACAAGGATGGTTGGCATGCCCTGGAGAGTCCCGCTGCCACCATAATTGCCATTACAAACCCTTCTTCTACTCTTCCTTTCTTTATGTCTCATAGCATCCAATTACTTGCTATGAAAAGCACATGTTGTCCTGATTCTCAAGGGAGAATACCTTTTCTGTCATGTCGATGGGATTAAACCGTGTCCCTCTAATACAACTCAAGCAGCTTTCTGGCAACAACATGATGTTGCCATCATGAGTCTTCTAATTATATCCCTCTTAGAATTGGTTTTACCTCTCATTCTTGATACATCAACTAGCAAAGCCATCTAGAATGCTCGTAATGCCTCTTTTTGGCTCAACTTCTGCTATCCATATGCTCTCTCTTCATCTCAATCTTCAATGTCTGCAACGGAAACAGGATGAATCGGTTATTGATTTCCTTGAACATGTCAAATTCAATGCCAATGAGATGGGTGCTGGAAGCAAGCCTCTTGAACCGAAGGATTTCATTGTCCACGTCTTATGTGGTCTTGATTTGACTTCCATGACATTGTCCCTACATTACTTGACCGTTCTAAATCAGTCACGTTTATGGATCTTCAAGGTCTTCTCTTTAGTCACGATAGTATTAAGGCATTCTAAAAGTTGTAGATCTTCGAACCTTCCTCTCAAGCTAACTCTATTATAGCAAACTCTGATCAACAAAATTCCTCCACCTTTACCTCCATCCGTCCCAGTTCCTCTTTTTTTGGCTGTGGTCATCCAAATCAATTATTGATTTCCTCCAGCATGCTAAATCCATTGCCACTGAGGGTGCTGTAGGCAAGCCTCTTGAGTCAGGGGATTTCATTGTCCACATCTTCCATGGTCTCGATCTCTCCATGACATTACTCTTACATTACTTGACTGTTTTAAATCAATCACGTTTATGGATCTTCAAGGTCTTGTCACTGTTTACTGAGGGTACTTGTCACTGTTTTAAATGCTTGTGCATTCACAAAAGGAAAGTCCAGCTCTCACTTTTCTTCAAAGATTCACTTTTTCGCCGGTGTGCTCAACAATCTCCGGAGCCGTTCCTCCACAGCGCAGCCTTGCCGAGCCACGAAGCAGCAGCTCCGCGCCTAAGTCTGCCAAGATCTCTGTCAACGAAGCTGCCGGTTCTTCGCTGCACTTGCCGTTTCTAGTTGTCTGCACCACCGCAAGTTCCAGCTTCGACGACAAAGCTGCTATCCAGACGTGTCCCGAGCTTGAAGTTCACCGTTAATTTCCAGCAATTTCAGGCTAAGTCCGACCACTGCTCGGTTGTCCAGCGAAGGCAGCAACTCCACTCAAATTCTAGCAGCGCTTGAAAGATTCCCTGCATGTTCAGTCCAGTATTGGTGCCAACGAATCTAACAACGTCCAATTTGTCGTCAGAGCTTCATCACACTTGATTCTTTGATCATACTTTTGTTTAGTGAAAAGTCCAGGAACATTGAAGTCCATCCTACCGTGTCCAACACTTCCCGAGGACAGTTCAGTGAGCCTCGTGGTGAGCACTTCCTCGACAATCCTTTAATGTCGCTGCCCTTCCTTCGGTGATCAAACAGCCTCTGCCCTTGGCTGAGACAACCAGCTGCTGTGAGCCCTCTCACCAGCGGCCATACCAAGAGCCGCACTAGCTTGATCTCGACCACCGGCCGCCAACATCCTAGCTGAATCGCTCGTTGGTCCAATTTGGGAACAAATCTTCCAGTTAGGTAATTATTCAAACTAAATTTGATTTTTGATTTTATTATGATATCTAACATTGCATGTTTTGAGTAATAGACATATCCCAATTGTGATTATTTCCTAATTTGCAACGTGCACATAATCGGTAATTCAATTTTTAAGGCTTGAAAGATTTTATGGATTGATTAGTGGCAACTCCAAAGTAAAATTGATATTCATGTTAAAAACTAAAACCAAGTTGTGAATTGATATGGGTTTAAGAGAGTTCAACTTAAGTTTAGGTTTAGTAATCCATTAGCTCTTATAAGAAGGTCGCAACAACAGGCATTTGCTAAATCCTAAGAACGTTGGAATATCTATTAGCAAAATGAGTAGCAAAACGTTCGAACATGCTTAAAGAAAGTGAGTTTGGGCTCCAATTCATGTGGGCTTCTTTCAGTACTTCAGTGGGCTAAGAGGGCCCTGGATCTCTCGGCTCAGCCATGGGCTTATCTGATATTTTGCATAGGTACAATGCTAATTATTATTTCATTATAATACTATGCTTTTAACTTTGCTATTTTGTACCAATAAAAAATTACCGTCACACTATGAAGGCCTAAATGAAAAATTACTTCTAAGCGGTTATAGATAGATGCAAAGGATTTCAGAGTCATCTCTGGGTGAACGTTCCATCTGACATATTCTTAAGCATATACACTTCCTTTTTATTTTTGTTGGGAGTAAATCTTCACATCTTGGAAAGTTAATGTTTCTGAACAAGAACGGAATCAATAACAGAAAGCAAAGTCACATGTGAATTCAAACACAATTCGAAGTCGCATCCAATACCGAACAAGCTCTTGAATACGAAACGTGTCTCGAATGTCAAGAACTCCTTCAGAATTTCAGACCTTAAAGTCAATAATATAAAAGCTCATCAACTTGGAAAATGATCGATGAGCTTGCCCTGTACGTTATTGTGGAATGAGATGCTTCTGTCCCCATTGGAAAAAAAGTATATGGCGAAGAAAGAAAAAGAGCATTCAACAAAAGTCAGATCTTGGAAACTTATATTGAGATTCTCCGTCGTTGGCCGCTGCCTGATCTTCTCCATCTCATATTCCTAGTTGTAATCAGCTGGATTTATATATCACTTAATGTCAAAATTATAAATGGAAAACACTTGCTTTGCTCAATTCTCTTTTGTGGAATGTTGAGCTAAATTGGCTGCTCTGTACCGAACCTACTTTCCTTGGATCTTATCTCTTTTCTTAAGGTTTAGTCGCTTTCTTTTAGCAGACGCAACAATGATTTCTTTTCCCAGACTTATAAATTTTTTATTAATTGGGTTAATACAAAACTTCCAAACTGGTACCATATGATACATTTACTTGAGAATAAATTTCTCATAAAAAATCTTAAACTAATACCCAATGACACATTTACCAAGAACTAATTTTCGTCTCACATAAAAAACTAAGTCGATACCTCAAAAGCAAATATACCCTGCATATCTAATGTTAAATTGTTGATAGAGAGTAGATTTGGGTCAAGGGTTTCATTTTGGGAGTTTTTGTCGGACGAAAATTAAGTTGCATAAATGTGTCATGAGATACAGTTTGAGATTTTTTGTAAAAAAAAATATTAGTTTAGAGTAAATGTGTCATAACAAGATTAATTTGAAATTTTTAGTGGTATTAATCTTTACTAATTTAATTTAGTTTGAATTTTCCCATAGCGAAAAGGAAAGATAAGTGAATTTGACATGAAATGATATTAAAATATTTTTTATTAGTAAATTATATTTCGATAATTATAATTATATTTGCAAAGGATTGCAAATGGGTTAAAATGACTAATAAAATGGGCTTTGATACTAAATCCACCTACTTTTCACCAAAAAGACAAAATCGTGTTCAATCATTCAACTGCAATTTAAAGTGGTGTCACAAAATTTATTTAGTTTCCTTTTTAAAAAGTTATTATATTTTTATGTAGAATCTAGTTACCCTAATTAATAATTTCACATATTTTGTTATTGTGTAGAATGGACATCCCATGTATGTTAAAGGCACTATCTTTTCATTTTCATTGTTAGATTTTACTGTCTTAGAAATTGGTTTCTCTCGAAAAGAAATTTTTTCATGAAATGTAATTCTTTTGTATGTTACCGAACAAAGTTTGTATTAATCGGTAGGTAGAATCTAGAGATAGAATTTTTAATAACACAATCACTTGTTTATATCCTTTCACTTTTGTTGTACATATCATTGTGAAATGCTTTTTTATCAGTTGTCTCTATATACAAATACATGTAATGGGATGATTAAATGCATTTTTTTTTTAAATAATCTCTCTAAAGATTTTCCCAAATCAAATCACAAGTTCAATCTCGAATGTGAAAATTTAAAAGATGAAATTTAATTAATCAAAACATTGTCTAAAATAATACTTTTTTTAACAATACCTGTGAAATCTCATCAATTTGGATAAACGAAAATTAATATCTTCCATGAAGTTTATATGGAAAAAATATCAAGATAAGAAATAGTATAATGATAAAATATTAACATAAGAAAGGGTTTGATTGTGTTGAAAAGCTGTCGATCTTATTTTTTTTTTAATGGATTCTATAGACAATTGATCCATAAATTGCTCGACTATGTAGATAAGAATTGGGTTTCTCGGAGATTATATCCATGAAAGTATCTGAAAAAGTAAACATGATGTCTTTAATATACAAGGATTATCCACAATAAACAAAAATAAAATATGTGAAATGCCTAATAATGACTACTACGTCCTAAATAGAAATTGAAAAAAAATAAAAAAGGAAAGTAAATATATTTGGGGAAATTACTTTAAATTGCAATTGAAAAGAGCAATTTTGTCTTTTGGGTGAAAATTGAGTTAATTTAGTCATATAAGATATGGAAATAGTGCGGTCCTACTTCTATTATTTCCCTCTCTTTTATTCTTTTTGTGTTGCAGTATAGTAGGTGAAGTAATCTCCCTGTTGTCCTCAAAGTATAAATTCAGTAAAATTCCCTTATGTGTACTATTTTTCTTCGTCGCACAGTGAACTAGGTCAATCAGGGTTGAGCTTTTCAAATTTTAAACTGCAAAACAAAATTTATTCTACAATATGCAACATTTTGTTCGAATTTATTAATCAATTTTATGGTCAGATTGTGTTTGGTCTGGTTTGTATTCACCTTAACTCCTCTATCTCTTTAGACAAGTGAAAAATAGGGAGAACCTCGCTCTATCTACGGGATTTCACCAAAAAAGGAGAAAATCCGGTCCTTGTTAGCTGCCTCAAGGTGTAAATTAACCAGAACTTTCACCTTTATCACGCTAGTTACTTCTTGTATTATTTGCTTTACCGTATAAGCAGTGCAACAAATACACGTATTTACTCAAATAGCTAGGACTAATTGAGTTTTAACTCATTTTGAAACACATTTAGTCCTTTTTTATCGAGTTCTCTCCCATGCTTTGAGAAAATGACACCTTAAGCTCATTAATTTCTTGCATGATACTATTGGTCTTAACTCATAAGATTTTATATCCAACCCAAGGTTAGTTATGGAATGAATTAATCCCTTCTACACATGGAACTAAAAAAGGAATACATATTATCGTTTAAAATTTGCAACAATAAGAGGGCTTTTTCATAACAGGACATATAATGGAGATAAGATTGATTATTTGGTCGTGTCTTGGATGCTATCCATACTAATATGAATCAAACACAGTTTATTCATGTCACTTAATAGCCCACAATATCATATTAAAAAAAAAAAAGAATTATCCAAAAAAAGTATAAAACATTAGCTTGATCAATGATGCCCACAAGTCTTGGGCTTGCCCCATAAGATGTAAAAATGGAATGAAATTTTGTGTCGTATTTGAATAAAGTCTGTAACTAAAAGCTAAAATAAGAATATTCTTAGTCTTAGGCTTCTATCTGATCCTTTCCCACCTCATATTCCAAGTCATGGTCAGGTATATGAATTCACAGTTATAATTGACTTGATGACAATACAAATTAATTGCAAAAAAGACTTGCCCCGCTTAATTTGATGTAACAATTAGGCTGAGTTTTGCACATTCGAGGATATGACCACTATAAATGGGCTTCCTTGTATATTCTAATGAAAATTAATTGTATCATAACTTTCGTATAATGCTTATTTTAATAGTAAATTTTTTCGCCAGATCACTTAATTGTCACATTAGAAGAAAAATGACCACTTGAGTACATCAAGTGACAAATTGTGACAAAACGTCTTATGTGACATTTTTAATAGAATTTTATCCCTAGGTGATTTTTTATGTAGAAAACAAGTCCAACATGGGTAATGAAGTGGCCCTTCATGGCAAAACAAAGACGTATATTTTAAATATCATCTCTCTATAAAAATAGACACATCTCTTTCCATGTATTACCTAGACTCTCTCTCTCTCTTTCTCGTTGTTTGCACTCGCTCATTGTCTCGCTCACTCTTTCGCTTAATCACTTAATTGTCGTAATCCTCTAAAGTGATCACTTTTCACTTAACTTTGTCATGTCGATTGGAAAAAATATTAAAATATTTTGTCTTCGTTGACCTTATCTCTTTTGGAAAGGTTTAGCACTAACAGAAATTGAAAACTAGCTAAAGCATATCATTATATAATAGGACAGCTACAATCCTAGGACTTTTCGGAAGTTGTTATGATTGGATAGTGACGTGGGAACCAGAAAAAGGGCTGGGATGCTCAGACGGAGTTTCCCATGTTCCTATCTAATCGAATTGGGAGTCCAACATGGATTGCACATATATTTAAAAAAGAAAAGTTAAACAATTTGCATAAGCAAGCTGCAAGAGTTATAAGTCAATGGTGCCATAAATATTACTTAACCAGGACCCGAATGTCCCTGATTTTTTCCTCAAGAAATCAGTTCTTTAGTCAACAATTTTTTCCAAGCATACAACTAATCATCCTCTCTCTCTCTCTCTCTCTCTCTCTCTCTGAGATTGTCAAGTCACTGAGCAACACTCGAGAGAGAGAAGCAGAAGAATGGGGTTTGAGAAGAAAGATCTCGATGTGGTGTTGGTTCCGAGTGGCTTGCTGATTATGTTCGGGTACCATCTGTTCCTCCTCTACAGATACCTCCATCAGCCTCACACCACTATCATGGGCTTTGAGAACTACAACAAGCGCCTCTGGGTTCAGGCCATCATGCAGGTCTAATCTCTCTCCATCCAGTTCTATTTTGATCCACCATACGTTCTTTGATCAATTAAAGATTGCCCGAGAGCGCAGCCGAATTCGCACTCCCCCAATTCCCACACATCAGACCAGCAAAAACTCTAAACTGTGATCTGTGCCGTTCCCTTATCGATCACCCTTATCGAATTAATGGTCGCTCGCCCAGCTTGTATGAAATTCACGAAAAGGGTCATGGTGAAAAGAGCTGAAACTCGATCTATTCGGGTGCTTGTGCTGTTTCTGTGCCATTTCTGATCAATCAAAGCTCAAATTATTAACACAATGTGATCTTGCAGGGTGAGAGGAGGGACATCGGCGCGTGCGTCTCGGTGATCTCTTCGAACATAACCGCGGCGACGTACCTGTCCTCTGTCTCGCTCACCCTCTGCTCCCTGATCGGGGCTTGGATCAGCAACAGCACCAATAACTTCTTCGAGAGCGGCCTTGTCTATGGTGACACCGACTCCACCACTCTCTCCATCAAGTACGTCAGCCTCCTAATCTTCTTCCTCCTCGCCTTCTCATGCTTCATCCAGTCGGCCCGTCACTTCGTCCACGCCAACTACCTGATCAGCACGCCGAGCCTGAGCGTCCCTCTGAAGAGGGTCGAGGTTGCTGTTATCCGAGGCAGCGATTTCTGGTCTGCTGGCCTTAGGGCACTGCACTTTGCTCTGAACTTGCTCTTCTGGTTCTTCGGACCAATACCCATGTTTGCTTGCTCCATTTTCATGGTCCTGTTCTTGCACTATCTCGACTCGAACTCCAGTCCGTTGATTGAGGAGTTTGATGGGAGGCAAGAGGTGAAGAAGGTGGAGCAGAGACTGTCTCAGATGGCAACGGCCATTCACATACCTTCACATCAGAATTAGACCAGGCCTGATTTGTTTGTGTACATCTAGGAAGAAAAAAGCACGGTCAGAATTTTTCTTGAGGTAGATAGGCTGCATCAATTGTACTAAAATACAGGAAAGGTACTTTACAGTTTATACAATCAGCTCTTATATTCTCGATTGGCCCTCTTTTCCAAAAGTTTAAGGTGGAACGACCTCAATTTTGGTTGAATTCTAAAAAAATCTCGATGTAAACACTGGTGCTTCAACGATCTCTTAAGAGATCATTCATAGATTGCTTCGGCTATTGATCACTAAGTAAAAAATCTCAGCCGTTAAATCGATTTTTATAGGATATGAGGCTTTATACGAAGACTCATAAGACGCACCTACTTTTAGCAGGATCCGACAGAAATTCGAATAAGCATAGAAGCATCTATATTGAAAAATCCCCGCACTTTTGTCCCTGCCGAAAGTGCTTGTTACTGCACATGTAATGAAAAGCTTATCATGTAAATTCCAAATATAAATCAAAGTCACATACGCACCAAATAAGCTCATGAGCGTGAAACGCTCCTCAACCTCAAGAGTAGAGCTGGCAATATGGGTCAAAAACCCATATTATGACCCATTTTTAGTTAAATGGGTCATATATGGGTCAAGTGAAAGTTAAATATGAGTTAGAAATGGGTCAAGTGAATGTTAAATATGGGTCAGAAATGGGTTAAGTGAAAGTTAAATATGGGTCAGAAATGGGTCAGTAAATGTAAAACACAAAAAGAAATAGTCTAAATGGGTTATAAAGAAACCCATTTTAAAGTTTAAACCCTTGGTCTTTTTTAAATTTATAAAAATATTTTTTAATAAAAAATCGAAATTATAATTATTTTTCATATTTCAATTTTTTTTTTTTTTTCCTTTTCTTTTTTCTTTCTTTTTCTTCATTCCTTACGGCGGCCGGGGCCGGCGACGGCCGGCGGCGGCTAGCGACAGCCTCGCCGATCTGGCGAGATCGAGCCTCGCCGACGCCGGCGAGCTCGAGTCTCGCCGATCCGGCGAGTCTCGGCCTCGTTGACGTCGGCGAGGCTCGAGACTCGCCGGATCCGGCGAGACTCGAGCTCGCCGGCGTCGAGCGAGGCTCGATCTCGCCCGATCGGCGAGGCCGAGGCCCCGCCGACGCCGGCCGCGAGCTCGAGCCTCGCCGGATCCGGCGAGTCTCGAGCCTCGCTAGTCGAGACTCGCCGGATCTGGCGAGGCTCGAGCTCGCATGCGTCGGGCGGAGCCTCGGCCTTGCCGGATCGGCGAGATCGAGCCCGCCCGACGCCGACGAGCTCGATCTCGCTGGCGGATCGCCGGCGTCGTCGTGGCCGGCCGGCGCCGAAGGAGAAGAAAAAAAAAAAGAGAAAAGAGAAAAGAGAAAAAAAAATTATATTTTAAAAAAAAATTATAAAAATTATATTTTTAAAAATAAATTAATTTAAAATTATATTTAAAAAATTAAAAATTATATTTAAAAAAAATAAAAATTGGATTTTTTAAAATATTTTAAAAAGAATTATAAAAATTTTCCATTAAATTTGTATTGCATAAAAATTGTTAAAAAATTTGTATTACATAAAAATGTTTTAACAATAAATAGGTTTTAATACGGGTCGGGTCGGGTATGGGTCGGATACGGGTCGGGTCAGGTATGGGTCACTAGATTTACATTACAAGAATATGGGTCAAATATGGGTCGACCCATTTTCGACCCGACCCACCCATTTGCCACCTCTACTCAAGAGCACCATTTAGAATTAGGCCTTAAAAGTGGGCGATATAAAAGATGGTTCGATCGTTGCCGAAGTCTTCAGCTTGCCCAATATATGATACTAGAATGAGATGTTTTTCCCCTTGATCGGATAACGTCGAAAGCGAAGAAAAAAGGACAAAACTAAACGAAAGTGAGGAATTGGATATTTACATGAGATTCTCCATCTTTGGCTGCTGTCTGATCTTCTCTGTCTCATATACCAACTGGTGGTTAGCTATACATATCTAGTTCACCTGAGGACAAAACTAAACAAAAGCCGTTTCAAATTCTCACGTCTCTCTCTCTCTCTCTATCTCTTAGATCAAAAGTCTGGTTTAGTTTGCATCCACTTCAACTACTCCATCTCCTTAGACATTAAAAAAAGCCAATCCCCGCTTTATCTAGAGATTTCACTAAATGGGGTTAACCCCATTCTTGTTGCTTGTTCCAAGGTGTAACTTAACCAAAACTTATATCTTTATCCTTTTAATCGACTCTTGCACTATTTGCTTTACCATATAAGCAATGTAGCAAATACACAAAGATACTCAAAATGCATTTCGAAACTGACTTGACGGGTCTTAACTCAATCTGAAACACATTTAGTCCTTGTCAAGTTCGCTCCCCCACTTAGAAAAAAATGGCACCTTAAGTTGATTAAGCTCTCGCATGACCTTATTAGCCTCACTAGTGAGATTTCATATCTAACCCAAGGTTGGTTGTGGCATGGATTAATTTCTCCAAATGTGCGGAACGAAAAAGGAAATTTTAACATAATGAATCTCACCTTTGAAAAAGCTCTCTCGGAGAACTACCCTCTACCCTCATGGCGGCAGCTTTCATGAACCCCCGGAGCCCCTTCTTTCTTCTTCTGTTATCCACGTGCTCCACCTTTTCTAAGCATTTTGCCTTTTCCTCGCCGGATTTCTCTATCTGAAGGATTCGAATGGAGGAAGACGTGGGCTCTGATATCCGTCTGGTCTCCCTCTGCAAAAGTCAGGCAAGCTTTAGTCAGAAAACGAAATTGCAATTATGATGGTGTAGTTTCAAATGAACAAAAAGAAAAATGTTGCCTTACTCTTTTTGGTAAACTCTACTTAAATCCGAGCATGAATTTCCAAGCCTTCTAGAATACAGCAATAAAGGTTGGAGGATTATTTGCCTTTATTTTCGGATCAGAAGGGGAAGAAAATTGGGTACTCTAGAGCAGCCCCTGCTCTTTTGCAAACCGAACAATCAACGCCACACCCCCTCGTCTACCTCCGTTTGTCATGAACCGCCAAAATCGGCAGATTTTGCAACATTAGAGTTGATGTTAAAGGAGATGCAACACATACAATCGCCAGAGCCAAAATCGAGACCAAACTGGAGATACCTTTGAAATCCGGAAGGAAGGAAACTCTGGGTGGACTTTAAATATGAAAGACCGCCCCATGACTGTTATTTGTGGGGTAGGATGGTTATTATGCAATGTTTTGTGAAGAAATACACTTTGATGAAGCTAAGCTAGCGTCAGAGGATGAAATTTGTTTTGGCCAACTGTCAAGAGCTGAAGATCACGAGGCCAGCCCTTTTTGGAAAGCTTTCTATCGAAAATATAATGATACAGCTGAAGATGATGAAACAATTGCTAAGATCCCAGTAAACACCACTCAGACAGTGCAAATTGTTGAAAGAACTACCAGCCTGTCTAGAATGATTGTGGAGGAAATTGAGGAAGAATTAGTAGAAATAGTAAATGGAAATGACAGCAACCGATGGAACAGGGGATGAAGGATTCAAGGTCAGCAAAATGGGTTTCGATGGCTAGTTTTAATAAGCCACCAGGCCACACCTTGATAGTCCTTGCATTATGAGCCATTATGGCTCGGAAAGGCCAGGTGCGGTGTTCTCGATGGAGACAAAATATCAAAAGGATGTCTTTTAGAGAATGAAAAGGAGACTAAAATTTTAGAATTGCTATTTGTTATACTATGCTTTTATACTCTGCTAATGTCTATCAATAAAATATTACCATCATCCTAAATAAACGCCAAAAATAAAAGTCACTAGTCTCAGCTTGTGGCCAATGCTTTCAAAAGATTTTAGAATTCTGTATAAAATTATGAAAAATGCAATCCAGTCCCCAAGGACATGGTGTAAAATTATGTAATTAGGCTCCGTTCGTTTCGTGGAAAATAATTTCCAGGAAAATATTTTCTGGATTTTCCGGCGTTCGTTTCATGGAAAATGAATTCCTTGGGGAAAATGTTTTCCATAAAAGGAAAAAAAGTCTTCTAAATTAAGGAAAAATATTTTCCACTTTTGAAAAGTGGAAAATGTTTTCCTCATTTGATCTCTCTTGTCTCACACGTCTACAAATCCTCACTTCCTCCTCCCCTTTCTTTTTCTTCTTTTCTTTTTTCGTTCGAATTATTTTTTAATTTTCTTTTTCTTTTTTAATTCGAATTATTTTTAATTTCCTTTTTTTTTCTTTTTTTTTTTTTTGTTTTCTTTGTTTCCTATTTTCTTCTTTCTTGGCTAGTCATCGGCCGTTGCCGGCCGAACCTCAAGCTCGTCGATCTTAAGCTCGCACTCTGCACTCTTACTTATCATTTTATTTATTTATTTTACCCTGCAGGTGTACATTACTCAAGCAAAGGATTTTATATGCTTTGCTTCTTTTTTCTTTTGTTTATTAGAACACAAAAGACACAAGGGAAGAACATGCCACTCAACTAGAAGATTCTCATGAGGGTTATACATGCTTTGCTTCTTTTCTCTTTTGCTTCTTTTTAAAATCCATACGAATATTTTTTTAGAGTAGATGAGTGTTTGACGACAATGAGGGAACAAAGATATGAAGTAAGTTTGCTTGGATTTAAAGGCAAGTTCATATTTGATGGATTTATAGGTCGGTAAATGATGCATGCCTAAGTGGTGAAGTCTTAGAAAATATTTTCCTTACTGAACACCGGAAAATATTTTCTGAAATATTTTCAGATTTTAGTTGAACACCAGAAAATATTGTTATTTTCCTAAAAAATGGCTTCTGGAAAAATATTTTCCGGAAATAGCCAATTTTCCGCGAAACGAACGGACCATAATCTCTAAATTTTCAATTTGTTCAATTTACTCCGACTTTTCATTATTCTTTCGATACTATTTATGAGATTTCGTAACTACACCATCTTCCATATTTTAGACTTTAAGGTGGATATTATTTAATCTTATCATCCTGGAAAAGGAAAAGGAAAAAGAAAAAAAAAAGTAATAGTTTGATCGATGATATCGGAAGTCTTAAGCTTGGCCAATACGTTACAGTGGAGTGAAATATTCTCGCCTTATTTGAATAGTCAATGGCGGAAAATTTGGAAACAAGAAAAGAAAAATAGAATTGAACAAAAAGTCAGGAATTGGAAACTTGTATGAGATTTTCTCCGTCTTCGGCTGCTGTGTGATCTTCTCTGTCTCGTTTTCCAACTCGTGGGTCCCCAGAATTGTAAATTTTCTTATATAAATCGGTTGAAAACTCTACATGTACTAGTTTTCGTTGACATACGGTGAAGTAGGTCAATCGAAATTCAGATCTCCAAATTTTAAACGGCAGTGCAATCGTCTTCTAGATTGTACCACATTTTGTTCAAAAAGCTATTGACTTTCCTTTCCGTAATCGACCTTATGGTCAGATTGTGTTTGGCCCAGTTCACACGCACCTCAATTACTAGAGTTGGTCCACAGTTGGATCAGTTCCGAGCCTACAATCGGAGATCAATCTTGCGGCTCTTAATTCCAAAAGATTTGGAACCGATCTTAGGGGTCCAATTTTTGTTTGTCCAAAGAAATTCAAATTTTTATAAAAAATACTAAGATTATATGATTTCACAACAAAAATATACATTGGTAAAATGGTATTATTTTTGTTTCTTCATCATGAAGACCATGTTTTGATTCCCATGTGTGCCAAAGAGCTTTTTTTAAAAGAATAGTTTGACTCAAGAATCGAATTGGTTCTCTGAGAGAATCGACAGTTCTAGTCTTGGAATCGGGAACCAATTCTCCCTAGTTTTTGTCGTTTCAGTCTTGTTTCTGGATTGAATAGAACCTAATGCTCGCCACTGTCAATTACTCCATCAATTTAGATGAGTCAAAAATGGGGCAGTCCCGCTCTATCATAGGGATTTTACAAAAGGGGAAAACCCCTTCCTTGTTGCATGTCCCAAGGAGTGACCTATTATCTTCATCATCCTAGTCAATTCTTGCATCATTTGTTTTACCATATAAACAGTGTAGCAAAAACCCAAAGATATTCGAATTGCTGATGTTTAAAATGACTCGATGAGTTCTAACTCGATTTGCAACACGCATAGTCCTTTCTGTCAAGTTCGCTTCCTCACTAGAGAAAATGGCACCTTGTTATTTAAGCTCTAGCATAACTTTATTAGCCTCACTAGTAAGATCTCATTTCTAGCCCGAGGTTAGTTGCAGCATAGATTAGTCGCTTTAATACGTGGAACGGAAAAAGGAATACATAACATTACTTGTCTAAAATTTTGCAACAGTAAGAAGGCTTCTTCAGAACAATCCATATGATGAAGACAAGATTACTTATTCAGTCATATTTTGGACGCTATCCGTATTGATATGAATCAAAATTAAAAAGATCAGGCCTCCATATAAGAAGGCTTCTTCTGAACAAAACACATAATGGAGATAAGTATTGAAATAGCAAATCAAAAGGGAACAAATTAGAATGTTTGCAGTGTAGAATTTTCTACAAATCAATATAAAGATAACAAATCAAGCAAAATATCAACAGTTCATCATTTGGAGATCATGCAAAATCTTCTACAAATTAGTATTAAGATAATAAATTGAGCAAAGTATCAACAAGTTGATCATTTGGAAATCTTTTCTGATTTGTTTTTTATTCAACTTCCTTATAGATAAAAATGTTATCTTTTATCTTTAACTTTCACATGATAATATCTCTATATATTGCATAACATATCAATGAAAAGTAACCCTTCATCGACTTGAGTTTCTTTGATAAGACGTTAGAATGGGATGGAATGTTTGGTTGCATTTGAATAAAGTCTATAACTGGAAGCTGAAATAAGTATATTCTTCGTCTTTGGCTTCTGTCTGGTCCCCTCTTACCTCATATTCCAAGTCATGATCAGCTAGCCATATGAATTCACATTCATAATTTACTTGATGAGAAAAAAAAAATAATTGAAGAAAAAGACTCGCTCTGCTTAATGTGATATAATAATTAAGCTGAATTTTGCACATGAGGATGTGACCGATCTTGATGGGCTGCTGAGCCTACTTTTCTTGATCTGACCACCTTCCGGAAGGTTTAGTAATGTTACGAATTAAAAACTAGCTAAAGCATTTCATTATAAAGTAAAACATCTACGACGCTAGGGCTATATTAAGTGAAGAAAAAATCACATTTATGTTTAAAACGCAAGTAACATTAATTTCGATGTTGTGACTGAAATTGTGACGTATTGCCTTATAAATCACCATATTTTAGGTCCAATTCTGCCACCAGAACATGCGTATATGCAAAGACCGTTATGATGTAAGTTTAACCTCGTCCTCCAATATTATCGATAACCGTAAAAACTTTTCAGAAAACACGTTGCCAAGCCCCTTCTCTCCAAGGCAAGCGACAAACTAGGTTGTGCATCTTGGAAAGAATCTTGAATCTTGAAGTTCACGTGGTCTTCCCGCGTGTCTACCATAGTCCAATTGGAATTCCAACATGAATTTCACACATAAATGCTTTAAAAAATTGCCATTTGCATAAACAAGCCACCTTGGAATAGAAGTCAATGGTGCCATTAACAGCTATTTTAAACAACCCCCTAATCTCTCATCTATTCCCCAAGAATTCGGTTCTTTAATCACCAATATTTTCTAAGCAAACACTTTATCAACCACTCTCTCTCTCTCTCTCTCTCTCAGAGACACAGAAGCCGAAAAATGGGCTTTGTGAAGAAAGATCTGGATGTGTTGCTGGTTCCGAGTGGCTTGCTCATCATGTTCGTGTACCATCTCCAACTCCTCTACAGATACCTTCATCAGCCTCACACAACTTGCATGGGGTTTGAGAACTTCAACAAGCGATTCTGGGTTCGGGCTATCATGCAGGTCAAATCTCTATCCTTTCAGTTTAATTTTAGTCCCTCTACTTTCCCTGATCAATTAGTGATTGCCTGAGAGCGCAATCGAATTCGAACTCCCTTAATTCCCACACATCCGACTGTCAAAAACTATAAACGGTCATCTGCGCCATCCTCTGACTAGTCGACCTTATTGAGTAAATGGTCGCACTCAGCTTCGTGCGAAATTCACGAAAAGGGTCATTGCCAAAAGAGCCGAAACTTGATCAATTCGGTTGCTTCTGCTGTTTCTGTGCTACTTCTGATCAATCAAAGCTTCAAATTATTAACACAGTGTGATCTTGCAGGGTGAGAGGAGGGACGTTGGCACGTGCCTCACGGTGATCTCCTCCAACATATCGGCGGCGACGTTTCTGGCAAGTGTCTCGCTCACCCTCTGCTCCCTGATTGGTGCCTGGATCAGCAACACCAACAACAACTTCTTTGTGAGCGACCTTGTCTATGGCGACACCCGGCCCACCACACTGTCCATCAAGTACATCAGCCTCCTCATTTGCTTCCTCCTCGCCTTCTCATGCTTCATCCAGTCAGCCCGGCATTTTGTCCACGCCAATTACCTGATCAGCACGCCGAGCCCAAGCATCCCACCGAAGAGCGTTGAGTTGGCCGTCATCCGAGGCGGCGATTTCTGGTCCGTGGGGCTCAGGGCACTGTACTTTGCTCTTAACTTGCTTCTCTGGTTCTTCGGACCAATACCCATGTTTGCTTGCTCCATTTTCATGGTCCTGTTCTTGCACTACCTCGACTCCAACACGTCTCCATTGATTGAGCACGAGTTTGATGGAAGGCAAGTGATCAAGAAGGTGGAGCAAAGAGTCTCTGAGATGGCAATGGCCATTCACATGCCTTCACATCAGAATTGACCAGGCCTGATTTGTTTGAGTACATCTAGGAAGAAAAACACAGGGTTTGATTTTTCTCGACGTAGATAGGCAATTGCAAAGTGTATCGATTTTAATTGAATACAGGAAATAAGCTTGGAAAGGGACTCTATAGTTTATATTATCATATATCATTTTCTCAATCGGCCCTCGTGTCAAGGAGTATATGGTGGAACGTCCTCAATATCGGTAGAATTACTATAACCTCCCGATATAAACACGGGTGCTCCTACAATCTCTATAGAAACCATTCACAGATTGATTAGTCAGCGATTGTTCACGAAACAAAAGATCTAGGCTTTACCTTTGGAAACCAATTTGTACCTTCATATTTTCCCAATTTATGAAATGTATTCTTTCCAAAATTGACCATTATTAGTCTTTTAATTTTTACGTTCATCCAAAATACTCAAAACCGACTACTAGCCAAACAATCCAAACCTTAAACAAGATGTTAAAATGAATTTACAAGGAGGGACAATTTGGTTATTTCAATATGGAGCTTTGCCCAGATATATATGAATGGTTTTCCAAAAATAAAGGTATGAAAGGGTACATATTCTATTTATTCCGGGAACAAATCTAATCTTTCACCACCGTTGACTGCGTTTGGGGTTGGGAGTGGGTGGGGGATTACAACCACATTTAGTACAGTTTCCATCATAAGGATTAAGCATAATGACATTCCATCTACTGATAATTAAAATTAACCGTGCATATTAGAATACTAATCTGTTGTTTTTCTATTCTAAATTTGTTTAATTAGTTTGTCGGGACTTCTAGTTAAGAAGCTTCTAGCATACTTATATGATATGGTCAACATACTCTTGATGCGGTGGTCTCATGCGAATTAAAAACACGAGCTAATCTGTCAAAATCTGACTCTTCTCCAAGTTAGTGAGGCAAAAAATTCTTCTCAGGAGTCTCCCCAATAACCAGTCCATTGTATAAAACTTATCTATTTAACTTTTCAAATTCAACCAGAGCAATAATATAATACACACATCTCTGTCTATTATATCTTCGCCCTTCGTTTGCTATGTGCAAGAGAGAGTGGACTCCACGCACTTTTGACCAAGTTAGGTGCTGTGTACAACGTCGAAGAAAGTGATGTCATAGCGATGTTTCATTTTGCAAATTCATCCTCGATTTCTCCCACCTAATAAAACCCCTTTTTTTTTCAAAGGAATAAATTTTTTTTTTCAATGCGAATGTTGATTTAGAGAGGACGTTTCACTGCTGATGGGATATTTATTTCAAAGGCCAGGTCTGAGCAACTATAGAACAAACCGTTTTCTCACAAAAGTTTATGTTGTTAGAAATGTGCCAACCATGTATGCTAAACATATTATTTAACAAATATATTTGCATTTTTCGTTTCTAGTGATTTCATTTATTCAATAGGTAAATTTTTTTTTTCTTTACAAGCTTGGATATGTGTAAGAGAGCTCTATTAGATCAATTATTCATTCTGATGACTCTATTAGGTGGTTAGGTTTGTGAAGCAATTTGCAAGGTTGAATTCGGACCAACCAGATCAATGGGCTGAGGAATTTTTCTAAATTTGAGCGTGATTTGCCCCCCTCAAACTTTTGTAGAAGCTTTATAGGCAAAAAGTAGATATAGTGATGTTCAACAATAATTTGATAAATTACAGACAAATTACTGTTACATCATCAATTTTGCTCTCAATTGGTTGAGTATTTAATTGATTGACGAGTTTTCTTATGCATAATTTTGAATATAGTTTAGCACATAATGATCAATTATTAGTGCGATCGATTGGTTAAATTAAACCAGGAGAGTTCCTTTTAGGGATATTTTCGGAGTGCCTTTTCTTTCTAGGTTTGACACTTGACATTTTTCTTTTTACGGATATATTTAGAGTACCTTCCCTTTTACATTGAATTTTTGTCCTTTCCATCCTAGATTGAAGCCTTCCTAGTGGTTAATGATTAAGTCAGCAATGGGGCTTCATTGATTGCCAATGAAACTTGTAAAAGTCTGGAGGATGTGAATCACTTTCGTATTAACTTTTGTTTTGAGATTTGACCACCATTTCCTGTAAAATCATCTTTAGATATGACCCCTGTTGGAGAAAACTCTTTTATTGTTTTGAAGTTGATAAAACCTTTCCATAGTCTAGTCTGAAAACTTCCAGACTAAAGTGTCAAAGTCTGAAGATTGCCAGACTTTAAGTTCAAAGTTTGCTCACACTGACGGATTCAAGACTGAATGCTATTGGAGAATGAAGACTTATCCAGATGCGAGATTATCTTTATTTATTTAAGGATTCGATTCGTATGGTTTATGGATGGCTTTCTGGTTGGATATAACACCTACATGATTGATTATCCTTAATGGAATCAATTCCGATAATCAAATCTTTTGGAAGGCAATCAAACTTGGAAAGTTCTACTTATGAAAATTAAAATCCTGATTGTATGGGTGAGCATGATTGACGTGCTTTCATCTCAATCAATCAATCAACTCGAGATCCCCTTGATTGATTTTGTTTAACGGGTATATTGGAAGAATTCATTTGGAAAGTGCCAACGGTAGTGAATGCATGAAGGAGTATTTAAAGCGGACTCTCTAGTTGTTTGAGATAGTATGTGAAAGAAAAATTTTAAAGTCTGAAACTTTTTAGTTCCTTGCTATTTCATTTACTGAGCTCAAAGTTGTATACAAAAGAGAGAAACACTTAGTGAGACTTCGTGAGAGACTAGTAGAGACTCTTCAATGTGAAGTCAATATCACACTGCTGTAAAATCTCTTTTGATTCTTAGTGAAATCCAGTTAGTGGGCTGTCAGTGTGGGAGAGTGGACATAGGCTTGATTTAAGCCGAACTACTATAAATCTTGTGTTCTCATTCTCTTTCCTCAACTCCTTTATTTTGACTCGTAGCTTTATTTAACTGTTTATGTTAAAACTAGTTTATTTTGTTTGAAGTTTTATCTAGCTGCTAAAGTCTGAATTCGTCTTTAGTCTGTCTTTACTTCTGAATCTAGCGAGAATTTTTGTTCACACCTATTCACTCCCTCTGGTGTTATTACTAGCCCTTTCAATTGGTATCAGAGCTCGTGTGCTTATTTTATTGAAGTGTTTTTACTTCTTAAGCCAAAGATCTATGGCTAATATTTTGGCTCCAGGTTTGGTTGAAGGCCAAAGAAACACCATACCTCCTTACTTTGATGGGAAGGAGTACAATGTATGGAAAAACAAGATGAATGCATTCCTAAGATCGAAAGATCCCCTGGAATGGGATGTGGTAGAAAAATGGATCAATCCCAAAGTTACATCAACCTCAGAAAGAGGAAAGGAAGTTGTAGAAGGTAGCGAAATGACACAAGAAGAATTAACCAAGAGATAAGCTCTTGATGCTAAAGATATTTACTCTTTATATTGTGCCTTATCTCCCATTGAGTATAATCAAATTTCTTCCTGTGAAACAGCGAAAGAAGTTTGGGATAGATTGCACGTTACCTACGAAGGAATTGATCGAGTAAAGGAAACAAAAATCAATATTCTACTCGGATAGTATGAAGCCTTCAAGATGAAGCCTGGAGAATCCATCACTGATATGTTTAGTCACTTCACAGAGATTGTAAACGGCCTAGCATATCAAGGACAACCAATCTTAGGACCAATGAAGGTCAATAAACTGCTGTGTGGACTCTCCAAAGACTAGAATCACGTGAAGACATCAATTAGAGAAACCCAGAGTATCATGCCTCTTTCAATAGATGAACTTGTTGGCACACTTCAATCATATGAAGTGGAGTAGATCAATGAGGAAGAAGATCCAAAAGGTAAGAAGTCAATTGCTTTAAAATCTGATAATGATTTTGATGATACAGATTTAGAAGATGACATGGATGAAGAAGAACTAGCACTCATGATTAGGAAGTTCAGAAAGTTGAATAGGAAGGAAATAAGATTCAACTGGAAAAAACAGAGCACGCAAAATTTCCAGAAGAGACCAACTGAGGACAATGAGATCAGCAAAGATGTAATATGCTTCAAATGCAAGAAAAATTGGCATATTAGACCTAACTGTTCTTTGTTGAAGAGAAAGAAAGAAAGAAAGAATTGAGAAGTATAAGAAGGCTTTCAAAGCTGAAACCTTGAGTGACATTGAATGCGAGGAAAGTGATGAAAAATATGCCAACATTTGTCTAATGGCTAATTCAGAGTCAAACTCAGACTTTGAAACATATTCTGATTCAGACTCAAACAAAGAAGTTGAGGTTAGCAATTTAAAAATTCCTGTTAAAGTCTAGAAGTATATAGATGAACTATGTCTAAGTCTTAAAACATCTCTTAAAAAGATTTTCGAGCTAAAGAGGGAGAATTCTAAATTAAGGCAACAAGAAATTTATTGGAAATAAAAGTTTGAAAATCTGGATAAAAGTTTTGCTGATTTGAAAGAAAATTCAGATTTTCTTTTGAAAGAAAATGCCTTTTTGAGAGAAGATATTTCAAATATCACAAAAGGATTTTCAAATAAGACCTTATTTTAACAAAGCTGATTTGGGAATGACTTTAGAAACTATTCATTTAATTGATTTTCCCAAAATTAAAGAAAGAATTAAACAAAGACCTACAAAAGCATTTTACAAAAATCATTTTCAAAAGATTTTTGTAAAACCCGTTGGTCAAAGTGCTCTCAAATGTTCAAAGTGTAATAGCTCAGAACATTTCGAAAAGGAATGTCCCAAGGTTTGGAGACCTGTTAAGAGAGATTGGGTAAAGATTGTTTTTAATACTAACTCTCCTAGACCCAAGAAAATATGGGTACCAAATAAAACTTGAGTTCTTCTTTTGATCACAGGTCACTATCAAAAAGAAAATCAAATGGTACTTGGATAGTGGCTGTTCGAGACACATGATTGGAGATTCGAGTTGTTTTATAAAGCTTGTTCAAATAAATGGTGGAAAAGTCTCTTTTGGTGGGAACAACAAATAAAAAACTGTTGGTTATGGAACTGTGAAGATTGGAAGCCTCACTATCAACAATGTCTCCTTGGTGAAAGGTTTGAATTATAATTTACTTAGTATAAGTCAACTTTGCGATATAGGATTCAAGATTAATTTTCAAGAAGGCATATGTTCAGGAACAAGTAAAGATTTCTCTCAATCTTTTACTGAGTGAAGACATGGGAACATTTACCTTCTGGATATAAAACCAGAAAATTCTCAGTGTCTTATATCCATTCAAGATGAAGCGAATCTTTGGCATCGAAATCTTGGTCATGTCAACATGAAGTAGATTACCAAGATTTCATCCAAGAAGCTTGTTCGAGGTCTCCCCAACCTGGCTTATCACACATCTGAATTATGCACTCCATGTGTTCTAGGAAAACAGGTTAGAAGTTCCTTTAAACCTGTAAATCAAGTTTTTACTAATCGAGCTTTACAGCTTCTGCATATGGACCTCTTTGGACCAACCAGAACTCAAAGCATTGGTGTAAAGAGATTTTGCCTAGTACTCGTGGATGATTACTGTCGCTTTACTTGGGTTTGCTTTCTGGCAAATAAGTCTGAAGCCTTCTCTCACTTCTCAAAGTTTGCTAAGAAGGTTCAGAATGAAAAATGATATGCTATTTCAAGCATACGAACAGACTATGGAGGTGAGTTCGAAAATCAAGACTTTGCGAAGTTCCAGTATGTTTTCTCTTCTCCATATACTCTAGAACAAAATGTGGTTGTGGAAAGGAAGAATAGATCCTTGCAGGAGATGGCAAGAACCCTCTTAATTGAGAGTAAAATTTCCTCTCGATTTTGGGCTGAAGCAGTTTCTACATTTTGCTATATCATCAACATAGTGTTCTTAAGGCCTATTCTAGAGAAAACTCTTTATGAAGTATATAAAGGGAAAAAACCAAATGTTTCTTACTTTCATGTGTTTGGCTGTAAATGTTATGCTTTGAAAAATGCAAATGATTGAACTAGGAAGTTTGAAGAAAGATCAGATGAAAGAATTTTCCTTGGCTACTCAATCTCAAGCAAAGCATACAGAGTTTTCAACAAGAAGACTCAATATGTGGAAGAACCTATGAATGTCAAGTTTCAAGATTCTATACAAAATCAACTGGATTAGACTCAACTTGAAGAATTTGAACCTGCTCTAGACTTTACAAAGTCTACTTCCCCCGAAGTGGTTCAGATTTCTGAAATCAGCAACAAGTAGAACTAAAAGATTCAATTGAAGCAGAGGATCAGCAGACTCTCAGATCAACCAGCAACCTAGAAACAAAAGTCTAGGCATCCCAAAGAACTCATCATTGGAAATTTGATGAAGGAGTTTGTACCAAATCCAAAAGGCGAGAATAGTTTAATGCTCTAGCACTTGATTCCGAGGTAGAACCCAAAAGTATAGAAGAAGCATTGTCTGATGAAAGATGGATTGAAGTTATGCAAGAAGAGCTCAGACAGTTCAGCATAAATGATGTTTGGGAACTAAATCCTAAACCTAAAGGTAAGTCTATTATTGGAACTAAATGGGTTTTCAGGAACAAGATAGACGATAAAGGAAAAGTGACTAGGAACAAAGCAAGACTCGAGGCCAAATGATATACGCAAGAAGAAGGGCTAGACTATGACGAGACCTATGCACCGATAGCGAGGTTAGAAGCAATTAGACTATTTTAGGTTATTCCAGATGGATGTAAAGAGTGCATTCCTCAATGGATTTATACAAGAAGAAGTTTATGTGGAACAACCACCTGGATTGAAGATCCAAGAAAGCTAGACTCAATTTACAGACTGAAAAAGGCCTTGTATGGACTGAAGCAAGCACCTCGAGTATGGTATGAAAGGTTAAGTAAATTCCTAACTCAAAATGGTTTTGTTAAAGGGAAGGTAGATACTACTTTGTTCATAAAAGAGAGGGTAAAGACTTTCTGTTAGTTCAAATTTATGTTGATGATATTATCTTTAGATCCCCTAATGAAAATCTATGCAAGAAATTCTCTAGTTGTATGCAGGATGAATTCAAGATGAATATGATGGGTGAGTTAACTTTCTTTCTAGGATTACAAGTTAGACAATCAAAGAAATGTATCTTTATTCACCAAGAAAAGTATGCAAAAGATCTCATCAAGAAATTTAGATTGGAGAATTGTAAAAAGACAGAGACACCAAGTTAAGTTCTTCGAAACTGGACAAAGATGAAGGAAAGAAAGTAGATCAAAAGCTTTATAGGAGCATAATCGGCTCTCTTCTTTATCTTACTGCATCTAGACCTGACATTTTGTTTAGTGTTTGTATCCGTGCTAGATTCCAATCAGATCCCAAAGAATCTCATTTAAATGCTGCAAAATGCATCATCAAATATGTTGCGACTAATTCAAAGCTAGGTCTGTGGTATCCCAAAGAAGGAGACTTTATTCTTCTTGGATATTCGGACGCAAATTTAACAGGTTATAAGGTTGATATAAAGAGTACTTCAGGTACTTGTCATTTGCTGGGTAGCATGCTGGTATCTTGGTTCTCAAGGAAGCAGATTACTGTGGCTTTAACAACTACAGAAGCAAAGTATGTAGCTCTTGGGAGCTGTTGTTATCAAATTTTGTAGATAACACAATAGTTAAGAGACTTTGGAATTGAAGAGTTGTGTACTGAGATCAAATGCGACAACACTAGTGCTATTAATCTCACGAAGAACCCAATTATTCATTCAAAGGGCAAAGCATATAGAGATTCGACATCATTTCATAAGAGATTATGTTCAAAATGGGGAGATTATGATTCGGTTCATTGACTCAAAGAATCAGTTGGCATATATATTCACAAAGCTTCTGGAGAAAAATCTATTTGAGTTTATTCACACCGGACTGAATATTTTACCTCTTACTAGTTAAAGTCTGAAGATGGTCAGACTCAGACTTTCCAGACTCTTCTTCAATAAAAGAAAGTCTCGAATTTAGGTATTTTATTTTTGGAATGAAAATGTATGTTTATTCGAATCATTGTTTACCTATTTTATTTTTGGAATTTATCTTTTTTGAATTTTGAATCTTTGGTTGTTTTCATTTTTAAAAATGCAGTTTTTTATTTTCAGTTATTTCGAAAAAGGTAATTTTCCTTGTGACAGTTCGCCTTCTTTTATTCGTGACTGTTCATATGCCTTTGTATTTCCTTCGAGCACTTTTACCAAACCCTAGCATACAAACTCTCTCATTTCTACTTTCAAGTTTGCTCTACAAGTTTTCATCTTTTTCACTCGAACATGTTCGGGAAATCCTCAAAGATTGTGAAGATGTCTTTCCAAAGGAAGTCATCTCGGATCGCAAGCAGGGGACCACAAAATATGCCAAAGGGTCCTACTCATTTTGACTTGACCAAGGAAGAAATTCTCCACAACAACAACAACATTCTCAATAATGTCGTTCTCCACAGCATGCCACTCAAAATCCTCCTTGCCAACTAATGGAAGAAGAGATCGTGGAAGATGCTAAACCTGTAAGAACGTCAAAACCCCAGTTTATTTTTAAACTCTACAATAAGTTGAAGCAGGGTGGTTCTGCGATGACGTTTATTGATGAGTTTATGCAAGAATGAGGATATAAGAATGAGACTCATTTCTTATGAACAATGGAAAGGTTAGGCATTGCGCTTGAAGGAACAGCAAACAGGACGTTTGCTAACTTTCCCGCCGATCCCTGATTTAGTTCTTTTAATCAGCCAGAGGTGAAGGATGATGATGAGAAAATGTATGCGAATTTTCTGCCTAGAATGGGCGTTGCTACTATTGTGCGTGTTGAAAGAACGGGTTTGTTTCATTCTAAAGAGCATAAAAAGACTTTCTTGAAATTGTTGAAAAGAGGGGTGATGAACCCTCGATCTGTGGATTTTGATTTCTTGGATTATTTGAAGGTGAATTTGAGGGAGAAGCTGACTCTCCTTCAACTTGAAAGATTTTGCTCTGAGACTTATGTTGCTTACCCTGAATTAACTGCTTATTTATATTCAAACTTGTCATTTCTTGACGCAATAGGTTTCGTTTTACTATGAGGGAAAAAGATTTCGTGGTGGATGTGGACACATTGGTGGATATTATTGGTTTGGAAAGAGGGAGTTTCCAACCAATAAATGTGTCTATTGGTCATGCAACAATGTCTCTTGTTCGGGACAGACTTGCTGAAGGTGGCATTACCTATTCCAGAATGTTTGCTTCAAATATCTTGCGGCACAAGGTTGTGATCAATTGCATATGACCAAAGTCAACCTCCAAGACCGATGTCTCTCGTTCTGAAGCAAAACTGATGTTTGCCATCAATGATGGGATGAAGTTCTCGCTGCCACACACAATCCTTATGCACATGTGCAGGACTGTTGTGAAAGATAATGGACAACTCCCTTACTCAGCGCTGGTCACCAAGTTGTTCAGACACTTTCAAATTCAGCTTTCAGCATCTCTCTGTGCTCGAACCATTGCTCTTATGGTTATAGGACTAAAGATGGTATCAAAAATGAGACTGAAGGAACTGAACAAAGCTTTGGAGCGCTTGAAGGAGAAGTCCCCCAGCAAAACAAAACATGACTTTGCTACAATGAAAAGGAAATGCAAGGAACCTATGAGTGCACCTATCAAGAAGAGAAGAGCCCTTATATTGCAGGACAAAGAGGATGAGGATGATCTCACTCTCTCTGCATTTGCCTTGAAAAATCTTTAGAGTTTTGTTAGTTTTGAGCAGCCGTAGGACAAATACGAAAGGAAAAGAGAAGAAATAGAGCAGAGAAGTGAAGAAAGAAGAGCAGAGGAAAAAGCAAGAGAAAGAAGAGAAGAAAGAGAAGAAGAAAGAAGAGAAGCAAAAGAGAAAGAGGGTCAAGATGACTCTATTGAACCCACCTTTGCATTATCTTTGTCAGAGGATTCTGAGAAGACTAGGAGTGGAACTATAGGAGATGGAAGAGAAAAGGAACATCACTTGGAAGCTGAAAATGAGAAAGAACAAGAAGAATATTTTCCTTCTCCACCTGTAGGCATGGAAACATGGGGAGTTGCTGAGAAAATAGGTACTTCTTCTTCTCCTATTTTTACCAGTGATGATGTTAGCAGATCTCCTACCGATCCAGAAGATGTTTATGCCTCTCAATTTCCTAAAGCTGATATTGAGGCATCCTCTCCAAGTCTTGGTGATCTACGTGCTGACGTTCCCTCGAATCTCACTACTCCTACAATTAATTTGGCTGGACCTAGTGCACCAATAGAAACATCTACAGAATTTCAAAGGCAGCTAGAACTCCTTCTGGAGTTAAAGGCATAGCAATATGGTATTGAGTTTGAGATCAAGAACCTAATCTACTTTAGACTCCCTTCACGAGCAGGTACAGGCCCTTAAGCTTCAAGTTCAAGAGACTGCCAAGGGTGAAGATATTGAGAAGCTGAAGGAGACCGTGAGAAAGCTGGAGGAGACAGTTCAGTTTATGAGGGATTTCCAGATCGTTCACATTCCCAAAACCACCTGATTTAATTGAACTTTTTTTTTTTTTTTTTATCTTTTCCACTTTTTGCTATTGACAAAAAGGGGGAGAATGTGCAAATTTAACTTATGTTTGACTTATCTTTTGGTGCTGTTGGACTTTTGTTTAACTATTGAATTTTTTAAACTTTTTGACATCAACTTTTGGTGATACTAATTATGGTTGGATAGTTATTTGTCTTAACTTTTCAGGGTTAACATGTTTTATGTGCTTGCAGAATTGATACTATCCAGATTCTAATCAACTTATAAGATATCATGTATTGCTTAAGAGTTGTTTTGTAGGTCAAAAGTTGTTAAATTTGCAGGAAAATTTTTTCACCATAAAAAATGGGGAGATTGTTGGAGAAAACTCTTTTATTGTTTTGAAGTTGACAAAACATTTCCATAGTTTAGTCTTAAGACTTCTAGATTGAAGTGTCAAAGTCTAAAGACTGCCAAACTTTAAGTTCAAAGTCTGCTCACATTGACAGATTCTAGACTGAATGCTACTAAAGAATGAAGACTTATCCAGATGCGAGATTATCTTTATTTCTTCAAGGATTCAATTCGTATGGTTTATGGATGGCTTTCTAGTTGGATATAGCACCTACATGACTGATTATCCTTAATGGAATCAATTTCGATAATCAAATCTTTTGGAAGGCAAACAAACTTGGAAAGTTCTACTTTTGGAAACCAAGATCCTAATTGTATGGGCAAGCATGATTGATAGGCTTTCATCTCAATTAATCAATCAACTCGAGATCCCCTTGATTGATTCTGTCCAACGGGTAGATTGTAAGAATTCATTTGGAAAGTGTCAACGGTAGTGAAGGCATGAAGGAGTGTTCAAGGCGGATTCTCTAGTTTTTTGAGATAGTACGTGAAAGAGAAATTTCAAAGTCTGAAGCTTTCTAGTTCCTTGCTATTTCATTTACTGAGCTCAAAGTTGTATACAAAAGAGAGAAACACTTAGCGAGACTTCGTGAGAGACTAGTTTAGACTCTTCACTGTAAATTTAAGATCACACTGTTGTAAAATCTCTTTTGATTCTTAGTGGAATCCAGCCAGTGGGTCGTCAGCGTGGGAGAGTGGACGTAGACTTGATCTAAGTTGAACCACTATAAATCTTGTGTTCTCATTCTCTTTCCTCAACTCCTTTATTTTGACTTGTAGCTTCCTTTAACTATTTAAGTTAAAACTACTTTATTTTGTTTGAAGTTTTATCTAGCTGCTAAAGTCTGAATTCGTCTTTAGTCTGTCTTTACTTCTGAATCTAGCGAGAATTTTTGTTCACACCTATTCACCCCCTCTAGGTGTTATTACTAGCCCTTTCAACCCCAACAACAAACCTTCATTTTTTTTCCATATAATAAATGGGAGAGAGGAACATTTTATTAATATAATTAAATAGAAAAAAAGGTAAACGTCTCATAGGCATCAAAAGTTTAAGGCTAGTAAATGTATTTATATCATATTTTCATTTGAGAAAGTAATATTGAAATACGTTCTTTTTTTTTTTGGGTCAAAATTAACAATATTTCATTACTAACTCGGCGTTGAAGAAAAACACAAGGTTTTGATGTCCAAATATAAAATCAACAAAATGGAATTAGGGAGATTGACAATCCAGTTCTTTGGGAGAGAACTAGCTCGGTGGGTTTTGGCAACCAACTAGCCGCTTAATTATATATCCTCAGCTCAAAAGAAAGAATCACGTCCTTCAGTTGACCTAGTAGATATTGGTAGTCTTTGACTCTGGATTAAATGTGACATCGTGAATTTCTAGTTCTGTTTTTAATTGAATGAATCGAGCTTTTCATCGACGCGCCTATAATTCTATTCTCTGAGCTGATCACTCACGAGATAACTAGTTTATCTAGTGAAGCTGTTAAGGATTTTGATGCAATAGATTTGAGAATTCAACCAAAAATTGACTGCTCGACTATGCTAGTTTGCAAGGGTCATTATAGAACAATTAAAAATCGCTTAGAGACTAGAGATAGGTCGATCCGATTGAGCCATGTGATTTAGTGTGGGTGATTCCATCTAATTGCAAAATTCTCGTCGATCGGCACTATACCAATTTTTTTGTCGTTTTGGGTACCTTGTATATGTATTTGAAATCTCGAGATTTTCAAGACAACTGAGAGTCGCAAATGTGTCGAAGATATACAATGTGGCTAAAAAATAATCGACCACGGGTCAATTGCACTAAAAATTCCTAAAAGCTACCCGGTAGGCAAATTTAAACCCAATTTTATAAATTGAAAGTTCTGTCATGTCACGATTAATTTTAGAAATGTCGACTCATCCTCCGAAGATTTTTCTGCAAATTGGGATTTTTGGCGAAATTTCAAAGTAGGGCCGTTTTTATCCGAAAAAATCAGAGCACCATTTTTTATCGCGTTTTTGAGATTCCAGTTGGTCCCTTTGGTGAGGAAAAATGTTGTATTTGACGAGGACACCTTGGTGGTATTTATGGACATCAAATTGGATCCAATTGGAAGAGAATTGAATTTAATTTGGGAAAAATGGCCCAAAATTCGTAGGCCATGGGTGCACCAACATTTTGGACCATTTGGGAAGTGTGTGGGGGAAGATTGAGGGCTACAATTGGCCATGGATGACAGCCTAAGTGGTGGGCCTTGCCAATGAGCACCAAGGGGATAGAATGAAGACTTCTGAACCAAGAGGGACCCTCCTCTATCTTCAGCAGCTTCTTCTTCTTTAAGTGACCACCTTTAATTATTGTTGAGTGTGTTGTTGAGCTAAGAGAAACAAGAGAAACCGGTAGCCCCTCCCCCTAGCCCGTCGCACGTTTGCCGGAGCTCCTTGCTGCCGCCACACGCAGCTCGTGAGCCCGTCGCGTGCAACCGCTCGTCCTGTGCGTTGCGTGCCCGTTCGCCTGCACTCGAGCCACCACGCCATCCCCCGAGCTGCCTAGGCCACCGTCGAAGCCCCCTTGCCGCCGTCCAGCCACCATCCGCCTCTGCCTAGCTCGCTGCAGCCGCCCGTCCGCCCACCTTACCGTTTCTATGCCAACCGGCCGCCATTCCAGCTTGCTCGGTCCAAGGTCAGAATCGAAAAGCCAGCAAGGGCTTTGAGACTTCAAGGCCCATATTCAGGCCCGTCCGGTCTCCGGTTGGTGTCATCGTGAGCTTGGTTGTTGCCCGTCTCCGCGTCGCCGTCGTTGTGGACTCACCGGATCGCTAAACTGGTAAGTTTACTTGTTAAACTCTGCTTAGGGAGTTAATGATGCTTAAGGGTTGATTAGTTTATGCTAATTAGGATTTAGGTGGTTAGTTAGAATGGATTAATGATTTAATTATCTGTTTGTGCATGTTAGGTGGTTAGAACGGATAGATTATGGACTAAAGTAGTCGTACTATTTATTTAGATAGGTTCGAAAATTATCCTGGCCCGTTCAGGCGGTTAATTAAGCATTTCCGGCTGAAGTTGATATTTTTGGTATTTAATTGTATTTATTTAATTATTTTTGGTATTTAATTAATTATTTATTATTTTTCAAAAATTATATCGGGATAGCCGGTGATTAGAATTTCGTGCCGATTGCAATTGTGTGCTTATTTTATGCAATTGAATGCTAAATTGTGAAAATTGAGTGGTAATTGTGATTTTGGTAATTTATTCCAAAATTGTGAAATATTGATATTTGATTGGAAAAACCCTGGGTGTCGGGTTTTGACACCATTAAAAGGTTTTAATGACCGGATCAAATCGTGGGATTTTAAAAGTGTGAATATCAATTTTTCTGGTTCAAATTGAATTATCAGCTTATTTGAGCATTATTGTACATCAGCTTGTGAGAGCATTAAATAATTAGCTTGTGCGAGCATTATTGATCGTTAGCTTGTGTGAGCATTGATATGTCAGCTTGTGAGAGCATTGAATTGTCAGCTTGTGTGAGCATTGATCGTGAGCTTGTGAGGGCAATACTATATTTTAGCTTGGGTGAGCTATAATATATATATATATATATATATATATATTATTGTACGTCAAGTGTGAGCATTGATCGTTAGCTTGTGAGGGCAATACTATATATATATCAGCTTGTGTGAGCAATAATCGATTGATTGAATTGATAGATGATATTGATCGTATCAATTATATCGAATTGAATGGATTGAATGACCGATGGGATTGAATTGATTGGTTGAGTATATGAGCTGTGCTGACGTGCATGAAGGAACTAAGGCAAGGTAAGTCCTCTGTCTTGTGTGCATAGACTGCCTTTAGGTGTATTTCCTTCCTAGTCGGAGTTTAGGGGTGAACTTACTAAGACATTGTCTCACCTCGTCGTGGGCTCAATCTTTTCAAGTCCTTAGATGGCGGTTCCTCCATAATGTTTTAGGTAGCCGAAGAGGGTTACCGAGCAAGTTATTGACATTCTTGTTCTCGGGGGCCACGGGGACGGGGTTTATGAACTCGTGACGACCATCGTCTGGGTCGATGAGGGCTTACCTCAGAGGGTACCCCATCAATTCAGAGCATGGTATCGTCGCGGGCTCAATGGACACAGAGTGGGTCCCCTGTAGGATTGTGAGGTCCCAGCTTCGGTGATAGACATCGTTCATGGCGAGGGTACAGCTGACCCTCCTGGTGGTGCAGTGCTGGACCCGAGTCCCCAGGAGACCTCGGAGTTTTCAATTGGGGATTCGAGTGCCTAAAGGACCTTGTAGACTTTTCTGCTTGAGTAGACTTTTGCCTTTAGACTAGTCTTGTATATAAACTAGGGTGTTTATAAAAATATTTTGGTTGTGAATATGCTTCCTACTTTTCTATCTCATGTTTGTTGTTGTCAGGGGTTTTGTTTCGCTTCCACAGGTGCATTAAAATGAATGGGTCGGCGACGCGTCCTGGGACGTCACAAATTTTATCGACCACCGAGGGATGGGCACGCGCTCGAGGTTCGGGGCGTGACATCCCCGCCCGAAGTGGTATTAGTTCTTGTCGATAGTTGGAGTGATGATGTGCAATGGTTTATGGGATAGTTGGTAGGATGACCTTCATTTTATGCTGATGCATGTCAGTGATAGTTGTTTGGTAAATTATTTTGTGGGGATCGCTCAGCTTCTAATTTTGTGTGGAATTCGAAAGCAGGTTTCTATAAAGAACTTGCTAAATAAGCAATTAGGAGCGGAGGACTCCTAGGAAGAGAACCATTGGACCTATTACTTAGCGTAAGACGCCGACAAGGGTCGGTACCCGAGGGGGTCGTGGTAGAGCGTCGGCTCAAGCTAGTGCTAGTGGAATAGCACTGCCTCCTGTTGGTGCTGAGGTAACAGCCCCCGATGATCCTAGGATCGAAGGGATCATGTAGGTGCTTGAGACGTTGGGAGTACTGATGGGGCAGTAGGCCCAGAATCAAGCCGCCGCCACTACCGCCGCCGCTACAATTGCCGCTATTGCTGCTGTCGCCACCACTGCTGACGTTGCTGTCGTTGCTGCACCTGCCGAAGTTCCAGCTTGGAACGTGGTTGTGTGTGTGTGAGAGAGAGAGAGAGAGAGAGAGAGAGAGAGAGAGAGAGAGAGAGAGGCCTATTCACAAGTTGGTAGAACAATTCTTGAAGTTGGACCCGCCGAGGTTCATTGGCGTAGGAGATCCTGAGACTGCATTGCTTTGGATCCAAGACCTGGAGAAGGCCTTTGCACTTCTAATGTACAATGAGGAGGAGAAAGTTGTCTCGGTAGTATACCGGCTGTAGGGTAACACAAATATGTGGTGGAAGGCCACTGGAGGCATAGTTTTCCCAGAAGGCGTAGTTCCGTATGGAACGCCTTCCTTAGAGCTTTTAACAGCAAGTATTTTTCGGGTAGCACCTGAGAGTAGAAGATGGAGGATATCCAGTCGGCGCCTCGCAAAGAATGCTGATAGTAGATCAGCATGAAGCTAAGTTTGTGGAGTTATCTCAGTACGCTCCAAGACTGGTAAAAGACCCTGAAGACAAAGCTCGGAGGTTTAAGAATGGCCTCCAACCAGAATTGAGGAATCCATGGTGCCATTTGACCTGAAGGATTATATTGAGGTTTATGGTCGAGCCCAACTGATAGAGAGGAACCTGAGTGAAGAGATTACTACGTTTGGTTCAAGGTTTAGTTCGAATAGAGATGGGAACCGGTTTGGGAAGAAGCTCATGATCGGAGGAAGGTACCATGTTCCGCCCAGCAAGAAGGGTGGAGAAGGGAAGTCGGCGCCGAGTGAGAATGGTGCGTGTCGCTTTTGTGGAAGGCGACATGGTTCAGCCTCGTGCCATCTTAGGATGGACGCTTGTTTCGAGTGTGGCTAACATGGTCACCTGGCTAGAGACTATCCCAAAAGGCCAAGGGGACTACATCAGTTACTACCGCCGCCATTGATGGGTTAGAATAGAGGGTTCATGCCGCAGATTGCACATCAGAGAGGACAGAACGGACCTTTAGCTCATGGAAGGATGTATGCTATCATGAGAGGATAGGCTCAGGACTCACCTATGTGATTTCAGGTACGGTTTCGCTGAATGACCACGCTGCTTATGCTTTATTTGATCTTGGTGCAACTCATTCGTTTATAGCTGAGTAATTTGTTAAGCATATTGATTCTACAGTTGTTGGAGTTATCTACACCGTTAAAGGATAAGGTGTTAGCCACAGTGGGTTGTCCTAGTTGCAAGTTAGTGATTGGTGAGTGAGAGGGGAGGATAGATTTGATAGTCCTAGCCTTGTATGATTTTGATGTGATAATTAGTATGGACTGGCTCACCAAGCAACGAGCTGAGATAGATTGCTATCGTAAAGCGATTCAGTTGAACTCGTTAGCGGATGAAAGTTTCGAGTTTACTAGGAGTCGAGGAGAACCCTCGATTTCCTTAATCTCGTCGCTTGGGGCAACTCGTTTGTTAGACGGAGGTTGTCAAGGTTACTTGGCAACTGTCGTGGAGAGGAGCTGAAGATTAAAGATATCGGAGTGGTACAAGAATTTCCAAACGTGTTCCCGAAAGAATTGCCAGGCCTATCGCCAGAGAGAGAGCGATAAAGTTTGTGATCGAGTTAGCACCCGAGACAAAGCCAATTTCTAAGGCTCCTTACTGGATGGCGTTGTCTAAGTTGAAAGAACTAAAGGTGCAGATGCAGGAATTGTTGGATAAGGGATACATACGTCCCAGTGCATCACCTTGGGGAGCACTAGTTCTGTTCGTGAAGAAGAAAGATGGTTCGTTGCGTCTGTGCATCGATTATCGTCAACTCAAGGAGCGTCGATATTTTCAAAGATCAACTTGAGGACATGGTATCATCAGTTGAGGATAAAAAATGAGGACATACCGAAGTTAGCATTTCGTACTCGATACGGCCATTATGAGTTCATTGTAATGCCGTTTTGATTGACGAACGCCCCAGCTGCTTTCATGGATATGATGAACTGAGTGTTAAAGAGTATCTGGACCAGTTTGTGATCGTGTTCATCGACGATATCCTAGTGTATTCGAGAACTTCAGAGGGCACGAGAGGCATTTGAGGATGGTACTTCAGACCCTGAGGAATCATGAGCTATACGCCAAGTTCAGTAAGTGCGAGTTTTGGTTGACTCGTGTTGCATTTCTAGGTCACGTGATTTCAGGCGAAGGAATCTCCGTGGACTCGTCCAAGATCGAAGTAGTTATTTGTTGGCCAAGACCGACATTAGTGGTAGAGATTAGAAGCTTTTTGGGTTTGGTAGGGTACTATAAAAGGTTCATGGAAGGATTTACAGCGTTAACGTTGCTGTTGACTCAACTATTGAAGAAGGAAGAGAAGTTCGTGTGGACAGATAAGTGCGAGTGTAGTTTTCAAGAGTTTAAGTAGAAGCTGACTACTGCACCTGTACTGACCACACCATCTGGTCCTAGAGGATACGAGATTTATAGTGATGCATTGTTTAGAGGAATGGGTTGCGTGTTAATGCAACATGGTAGGATTGTTGCATACACATCCCGTCAGTTGAGACCCCATGAGTTGAATTATCCAACGCATGACTTAGAACTCGTAGTGATCATTTTCGCTCTGAAGATTTGGAGACATTATTTGTGTGGAGAAAGATTCCAGATCTTTACGGACCATCAAAGTCTCAAGTATCTATTCTCTCAGAATGAGTTGAATATGAGACAACGTCGCTAGATGAAAATCCTGACGGACTATGATTGCAACATTTTGTATCATCTTGGAAAGGTGAATAGGGTCGTAGATGCGCTAAGTCAGAAATCTTTAGTTGCTCATATGATGGTTAAGGAATGGATTTTACTCGAGAAAGCTCAAAATTCGGTTTTCAAATTTGAGGTAGGCTACCTTTCAAGTCTTATGGCCACCCTCAGAATTGAGTCGAAAGTCCATATTAGAATCAAGACGCTTCAGTTGACAGACCCAAATGTTCAGAAGATCCTACAAGAACTGATAAGAGGAAAGCTAACTTTTAGATTTTTGAAGACGGAATACTAAGGTTCCGAAGACGATTATGTGTACCTGACGATGTAGAGCTAAATGAAGAGATCCTATCAGAAGCTCATCTTAGCAGTTACAGCATTCATCCTAGTAGTACGAAGATGTATCAAAATCTACGTCAACATTACTGGTGGTCTCCAAGTGTCTGATTTGTCGGCAAGTGAAGGCATAGCATTATAAGCCGGGAGGACTTGCAACCTCTCAAGATTCCCAAGTGGAAATGGGAACACATCACAATGGATTTTGTGACAGGCTTACCAATTAGTCAGAGGGGTAATGATTCCATTTGGTTAGTGGTCGACAGACTGACGAAGTCAGCTCACTTCATCGCCGTACGAAAGGATCTTGATTTGGATAGAAATGCAGAGTTGTATGTGCATCAAATAGTTCGTCTGCATGGAGTGCTGGTGACGATTACATCAGACCGAGACCCGAGGTTCACATTTGCTTTCTGGAAAAGCTTATAGATTGCCTTAGGAATGAAGCTGTAGTATAGTACGGCCTATCATCCTCAGACGGATGGTCAGTTTGAAAGGACCATTTAGACTCTCGAGGACATGTTGAGAGCATGTGTGCTAGATTTCAAAGGAGTTGGGAGGAATAGCTTCATTTTGTCAAGTTCGCCTACAACAATAGCTACCAGCAGAATATTCAGATGGCACCTTTCAAAGTGTTGTATGGCAAAACATGTAGAATGCCAGTGTGTTGGGATGGAGTAGGAGAACGAAAGATCATAGGCCCATAGTAAGTTCAGCAGTCAGTGGATATAGTTGCCGTCATCAGAGACAGATTAAAGACCGCTCAGAGCCACCAGAAAAGCTACGTTGATAAGCGTTGAAGGCCTTTGGAATTCCAAGTTGATGAGCACGTCTTTTTGAAGGTGTCACCAATGAGGGGTACTTCGCACTTCGGCAAAAAGGGAAAGCTGAGTTCAAGGTACGTAGGTCCCTTTGAGATTTTGGAAAGAATAGGGATTCTAGCCTATCGTCTTGCATTGCCGTCGAGGTTGAAGCAAGTGCACGGCGTCTTTCAAGTGTCGATGTTGAGAAAGTATGAACCTGACCAAACCCACGTGTTGAATTTTGAAGAATTAGATGCAAACGACAAGATGTCGTACGTGGAAAGACCGGTTCATATTATAGATTGGACGGAGCAGGTTCTGCGTACCAAGACAATCCCGTTAGTTAAAGTGGTCTGGCAACACCACAGATAGATAATGAGCAACCTGGGAGAGTGAAGATTTGATGAGACGATTGTACCCCCACCTTTTTGTTTAAAGTTTTGTAATGGTTTAAATTTCGAGGATGAAATTTTTATAAGAAGGGAAAAGTTGTGACATCCTGAATTTCCAGTTTTGTTTTTAATTGAATGAATCGGGCTTTTCATCGACGTGCCTATGGTTCTATTCTCTGAGCTAATCACTCATGAGATAACTAGTCTATCTGGTGAAGCCATTAAGGGATTTTAATGCAATAGATTTGAGAATTCAATCAGAAATCGATTGCTTGATCGTGCTAGTCTGCAAGAGTAATTACGGAATAGTTAAAAATCGATTAGAGACTAGAGATAGGTCGATTCGATTGAGCCATGTGATTTAGTGTGGGTGATTCCACCTAATTGCAAAATTCTCATCGATCGGCACTAGACCGATTTTTCTGTCGTTTTGGTACCATGTGTCTGTATTTGAAATATCGAGATTTTCACAACAATCGAGAGTTGCCAACGTGTCGATGATGTATAATGTGGCTTGAAAATAATCGATCACGGCCCAATTGCACTAAATATTCCTAAAAGCTATCCGGGTAGATTAGATCACGCTAAAATCGCGCCACATTGAAATTAATCGCGAATTTAAACTCAATTTCAGAAATTAAAAGTACTGTCATGTCACTTCATTTTAGGAATGTCGACTCATCCTCCGAAAATTTTTCTGCAAACCGGGATTTTTGGTGAAATTTCAAAATAGGGCTGTTTTTGTCCGGAAAAATCAGAGGACCGTTTTTTATCGCATTTTTGGATTCAAGTCGGTTCATTTGATGAGGAAAAATATTGTATTTGATGAGGACACCTTGGTGATATTTATAGACATCAAATTGGATCCAATTGGAAGAGAGTTGAATTCAATTTGGGAAAAATGGCCCAAAATTCGTAGGCCATGGGTGCACCAACATTTTGGACCATTTGGGAAGTGTATGGGGGAAGATTGAGGGCTGCAATTGGCCATGGATGACAGCCCAAGTGGTGGAGCCTTGCCAATGAGCACCAAGGGGATAGAATGAAGACTTCTGAACCAAGGGGGACCCTCCTCTATCTTCAGCAGCTTCTTCTTCTTCAAGTGACCACCTTTAACCATTGTTGAGTGTGTTGTTGAGCTCAGAGAAACCAGAGAAAATGGCAACCCCTCCTCCTAGCTTGTCGCACAACCATCGGAGCTCCCTACCACCGTCGCATGCCGCTCGCGAGCCCGTCGCGCCTAGCCGCTCGTCCCGCACATTGCGTGCTCGTCCCGCACATTGCGTGCTCGTCCGCTTGCACCCGAGCCACCTCGCCATCCCCGAGCTGCCCAGGCCACCGTCGAAGCCCCCTCGTCGCCGTCTAGCCGCCGCCATCCGCCTTTGCCTAGCCCGCTACGCCGCCCATCCGCCCGCCTTGCCATTTCCGTGCCAATCGGGCGTGGTTCTAGCTTGCTCGGCCCAAGGTTAGAACCGAAAAGCCAAAAGGGCTTTGAGACTTCAAGGCCTGTTTTCAGGCCCGTCCGGTCTCCGTTTGGTGTCACCATGGGCTTGGTTGTTGCTGTCTCCACGTCGATGTCGTCGTGGACTCACTGAATCGCTAAACTAGTGAGTTTACTTGCTAAACTCTGCTTAGGGAGTCAATGATGCTTAATGGTTGATTAGTTTAAGCTAATTAGGGTTTAGATGGTTAGTTAGAATGGATTAGTAATTTAATTATCCGTTTGTGCATGTTAGGTGGTTAGAACGGATAGTTTAGGGACTAAAGTAGTCGTACTATTTATCTAGATAGGTCCGAAAATTTTCCCGGCCCGTTTGGGCGATTAATTAAGCATTTTCGGCCTAAGTTAGTATTTTTGGTATTTAATTGTATTTATTTAATTATTTTTTGTATTTATTTAATTATTTATTATTTTCCAGAAATTATATCGGGATAGTGGGTGACCGGAATTTTGTGCTGATTGCAATGGTGTGTTTATTCTATGCAATTGAATGCTAAATTGTGCAAATTGAGTGGTAATTGTGATTTTGGTCATTTATTCCAAAATTGTGAAATTTTGATATTTGATTGGAAAAATCCCGGGTGTCGGGTTTTGACACCGAAAATGGTTTTAATGATCGGATCGAATCGTGGGATTTTAAAAGTGTGAATATCAATTTTTCTAGTTCAAATTGAATTATCAGCTTGTGCGAGCATTATTGTACGTCAGCTTGTGAGAGGATTGAATTATCAGCTTGTGCGAGCATTATTGTACGTCAGCTTGTGAGAGCTTTGAATTATCAGCTTGTGCGAGCATTATTGATCGTCAGCTTGTGTAAGCATTGATATGTCAGCTTGTGAGAGTATTGAATCATCAGCTTGTGTGAGCTATAATATATATATATCAGCTTGTGCGAGCATAAATATACCTTAGCTTGTGTGAATAGTAATCGATTTATTGAATTGATAGATGGTATTGATCGTATCGATTGTATCAAATTGAATGGATTGAATGACCAATGGGATTGAATTGATTGGTTGAGTATATGAATTGCATTGATGTGTAGAAGGAACTGAGGCAATGTAAGTCCTCTGTCTTGTGTGCATAGACTTCCTTTAGGTGTATTTCTTTCCTTAGTCGGAGTTTAGGGGGTGAACTTGCTGAGACATTATCTCACCCGTTGTGGGCTTAATCTTTTCAGGTCCTTAGATGGCGGTTCCTCCATAACGTTTTGGTCGGCCTATGAGGGTTATCGAGCGGAGTTTTGACTACCATGCTCCAGGGGGTCAATGAGTCTACGAGCTCGTGGTGACCACCATCTGGGTTGATGAGGGTTTACCTCAGAGGGTACCTCATCGGTTCATAGCGTGGTTTCGCTACGGTTTCAATGGGTTTTGTGTGGGTCCCCTTTGGGGTTTCGAAATTCCCGTTGTGGTAGTCGATGCCACTCTAGGTGAGAGTGCAACTGACCCTCCTAGTGGTGCAGTGCTGGACTCGAGTCCCCAGGAGACCTCGGAGTTTTCAGTTGGGGATTCGAGTGCCTAGAGGACTTGTAGACTTTTCTGTTTGAGTAGACTTTTGTCTTTAGACTAGTCTTGTATATAAACCAGAGTGTTTATAAAAGTGTTTTGGTTGTGAATATGCTTCTTGCATTTCTATCTCGTGTTGGTTGTTGTCAGGGGTTTTGTTTCGCTTCCGCATGTGCATTAAAATGAATGGTTCGGAGACGCGTCATAGGACGTCGCAAATTTTATCGACCACCGAGGGATGGGCACGCGCTCGAGGTTTAAGGTGTGACAGCAAGCCACCAGGTCGCCGTCCAGCCGCTTGAGCCGTCTCCGCCGCCGTTCAGCAGCCACCGTTGCCTGCAGCAACCCCTCATCGCCCACTTGGCCTGTTCCAGCCCAACCAACCGCTTGTTCCAGCTTTTTCGGCCCAAGGATAGAGCCGAAAGCTCAGCAAGGGTTGAGGTCTTCGAGGCCCGTTTTAGGTCTCTTCCGAGTCTTGGTTGGTGTCGCCGTGGGCTTGGTTATTGCCCGCCTCCGTGTCGCTATTGTCGTGGACTCACCGAATCGCAAAACCGGTGAGTTTACTTACTAAACTCTACTTAGTGAGTTAATAATTCTTAAGGGGTGATTAGTTTAGGCTAATTAAAGATTATGTGGTTAGTTAAAATGGATTAGTGATTTAATTATTCAATTGTGCATGTTAAGTGGTTAAAATGATTTAATTATGGGCTAATTAGATTGTACTATTTATCTAGATAGGTTCAGAAATTTTCTAGGCCCGTTTTAGGTGGTTAGATTAGCATTTCTGGCCTAAGTTGGTATTTATTGTATCTAAATTGAATTATTTAACTATTTTTTGTACTTATTTAATTATTTAATATTTTCCAAAAATTATATTGGGATAACCGGTGACTAGAATTTCGTGCTAATTGCAGTGGTGTGCTTAGTTTATACAATTAAGTGTTAAATTGTGAAAATTGAGTGATGATTTGAATTTTGGTTATTTATTTCAAAATTGTGAAATTTCAGTATTTAATTAAAAAATCTCGGGCGTCGGTTTTTAACGCCAAAAATGTCTTTATGTAATATATTAAATAGTGGGATTTTTGAAAAGGAATATATCACATTTTGACTCAAATTGACTGTGTACCTACACACGATTATTTTTATCGGGTGTTTTTAATACGAAGGAAATAGGCCAAGACATTATTTTAATTGGGAAATTTGAGTGCTAAGCACAATGTTCTTGGCCGGGACTGATTGATCGTGTGATAGCTAAGTGAACCTGTCCCTGATGTGCGTCGGTAGGACGTTGCCCCTATATTGGATGCCCTTGGACAACGGAAGCCAGTCGCAATAGATTCTAGACCGATGCTCCTTCGGGAATGCTGTCCTCGATGTGTGTCGATGGATGTTGCCATGCTCAAAGGTGTGAAATGAAAGCTTGGCTAAGCCAAAAGACCAATGTGCGTCGGTATATTGAGCTTGTGCGGGCAATCAAAATTGGAGCGTGTGATTGATTGGCATTAATGCGCTAGATTATGGGATAAAATTGTGTGGCACGGTATGGGACGTGTCATAATAATTTGATATTATAATCGAGACTCCTGTGACTGATTGATTGATTGATGTATCGATTGATTGATTGATCGATTGAATTGATGTATGGATTGAATTGAATTGATTGATGGATTGATTGAGTATATGAATTGTGCTAACATGCAAGAAGGATTTGAGGTGAGGTAAGTCATCTATCTTGTGTGCATAGACTGCCTTTAGGCGTATTTCTTTCCTAGTTGGAGTTTAGGGGGTGGACTTGCTGAGATATTGTTCACCCCGTTGTGGGCTCAATTCTTTTCAAGTTTAGATGGGTCGGACTTGCCGAGATATTGTCTCACCTTGTGTGCATAGACGTTTAGGCGTATTTCCTTCCTAGTTGGGTTTAATTCTTTTCAAGTCCTTAGATGGCGGCCCCGCCAGTTCGTTATGGTCAGCCTCGGAGGGTGACTGAGTTGGTTACTGATTTCCTTCTTCTCAGAGGCCATGGGGTTTGGGTCTACGAGCTTGTAGTGACCACTGTCTGGGTCGATAAGGGCTTACCTGAGAGGGTACCTCATTGATATAGGGCATGGTTTCGCCGTGGGCTCAATGGACACAGAGAGGGTCCCTTCCAAGTGTTTTGAGGTCCCAGCTGCGGTAGTAGATGCCGCTTTTGGCGAAGGTATAGCTGACCATCCTGATGATGCTGTGGTGGACACGCTGCCCCCGGAGCCTATGGAGTCTGAAGGATAGGTGAACGTGTTCGATTAGGGGTTGTAGGACAATTTCCTTTCGATGGGCTGATATTTTTGGAATAGACTTTTGGTTGTAGATCTTTGTATATAAACCGGTGTGTATATAAAAGTGTTTTGGTTATGAAATTGTTCCTGCTTTTCTATTCCATGTTGGTTGCTGTCAGGGGTTATCGTTTTGCTTCCAAATGTGCAATAAAATGAATGGGTCAGCAACGCATCCTGGGACGTCGTAAATTTATCGACCACCGAGGGATGCGCGCGCGCTTGAGGATCCGAGGCATGACAAAGGACCTCAAATTCAAGATTGCAACGACATATGTGACATCAATCGTAGGTCCAAGCCAGACACAGACCTCGAATTGACGTCGTCCGTGGCGGCTTAGCCTCGGATCAAGGTTGCGGCTGAATGGCAACCTTGATATGAGATTGTTGATTTTGTGGTCATCGAGCATCGCAAGTCTCAGACAGGTTTGTTGATCTAGAGAGTTTTACTAAAATAAATACTTGTTCTTAAAAGTAATTACGAATTCTTATAACTGTTGGTGTAGATTCGGAATGCATGTAGAAAATAAGCAATGGGAGGTGAACTATAAATTGATGGAGAAAAATTAAATTAAACTTATTCTTATAAATTTGAATTTACTTCAGAAAAAGAAAAGAAAAGGAAAGACCCAATAATTTTCAAGACTAAACAAAAGGTCAAGTATAAGCCCATGGGACGATAAGGCAAAGGTTATAGCTATCGAACTTTGTAACATAGGTAGCTAGCTGGGATATCTATTTTAATTGGATTGGGATGTGATGTTATATGCAATAACAAAAGGTTGTATCTTCTTCCATTTGTAGTTAGACAAAAGAGTAATCATTCAAGAGGTTGGGATCGGATTGGCCCTCAAAGTCAAAATTGGACATCAATCACAAGCAAAGTTAACTAAATATAAACAAACCACTTAGAGTTGCCCCCATAGCAAGAGGTATGGAGTTTGATTCCCCTTATTATTGGGCACTGGGGGTGGGGTAATTTAGTTTTAAGTGTAAGGTTTGACTCATATGCTTTATAAATAGTTAGGGTAAAAATTTGTGAGTGACTTGAGAATTGAAGTTAGAATAAAAAAAAAACACTAAACATAAATAAACATGAATATGCAAGATGTCTATGTTTGTATCTTGCTTATCTGAATGCTGGTTAGAGAAAGAAGAAAATAAGAGTAAAAATGATAAAGTTACATGCATCTTTCAAATCCCGAGGAAAATTGGAATGTCCATTAGCAAGATGAGCAGCAAAGCGTTGGAACTTGCTTAGAAAGAGAAAAGTCTGGGCTATAATCTATCTGGGCTTTCATCCAGTATTTCGATGGGCTAGGAGGGCCCCGGAACTCTGGGCCAGTCCATGGTCTTATATGATATTTTGCGAAGGTACAGTGCTAATTATTTTTTTTATTTAATATGCTTTATACTATGCTATTCCATACCAATAAAATATTACCGGTATGCTAAATAAGGGCCTGAAATAAAAGTTACTTCTATGTGATTATATATAGATGCAAAGGATTTCAGAATCATCTCTGGCTTGATATATTGCACGTTCCATATTCTTTGGCATTTACTCTTCCCTTCCATTTGTGGGAGTGAATCTTAACAACTTCGAAAGTTAGCCTTCGGATAAGAATCAAAATGGACAACAGAAATTAAAGTCACCTGCAAATTCGAACACAGTTTAAAGCTGCATTCGTACCCCAATATGCTCATGAATATGGAAAGTGTCTCAAATGTCAAGAACGCCATTTAGAATCGTAGACCTTACAGTGGGTAGTATAAAGATTTTCATCCCGGAGAAAACGAGGAGGAGAAAAATAATAGTTTGATTGATGATGCTAGAAGTCTTGAGCTTGACCTACGTTGAGGAAGCAAGCGATAGAATAATAAAATACACATAACAAAAAAAAAAAAAAAAACATCAAACACCAAATTTACTTGATTTGGCCAATGAAAGTAGTAAAATAGTTCACTATAGATCTCGTGATATAAAGAAAATTACAACTACACTTAAGTCATTTAAATACTTTCAATGTTCTAAATCCTTAATTACTCCCAATAATTTACAAAGTATTTACTTTCAAGATTCCTCATGAAATAATTTTTGAATCTCACGGAGGAATATATAGGCTTCAACGCATTAATCCTGGTGCAATTCCTAGAACTTTCACTAGACACGAACGGTACGGAGACCACTCTGTAACACGCACCATCTGTCGGAAGAGGAATTTCTACATGTGAAACATGCTTGGCCTTGGTCAAAGTCAAACCTGACTTTCCTATCTTGAGTTTTCTTCTTTCGTAGAGAAGTCCACCGCCAATTTGGACTCCAATAGGAAACTCAACCAAGATAGAATATATAAACATATCCCACCGCCAGATCTGGGGGTCTTAAAGGTCAATATTGATGGATCTTATCAACTGGGAAGCAGGGAAGGGGCAATGGCTTGTGTGTGTCGTGATTCACAGGGACAACTTACCGGTGGCTTCTCCGAAAGCTTTGATGCGTTCTCGGCTCTGCAAGCGAAGATCCATGCTTGCTTGCTTGCTCTCCGGCATTTGCTCGATCAAGGCTTCTCTCACGCTGCGCTGATTCTCGAATCGGATTGCCAAACCCTCATCGAGACACTGAAGGGTTAGCGCCAGCCGCCATGGGCAGAACGAAGCCTCTTCTCCGAAGCTGTTTTCCTACTTTCGTTTTTCCCTAATCTTTCCCTTGCCTTCTGTCATCGTGAGGCGAATGTCGCCGCTGACTAGGCTGCGAAGGCCGATAGGGTAAATTCCAAGAGAAGAAATTGGGCTGTCTTTCCCCCTTCTCATTTGTTAGAACTTGTTTACGCGGATGCGATTGCTGCTGGTTGTAATCGTTTTGGTCCTTCTATATAAATTTTGTATTCCTGACAAAAAAAAAAAAAAAAAAAAAAAAAAAAAAAAAAAAACATATCCCACCGCCATAAGATCTTCAACCGAGTGAAATATCCAACGTGATTCATATCCCGTAGACTCCAACACTAAACCAATTTCCGAATCATACGTATTCGATTTTCAACTCTCATGCTTTTATACAATTCAATTTCAAGCAGAATACTTTGAATGGGCTTAAATTCAAGATATAATTTCTACAATCTATGTGTTAGAATACCATGAAATGTGAGAAAATTATCAAAACAATCCTAAATCTATTTCATATTTTCCAAATCAGTCATAAACTTTGTTTTTTGCCATTTAGTCCTAAATCTTTTGCAATTTTGTCAATTCAGTCCATCCGTCCAATTTTGGATAGCCGGCATTGATGTGGTCATTTTGCCCGACTTGGTGATGCTGACGTAACAATTTATTAATAATAATTTTTTCGAATTTTTAATTATTTTTTTCTTTTTTCTTTTCTTTATCTTTTTCTTCTTTTCCCTTTCTCTTCCTACTTTTCTTCTTCTCTCCCCCAACATTGGCCGGCGTCGCTCTAGTGAGGCTCACCGATCCTTGTCGGCCACTGGGTGAGGGCCACGAAGCCTGCGCTAGCCACTGATGGCCCTTGCTCGGCTTTGCCCAGATTTGGGCGAGGCCTACAAGCCGTAAGGGCTGCGGGTGAGGCGGCTTCGCTTAGATCTAGGCAAGATCACCTCGCCATGGCCTTGCCGCAGGTAAAGGGGGTCTCGCCGTCCATTGCCAAGGCCATGGCCACTGTCGTTAGGGCTTGAGTGAAGGTGACCATGACCTCGCCAGCTACGGGTGAGGCTGCCTTCGCCCACGGCAAGGCTGGCCTTGCCCAAATCTAGCGAAGCCACGTGGGTGAGGTCGAGTGAGGGCCACAGGTTGCTAGTGAGGGCTTCATGGCCTTCACCTAGTGGCTGGTTGGCCTCGCCGACAACTGTGGAGGACGAGAAGAAGAAAAAGAAAAGAAAAAAAAATTAATAAATAGATTCTAAAAAAGATTATTTTAAAATTGCCATGTCAACTTCGGCCAGTGCTCACGTTAGCACCGATAGACCAAAATTGATCGGATGGATTGAATTGACACAATTGTAAAATGTTTATGATTAAATTAGCAAAAATAGTTTATAACTGATTTGAAAAAATTGCAATAGATTTAGAATTGTTTTGGAATTTTTTCCATGAAATGTTGTTGTCGTAATTTAATAAAGTTTATGGCCGAGAGATAAAAAGAATTGGACAAATGTCGAGTCTTGGAAAGCTATATGATCCTCTGTGTTCGGCTGCTGTCTGGTGTTTTCCTTCTCATACTCTAACTTGTGGTCTCCGTAGTAATACGGCACAAATAAGTGATTAACTTTCGAATATTATTGACAAATATTGCATTCACTTGATGAGAGCAAGATTTGATCAAAACAGAAATTGTCAATGAACAAAGCAGTCGACAAATTGAAGCGAATTGATAACTTATCAATAAAATCATCGAAAGCAGACATTACAAAAATTATCAATGAGAGCCTTCACCAATCAAAGAGGGTCATCAATAGCGAGCTATTGCAATATTTGGTAAGTGTCGGAGCTCAAACACAAACATGATGGACTGACACAAGCACATTACTGCCAGTTGGCTATTCCTATAATCATGGAATTTGTTACTCCCTATGCATAACCACTGTTACATAATAAGGGATCATGCTTAGGATCTTGAAAAGAATGACGATGGTCAATAATTGTAAATAGTATTAGGAATTTATCATAAATTCAAAATTCTTAATTGTTTGTAAATAACTGCAGGTGGTGGAGTATAAATACCCACATTGTAATCTTTGTAATGATTGTTCAATCAATCACAAAACACCCATTCCTGCAAATTTGCTTATCCCGTTAGTTTTTCTGCAAATTTACTATTTCAGTACCTGTAAAATCTTTAATTTAGTACTCGCAATTTCATTTCCTTTACATTTCAATTATTTACTTTCTTATCCAAAATCAACAGAGAACACATTTTGCCTAAAAATCCGTCAATTTCATTCCTGATATTAGAATTTCTCTTCAGTCACACACAAACCTTACATATCAATGTATATTCATATTTTCGACCAAAAAAAGGTATATTCATAGTTCATATTGATGATAAAATAATAATTGAAAAGGAAATAAACTTGCTCTGCTCAACTCTCTTTTGCAGAATATTAAGCTAAATCGGCTGCCTCGTATGCTCCCAAAACTTCTATTCAGGAATCTCATCTCCTTTCGGAAGGCTCAGTCGCTTTTCTTTTAGCGGACGCAACAAGGATTTTTTAATTAATCTGACGTCGTTCGAATTCCCGGATAGCTAGAAGGAAAGAAAAATGAATCTGACGTCAAATTTGCAACAGTAAGAAGGCTTCTTCAGAACGGGACATATAATGGAGATAAGATCGATTATTTGGTCGTATTTTGAAAGCTATCCGTACTGAGATGAACCGAACACAATTAAATCATGTCACACTATATCGAAATTAACCCTAAAAAGAAGAAGAAAATGCTGGGAGATACGCCAAAAATCAGGCCTACGTGTAAGAAGGCTTCTTCTGAACAAACCGCATAATGGAAATAAGTTTCATCATCTTGAGCTTGATCAAGGACGGCCACAAGTCCTGAGCTTGCCCTACAAGATTTTAAAGTGGGATGAGATTATTCTGTGTTATTTGAGTGAAGTCAATAATTGGAAGCTGAAATAAGAATATTCTTCGTCTTTGGCTTCCGCCTGATTGTATCCCACCTCGTTATCCCGGTCATAGTCAGCTAAATATATGAGTTCAAATTCAAAATTTACATCATGACAAAAAATATTAATTGAAGAAAAGTCTTGATCTGCTTAATTTGATATGGTAATTAAGCTGAGTTTTGCGCATATGAGGATACGACCACTGTACATGGGCTGCTTTATATGCTTCTCAGTCTACTTTTCATTGTATAGTAAAACAACTTCAATCCTAAGAGTATCTTGAGTAAAATGAGATGCTCATATGCACACGATCCACTACCAATAAGTAGCAATTTTTTTTTTTTTTAAACATAGATAAAGTATTCTTGCTTCCTGACTCAATCTTACATAATGTTGTCTGAGCACAATTAACCTCTGATTTGCTTTGCATAATACAACAAACAACCAAAAAAGTTATATTAGGCAATATACTAATTAATCCGTATAGGGATCATATATATATATATATATATATATATATATAGACACACACAATATTCAAGATTCCTAGTTGCATTACCTATAACTTCCTAGTTCGTGGCTACTTTACATATGGCAGAATTTAGTTTTCCATGGAGCATCTTCTACTTCTGATAGGACGTGAACAAGACATTTACATTTGGAAATGCGATAAAATTAATTTTGATGTACAATTGAGTTATGATGTTGGCGCCGAAAAAAGGAATGGAGTTCCAAATTGCAATTTTCTTAAAATAAATTGGATTATGAATCCTGATATTTCAGGTCCAACCTACCACGGGTAATATGCTTGTGTCCGAAGACCGTTATTACTCATCTTCAAACTCGTCCACCAATATTATCCTTCACCATGAAAAGGTTTCACAAAGCAAGTTGCAAGACCACATTCCTTTAAGGCAACCGACCAACTAGGATGTGCAACTTTGAAAGAATTTTGAATCGTGATGCTCATATGGAAAATGTGTCTGTCCTGATCGAATTGGAATTCCAACATGAATTTCACATATAAAACAAGAAAAACTTGCAATTTGCATAGGCAAAGCCGACTAGCAATAGAAGTCAACGGTGCCAAAACAACTATTTAAACAACCCCCAAATCTCTCATTTATTCCCCAATAACTTAATTCTTTAATCAACAATATTTTCCAAGAAAATACCTATTCTCTCTCAAAGAGAACTCAGGTCACTTCACGAGATTTCACAGAGAAGCAACAGATGGGATTTGAGAAGAAAGATCTGGATGTGGTGCTGATTCCAGTTGGCTTGCTTATCATGTTCTTGTACCATCTCCAACTCCTCTACAGATACCTTCATCAGCCTCATTCCACTGTCATGGGGTTTGAGAACTTCAACAAGCTATTCTGGGTTCGGGCCATCATGCAGGTCAAATTTTCTTTTTAGTTTAATTTTAGTCCACTGTACTTTCCTTGATCAATTAAAGATCGCCCGAGAGCGCAATCGAATCCAAACTTCCCTGATTCCCACAAATCGGACTGTTAAAAGCTGTAAACTGTCATTCGAGCAATCCTCTGATTTGTTGGCCTCACTGAGTAAATGGTCCCACTCAGCTTTGTCCGATATTCGCGAAAAGGGTCAATGCCGAAAGTGCTGAAACTTGATCAATTCGGGTGCTTTTGCTGTTTCTGTGCTACTTCTGATCAATCACAGCTTAAATTATTAACACAATGTGGTCTTGCAGAGTGAGAAGAGGGAAATTGGCACGTGCCTCGGGGTGATCTCCTCCAACATATCAGCGGCGACGTTCCTGGCCTCCGTCTCACTCACCCTCTGTTCCCTGATCGGCGCCTGGATCAGCAACACCAACAACAATTTCTTTGAGAGCGAACTCATCTATGGGGACACCCGGTCCACCACCCTCTCCATCAAGTACATCAGCCTCCTCATCTGCTTCCTCCTTGCCTTCACATGCTTCATCCAGTCAGCCCGGCACTTCGTCCACGCCAATTACCTCATCAGCACGCCGAGCCCAAGCGTCCCACCCAAGAGTGTCGAGGTGGCTGTTATCCGAGGCGGTGATTTCTGGTCTGTTGGGCTCAGGGCACTGTACTTTGCTCTGAACTTGCTTCTCTGGTTCTTCGGACCAATACCCATGTTTGCTGGTTCCATTTTCATGGTCATGTTCTTGCACTACCTCGACTCGAACACGATGCCATTGATTGAGCACGAGTTTGAGTTTGATGGGGGGCAAGTGGTGAGGAAGGTAGAGCAGAGAGTGTCCGATATAGCAATGGCCATTCACATTCCTTCACATCAGAATTGACCAGGCCTGGTTTGTTCGCGTACATCTAGGAATGGAAGGACAGGGTTTGATTTTTCTTGACGTAGATAGGCAGTTATAAATTGCATGAATAGTAATACGATAGAGAATGTAAGTGTGGAAAGGTACTCTATAGTTTATACTACTCGAAAAGTTCATGGTGGAATGATCTCAATGTTTGGTAGAATCGACTAAAAACTCTCGATATAAACACGGGTGCTTCCAAAATCTCTATAAAAACCATTCATACATTGTTTAGTCAGTAATTGTCACATATCAAGAGTTCTACATATAAGAGTTTTTGTAACTTGGATTATATTAATTGATATTATAATTTACTATTTTATGAGATCGATCTAATAAAGTGAGATAAAAGGTTTCTTAATTAGTCTAATATGAGGTTAGCTAGTATGGCCAGAGTTGAGCCCGGCTTATAATAAAATGACATAATTGAAAATTCTATAAATAGTGCTCAAATCTCTCATCTAACTTTAACACACACAATTATCCTCATTAAGAATGATGCTAAGGGTGACGAGCTCTCTCATTGAGGTAGTGATACAGAGGACAATAGAGGAAAATCATTTGTGCTTGAATCATCACTTTTCCGCAATAAGAACGATGGATTCCAAAATAAGTGTGTTAATCTTTCTACTCGATTATATGTGTTCTTGTTCTAGCTACGAAGATTGTGGGATTACATTTTCGCAACTAACATATAGTATCAAAGCCTCCATAGACTAGAATAGGAACGTATAGGTTTGGCCCTTTTCGTGATTTTTTGTGCAGCAAAAATTGAAATTAATTATGTAAACGCAAAGAGCTCATCGAGACAAGAAAAACCATACATGGTGCACCGCCAGAAGAGGCTGTATGCACCCCACGCACAGCCAGGCGTTGCCGTGCAGCGGTGTGCATCAAGCACACGCCCCCAAGCACTCTCACACGCCCTCATGCACAGGCAAAGCTAGCATGTACGCTACATGTGCTGGGGTTGACATCATCGTGACGTCAGCAATTCGGCAACCTAGGTAACCTAACTCGACTCGACCCAACCCGATGAACCAACTTGGTTGACCCGTGACCCAACTCAAGATCCGACTTGTTGACTTGCTCGAACCGGTTTACCATTGACCAGACTGTATGGACAAACTGGGACCCGTTCAAATTGTTGCCAATCGAATCGAAAAACAGCCTTGGGAGCGCCTGAGCGTGTGCTCCACATGCCTCGCACTCAGTTGGCGCATGCTGATATAGCTAGTATAAACACCTAGAGGGGGTGAATAGGTGTAAAAAACAATTTATCGAGATACGAAAGCAATACTAGGCAGACAATAGAAAGGAAGTTCTCTAAAACAGATTATGATCAAAGTAAACGAGAGAGTAGGGAAGAGAAAATTGAACACAAGGTTTATAGTGGTTCGGCTTATTCCAAGCCTACGTCCACTCTTTCGTACTGACAGCCCACCGGCTGGATTTCACTATGAACAAAAGAGATATTACAGCAATGCTTTCCCTTGATTCCACATTGTAGATATTCTACCACACTTCCTCAAGGTATCTCAAAATATAGACTCTCTTTTGCATACAAGATTTCGCTCAGCAAATGAATTGACTAAGAATAAGGAGCTTCAGACTTTGGAATTCTTCTATCGTCCACATCTCGAACAACTGGAACGTCTTCCTTATATACTCCTTTATGCCATCATACCCGTTAGCACTTACCAAAGGAATTCTTCCAATCTTCCCGTTGGACGAATCAATTAGGAAGATCATTCGAGCCATTAAAGGAACATGTCGATAGCCCATCAATCCCCGCCGCCCATACAATCGGGATCTCGGTTTCCATAAGTGGAACCTTCCAAGTATACTTCGCCAATCATCGGATCTTTAATCAATCTTGATTCGAATAAAGGAATCCGTTATGTCATATCCAGCCAAGAGATCTTCATCAGTCGATAAGATCAAATCCTTAACGAAACACACAGTCATGGATAGACCTTCTTCGACAAACTACAACTGTCAATGAGAATAGACTTTGAGTCTTGAGTCGCGATCCCGGAGGTCTTCGACTTTAAAGTCTGCAAATCTTCGAGACTAGACGATGGAAACGTTTTGTCGGCTTCAAAATATTCCGAAAGATTTCTCCAACAATCTCCCCCTTTTTGATGGTGACAAAACTTTCCTGAAGATTTGAATATCTTTGACCTGCAAAACATTACTCAAGCAAATATGGATATCTCATAAAGATTAATGGCTTAATGATAACACTAGAATCTACAACCACAGAAAATAGGTTAGTCTTGCATGAGAGTAAAGCCATTCATAAGATATCAATAGTACTTAATATAAGCATCAAATCCAAATCCCAAATTCAGTCCACAACCAGACACACAAGTCAAGTCAAACATCAAAACAAACAAACTAAAAGTTTAAGTTCAAAGTTTTCAAATCTCGCATCTCTCCCCCTTTTTGTCATCAAAAAAAGGTTGAGATGGAAATGGAATAGAGTCAAGATTGCTTGGGAATACGAACAAGCTGGAAATCTCCCATTGATCGGACGATGCCTTCCAGCTTTTTCAAATCTTCCTTCTCGTTGAGCCACCTCTTCACTCTTAGCATTTGCTTGATTCTCAAGAGCAAGGGCTTGGATCTCGATCATTCAAAGAAACCGACGAAGCTTGTCCCGCATTCTGCAAGTTCGAACTTCGTATCCCGAGCATATATCGACCCCGCATTTCCAAGAGAACATCAAGAATTCTGCGTAAATCTGCTGAATTATCGATGCAACGTCTTGCACTGGCTTCGGCACGATTAGATCGAGTAAAGGCGGGACGATGGTACATCAAAGATAGTCACGCAGATTTGGCGATGAAGCATCATGTCTCTCCTCGGAAATTGAGAGGCATAAATGTCCTCCGGATCTGCCGGAGAGCGGCCGACTCCTTCACCGGTAGCGGGATATGAGGACATTCCTCTTTTCTCACCATCTCCCCCTGTTTCCATGCCTTCGGTGGAGAAGAGTGTTCCTCATGCTCTCATTCCTCTGGATTTCCTCTTTCTTCTTCTTCTTCTTCTTTTTCAAACCTTTCTTCCTCTGCATCTCTTTCTTAAACTTCTCTCTCCTCTGATTCTTTCTCCTCTGCTTCTTTTTCTTCTGCTTCTCTCTCCTGTCGTTCCATTGATTCCGGGAACGAACGACTCGGTTCTTCAATGCCATAGCAGAAATGATGATGTCATCCTCATCATCTTCATCCTCAATGATGAGAGCTCTTCTCTTTTTGGATGAAGCAACCATAGGCTCCTTCCCTTTTCTTTTTGCTGCCAAAGAGACTTGATGAGGCTTGGCGGGGTTGTCTCCTTGAATTTCTCCAACGCCTTGTCGAGTTCTTTCAGACGCATTTTGGACACCATTTTCAGTCCTACCACCATTTTATCACACGATCGAACACAGAGAAATTGTGGAGGCTGAACATTCAAATGTCTGAATAACTTTGACACAAGACCTGGATAAGGAAGTTGACCATTGTCCTTCACCACTGCTCTATACATGTGGAACAAAATAATGTGAGGAAGAGAAAACCTTTTTCCAGCATTGATGGCGTACATCAGCTTTGCCTCTGAGTTTGAAACATCAGTCTTTGAAGTAGATTTCGGTCTGAGGCAATTTATCACAATCTTGTGAAGCAGAATGTTGAACGCACGCATTCTTGAGTAGGAAATTCGTCCCTCTCGTCCTTCCGTCATTAACAAGTTCCAATGTAGCACGAGCAATAGAGACATTAATAGGTTGATATCTTCCTCTCTCAACCCCAATCACATCGGCTAGCATATCTACATCCACCACAAAGTCCTGCTCTCGGACACTAAAAGAAATTCTATTCGCATCCAAGAAGCTAAGATTCGAATAGAAATATGCGATTAGTTCAAGATAAAGGCTTCGTAGTGTCAGAACAGAACTGTTCAAGTTGAAGAAAACGAAACTTTTCCCTCAAATTAACATTCACAGCATCAAGGAAATCAAAATCCACACTCCTAGGGTTTATCACCCCACGCTTCAACAATTTGGAGTATAGATCCTTCGTTCCTTCGATCGGAACAAGTCTGTCCTTTTTCCCCGAATTTTCGCCGCAACACCCATTCTCGGTTGAAATTGGCTGTACAATTTGTCATCATCATTCCCATCTATCGGATTCAGTCCTCCAACACGCGGGTCACTTGGGATATTTGCAAGGGATTCTTCGCCATCCCCTTAGGAGCAATTCCCAAACGCTCCATATTTCACAAAAAGATGTACTCATTCCCATATCCCTTGTCCTTAAGAAACTCATCGATGTAGTTCAATGGAGTACCGATCCTCTTTAAAGCACGGTAAAGCTTATAAATAAAAGAGGGCTTTTGAGTTCTTACAGAACAGCTCCTTCAACGATTTCTTCCTCTTCGCGATGACCAACACCCCGTGGACTAGTTGGTGGAGAATGACGCCGCCGAGAATGTTGTGGGCTCTGCATTTGCTGCCGACGGGTGACTCCTCTTCCTCGGTGAGATCAAAGTGAGTAGGCCCCTCACTCATTTGCCGTGGTCCCCGCTTGCAATCCCCGAAGACTTTCTTGAAGACGACATCTTTCACGGTCTTGAAAGATTCCGAACTTGACTTTCCCAAGAAAGATGATAACTTTTTCGAAGATTAAACAAGTGAAGAAGACAGAGTGGAAGATCGATGCTTTTTAGGGTTTTTTGAACGAAGATATAGGTCAGTCGAATAGAGGCATACCAAGCGTCGTAATGGAAAGTAAAAGATGCCCTTTTTAAAAAAATAACTGCCTTTTTCAAAAATAGATACCTGCCATTTTAAAAATATTAACTCCTTTTTGAAAAAGAAAAGATTGCACTTATCACTGAAATTGAAGATAGCAAAAATCAATTATAGATAGATGATCGTACCTTTCCGAGATTTAATATGAGAGAAAATAAAATAACTTACGTCAAGAACCTTGTTTGTCCGAGTCTGAGAGTCTCTAGACTTTAACTTCTTCAAGCTTCAGGATGTTGAGTCTGGAACGGATGATTTCAAATTGATTTTTCTCCAAAGGCTTTGTAAATATATCCGCCAGTTGGTTCTTTGAGTCAACAAACTGAATCGAAATTTCTCCATTTTGAACATGATCTCTAATGAAGTGATGTCGAATCTCTATATGCTTCGCTCTTGAGTGAAGGATTGGATTTTTGGTAAGATTGATTGCCTTGGTGTTGTCACGATTAATCTCCGTGCATGAATCTTCAATTCCAAAGTCTCTTAGCTGTTGTTTTATCCACAGAATTTGTGAACAACAACTTCCGAGAGCTACATACTCGCTTCTGTTTGTAGAAAGAGCTCTTGTATTTTGCTTCCTTGAAAACCAAGACAACGTCCCGCTTCCAAGTAGTTGACAAGTGCCCGAAGTGCTTTTTTTATCAACTCTGCAACCAGCTAGATCTGCGTCTGAGTATCCAAGAAGAGTAAAGTCTCCCTTTTTAGGATACCAAAGACCGATGCTTGAAGTTGAAGCAATGTATTTGATAATACGCTTTGCGAAGCATTTAGATGAGATTCTTTAGGGTTTGCTTGAAATCTAGCACAAATGCAAACACTAAACAAAATGTCGTCTAGAAGCGATAAGATAAAGAAGTGAACCAATGATACTCATGTATAGCTTCCGGTCAACTTTCTTTCCTCCTTCATCTTTGTCTATCTTCAAAGAGCTTGACACTTGGTATATCGGTCTTTTTGCAATTTTCCAGTCCAAACTTTTTGACAAGATCATTAGCATATTTTTCTTGATGAATAAAGGTCCCTTCCTTCAATTGTTTCACTTGAAGTCCAAGAAAGAAGGTTAGTTCACCCATCATGCTCATTTCAAATTCATTCGCATAGACTTAGAGAAATTCTTGCACAAACTTTCATTAGAGGATCCAAAAATAATATCATCAACATATATTTGAACAAGCAGAAAACTTTTGCTTTCTCTTTTGATAAACAGTAGTGTCTACTTTACCTTTAACAAAGCCATTTTGAATTAAAAACTTACTCAGCCTGTCGTACCAAGCTCGAGGTGCTTGCTTTAAACCATACAATGCCTTTTTCAGTCTGAATACTGAGTCTGGTTTCCTTGGGTCTTCAAACCCAGGTGGTTGTTCCACATAGACTTCCTCATGGATAAATCCATTCGGAAAGCACTTTTGACGTCCATTTGGAATAACCCGAAATTCTTATAACAAGCAAAAGCAAGTAATAATCGAATTGCTTCTAACCTTGCTTCGGTGCGTAAGTCTCGTCATAGTCTATCCCTTCTTCTTGCGTATATCCCTTGGCCACGAGTCTTGCTTTGTTTCTTATGACTTTTCCTTTCTCGTTCATCTTGTTCCCGAAAACCCATTTAGCTCCAATAATAGATTTACCTTTTGGTTTAGGAGTCAACTCCCGGACATCATTAATGCTGAATTGTCTCGAGTTCTTCTTGCATAGCTTCAATCCAGCTTTCATCGAGATAAAGCTTCTTCTATGCTTTTGGGTTCTATTTCGTAAATAAGAGCCACAAAGACTAGACTCTTCGCGCCTTTTGGATCTTGTGCGAATTCCTTCATTAATGTCGCCACTAATGAGATCTTTGGGATGACTGGACTTATGCTTCCGATTCTTGGTTGATTTTTCAGGTTGATGATCACTTCCTTCATTTGAATCTTCAATAACCACTTGTTGCTTCTTGGTCTTTCGAGTCTAAGTTGCTTCTTTAGACTTTGTAGAGTCTCGAAGCGAGTTCGAGATTCTTCAAGATGAGTCTGAATAGATTCATTTTGCATAGAATCCTGGAATTTGACATTCATTGATTCCTCCACAGATTGAGTCTTCTTGTTATAGACTCGTAGTCTTTGCTCGAGGTAGAATATCCAAGGAAGATGCCTTCGTCGATTTTTCCTCAAACTTGCCAACTCGATCATTTGCATTTTTCAAAATAAACCATTTACATCCAAACACATGAAAGTATGAAACAATAGGTTTCTTTCCTTTGAATAACTCATAGGGGGTTTTTTTTCAGAATTGGTCTTAGAAAAACTCTATTAATAATATAACATGCTGTAGAAACTGCTTCAGCCCAAAAACGTGAAGAAATGTTACTTTCAATTAAAAGAGTTCTAGCCATTTCTTGAAGCGACCTATTATTTCTTTCCACAACTCCGTTTTGCTCGGAGTATATGGAGAGGAGAATAAATGCTGAAAACCGATTCATCACAAAATTTTGTAAAATCTTGATTTTCAAATTCACCTCCATGGTCTGTTTTTATACTTGAAATAACATACCCTTTTTCATTTTGAACCTTTTTAGCAAACTTTTCAAAGTAAGAGAATGTTTCAGACTTACTTGCCAGGAAATATACCCAGGTAAATCGTGAGTAATCATCCACAATTACTAGGCAATATTTCTTACCTCCAATGCTCTGAGTTCTGGTTGGTCCAAAGAGATCCATATGCAGAAGCTGCAGTACACGATTAGTGGAAACTTGATTTATTGGTTTAAAGGAATTTCTTACATGCTTTCCCAATACGCATGGAGTGCATAGATCAGACTTTTGGTATGATAAATTGGGTAAACCACGAACAAGCTTCTTTGCTGAAATTTTGGCTATCTCGCTTCATATTGATGTGCCCAAGCTTTCTGTGCCATAAGTTCGCTTCGTCTTGAATTGAGATCAAACATTGCGATTCATCTGGTTTCACGTCCAAGAGGTAGATATTTCCATGTCTTCGACCCATAAATGACTGAGTAGAGTCTTTACTGGTTCCTAAACATATTCCCTCTTGAAAGTTTATTTTGAAATCGGTATCACATAGCTGACTGATACTAAGCAGATTGTAGTTGAGTCCTTCCACTAGGGAAACATTGCTTATTGTGAGGTTTCCAATCTTTACAATTCCAAACCCCACAATTCTTCCTTTGCTGTTTCCTCCAAATGAGACTTTTCCACCATTTACTTGAACGAGCTTTATGAAGCAATTTGAATCTCCCGTCATATGTCTTGAGCATCCACTATCCGAGATACCATTTTACCTTTTTCTTGATAGTGACCTGCATTTAAAAAAACTCAAGCTTTCTTTGGTACCCATATTTTCTTGGGTCCATTGGTGTTAGTATGATATGTGGTTTTTGCCCATACCTTTTTAACAGATTTCCAAACCATAGGACATTCCTTTTCAAAATGATCTGCACTGTTGTACTTTGAACATCGAGAGCATTTCGACCTCTCGGTTTTACAAAAACCTTTTTGAAATGATTTTTGTAAGCATCTCTTGTGGGTCTTTGCTTAATTCTTTCCTTCACTTTAGGAAAATCAATTAGAGGAATGGTTTCCACAGTCATTCCCAAACCAGATTTATTGAAATAAGGTCTTTGTCTTTGAAAGAATTTTCTCAAGTTTCTCGAGATCCTATTGAAAATCTTTTTGAAATATTTGATATGTCAATTTTTAAAAATTCATTTTCTTTTAAAAGATTTTCTTCACTTTCTTTAAGAGTAGAAATATTCATGTCTAAACATTTCAACTTTTCTTTCAAAGCATTTTCCTGTTGTTTTAGTGCAGAATTTTCTTTTTTAAGTTCGGAAATCCTTTTAAGAGAAGTCTTAAGACTAGAACACAGCTCATCAATGTATTTAGAAACTTTAATAGGGATTTTAAAGTTACTTACCTCAAACTCACTTGTCTGAATCTGAGTCTGTCTCGGAGTTTGAATCGAATCCGATTGTGCCATCGAGACATATATTGGCATAATCATCATCACTTTCTTCACACTCGTATCACTCCAGGTTTTTCGCTTTAAGAGCCTTTCGATACTTTTCAGCTTTTCCTTTCTTCTTCCTCGAAGAGGACAGTTGGGTCGATGTGTCCCTTTTTCTTACATTCAAAGCGAGACTATATCTTTGTTTGATTCATCATCCTCAACAGACTTAGTCTGTTGCTTTTGAAAACTCTGTTTCTTTGGATTGAATCTTCATTTTCTGTTCAACTTTCTGAATCTTCTTATCATGAGAGCAAGCTCCTCATCATCCATATCGTCTTCGAGAATCGTAACATCGAATCATCATTGGATTTTAATGCAATGGATTTCTTACCTTTTGGATCTTCGTCTTCATTAATTCGTTCCACTTCGTAAGACTGAAGAGTTCCAATCAGCTCGTCTACAGATAATGGCATGATTCTTTGCGTCTCTCTTATTGAAGTCTTTATATGATTCCAATCCTTGGAGAGTCCACGCAGAAGCTTGTTCACCTTCATGGGATCAGAAATTTTTTGTCCTTGGTTCTCAAGACCATTGACAATATCTGTAAAACGACTAAACATGTCAGTTATAGATTCTCCTGGTTTCATTTTGAAGGCTTCATATTGACCGAGGAGAATGTTGATTCTAGTCTCCTTCACTCGATCTGTTCCTTCATAGGTGATATGTAATCTATCCCATACTTCTTTTGCTGTAACACAAGAAGATATTCTGTTATATTCGAGGTGACAAAGCACAATATAAAGAATAAATTGCTTTTGCATCAAGAGCTTGTCTCTTGATTATCTCTTCCTGAGTCATTTCACTAGACTCAACAGTTTCTTTTCCTCTCTCTGAGACAGATGCAGCTTTAGGAGTGATTCCTTTTTCTACAACGTCCCATTCCGGAGGATCCTTTGATCTTAAGAACGCTTTCATCTTGTTTTTCCAGATGTTGTAATCCTTTCCATCAAAGTAAGGAGGTCTGTATTGCTTTGCCCTTCCACTAACCCTGGAGCTAACATACTAGCCATGGATCTTTAACTCTGAAGTAAAACACTTCAAACAAAGTGAGTACACAGGCTCTAATACCAATTGATATAGCTAGTATAAACACCTAGAGGGGGGTGAATAGGTGTAAAAAACAATTTATCGAGATACGAAAGCAATACTAGGCAGACAATAGAAAGGAAGTTCTCTAAAATAGATTATGATCAAAGTAAACAGAGAGTAGGGAAGAGAAAATTGAACACAAGGTTTATATTGGTTCGGCTTATTCCAAGCCTACGTCCACTCTTTCGCACTGACAGCCCACCGGCTGGATTTCACTATGAACAAAAGAGATATTACAGCAATGCTTTCCCTTGATTCCACAGTGTAGATATTCTACCACACTTCCTCAAGGTATCTCAAAATATAGACTCTCTTTTGTGTACAAGATTTCGCTCAGCAAATGAATTGACTAAGAATAAGGAGCTTCAGACTTTGGAATTCTTCTATCGTCCACACCTCGAACAACTAGAACGTCTTCCTTATATACTCCTTTATGCCATCATACCCGTTGGCACTTACCAAAGGAATTCTTCCAATCTTCCCGTTGGACAGAATCAATTAGGAAGATCATTCGAGCCATTAAAGGAACATGTCGATAGCCCATCAATCCCGCTTCGCCCATACAATCGGGATCTCGGTTTCCATAAGTAGAACCTTCCAAGTATACTTCGCCAATCATCGGATCTTTAATCAATCTTGATTCGAATAAAGGAATCCGTTATGTCATATCCAGCCAAGAGATCTTCATCAGTCGATAAGATCAAATCCTTAACGAAACACATCCCGGATAGACCTTCTTCGACAAACTACAAACTATCAATGAGAATAGACTTTGAGTCTTGAGTCCGCGATCCAGGTCTTTAGACTTTAAAGTCTGCAAATCTTCAGACTAGACGATGGAAACGTTTTGTCGGCTTCAAAATATTCCGAGAAAGATTTCTCCAACACATGCAAGCACGTGGAGCCTCCGATCAACGCTTGGTCGAAGGCTACGCGCTCATATGGTGGTTATCTACATTATGGTATATTGATTTTACATGTTTAATATTTTATTGATGTGAAAATACATATAAAACCCTAAATATGTGTATTTTTAGGGTATTTTCCTGTATTTTTCTATAACTTTGGAAATACATATATTGGTTCATAGGTACATCATCACATAAATAATGTTTAGAGTGTGATTCATTGATAATATGTATAAATTCTAATGTGTATTAATGAATAAATCAATATAATTAGTATGATAGATGATTTTAGTGACAAATTGCCCCTGTCATTAAGTTTAAAATCACATTTATGTCATGTATGTGAGAAATAAAGTCTATATCCCCGGTATGAGAGAGTTTCGATGATTCAATTGAGTTGTAACTACCAAAATGACACACTTGATTAGGTTTGAGAAATATTGGTCTTGTACAATGACAAGATGTCTCCTATTCTAATCTATGGTCATACTTTCAAAGGAGTTGATTGTGTATTAGATCATGGAGGGATATATGAACAACATATGATTGAGAAGTGACTAATCCTAATGGATCATACACCCAAAGGTGGTGCATTCACGAATATTGGAATATATCCTCATGCCTGCTGTCATGTGAAGGTGTACAATTACATGTGATATATTCTTCCCAAAAGTAATTATATGATGATTTATGTAACTCTCTAAATGTTTACTTATACATTTTTAAGTTACACAATACTCACGTGATGCTAATTATATACATTACCTATTTTTCAGTCACATTTTCTATAAATGGTAACAAAGTCATTATTGAGGTTCTTAGTAGTTCAAACTTTAAGAGATAGAGAGGGGATTTTCTATTTAGTACGGCGATGGCAAATGTTCATATTGCTTTTACTGCCGATAAGTCGACAGATCTTACTACCAAAAGTATGGAAACTTAAAAAGCACAATTTGCCGCTTGAGAAAAGAGTAATCGAATTTGTGTGTTATCTATGAAGCATTCCATGAAAAGTAATTTACCAGCTAACTGCATTGCCAAACAAATGATGAAAGCCTTAGTCACTAGAAACCCTATTTATCTAATGCTGAGATAGGAATACACCTGCATGCACTCTTTAATATGAAGCATGATGGTTCAAGTGGAGTTAGAGTTTAGGTTTGAGGATAGTAGATCCACAAACAAAACTTTAGGCTCTTAATGTTGCTATTCCTAAGGCTTGGATTGTGCATTAAACTTTAAACACTCTTCCTCTTAATGAGATTATCAAGACCAATTATTATTCTCAAGATGAGACTTGATCAATTAATAATTTAATAACAAGGGTAGTAGTAGAGGAAGAGAAATTGAAGAAAGATTGCGCTTTTATGCTTTTAGTTCCAATTTCCAAAATCATATTCATAAAAGAAATTCTAAAACCATTGGTTCTTCTAATAGTCTAGGTCTTAAGATAGCATCCTTCAAGAAGGATGGTGTCCTTTACTACTTTTGTAAAGAGGGATGACATATAAAGAAATGCTGCAATAAATATAAAGCTTCGTTGTTCAAGTGAACCAAGAGTGAACCTAAAGGTAATGATTTTTTCGCATTTATTTGTGAATCCAACCTATCTAAAGCCACATTCAATTCTTGGTGGCTAGATAGTTGTACAACTAATCATATTACATTTGCCAAATAGGGATTCATAAACTGAAGGAAGCCAAATCATGATGAATCAAAGCTCATTGTGGGAACTTTACCAAAAAAAAAAAAAAAAAGCTCATTGTGGGAAATGATATTAAAGTTGAAAGTTGATGTCAAGTTCGTGGGAGGTGTCATTTTAATTTTAGACTCTGGTTTTAGTTTGACGTTAAGAACACTTTTACATACCTTTCTTTAGACGAAATTTACTTTCCATGTCTTGTTTGGACATATATGGCTATTCTTTTGAAATGAAGAGCAATAGTATTTCTATGCTATTTAATTTAAAGAAGGTTGGGCGCTATAATTTGTCCAATGATTGTACCAAGTGTGTTTATCTTCCAATGACAGCTAGAAATGTTGTTTCCAAAAGGTTTCTATCTAAGGAACGGCCTTATACATTGTGGCATAAACGTCTTAGTCACATCCCTAGAGAAAAAATAAAAAAGACTAATAAAGATTGACATCCTAATTACTCCTGAAAGTCATCTAGAGAATTGCATGAATTATTATAGAGGTAAGATGACGAAGATAAAGAAGAAAACTTGGCAACTTTACGTAAAAATTTTTAAATAATCACATTGATTGATGACTATTCCTGATATGGATACCTATACTTGATTAAAGAAAGTCTAAGTCTCTTGACAAATTCAAGATTTTTTGGACTAACGTAGAGAAATAATTGGAAAAAGTCATAAAAATTATCAAATCTAACCGTTGCGGTAAGCATTTTGGCAAACATGGTAATGCTAGACAACTTAAAGGGCCTTTTATCAAATATTTGGAGGATTATGGGATAGTAGCTTAATTTACTATGCTTGGAAGTCCTTAACAAAATGGTGCGGTTGAAAGGCGCAATCGCACTCTTATGGATATGATAATGAGTATAATTAGTAGAACCAATTTACCTAGTTTTATATGGGCTAAAACTTTAAAAACAGTGTTTTTGTAAATCGTATTCTTACCAAAGCAGTTCTATTGACTCCTTTTGAGCCGTGGACTAGACGTAAACCTAATTTGAATTATCTTAAAATTTGAGACTGTCCCATAGAAGTGAAATTATATAATCCAACGTTAAGTGAGTTGGATCCCAAGACTACTTTGTGCTACTTCGTATTTTACCCAGATCATTTAAGAGGGTATCGATTATAGAACCCTAATGGAAGTACAAAATTGTGGAATCACAGACAGCAAAATTTTTGAAGTTTGATGTAGTCGAAAAGGATAGCTGCTCACAAACTATTGAAAATGCAGTACAATGGGAATTACTAGATCCACGTCTCTTCCTGTATAGATGATTGTGGAGTAACCTGCATCACAAATTGAACCTATTATAACCCAAGATCATGTTGTTGAAGTAGTTACTGATGAAGTTTTTCAAACCCCTATGGTTTAGAATGAGGTTGTGGTAGCTCCACTCAGAAAATCGGCCAGGGAAAGACGTTCGGTTGTACTACTAGATTATGTAATCTATCTAAGAGAGCATGACTACAATATTGGCTGCATTGTTGATCTAGCGACTTATACTTATACTTTTTTCTTATCCTCAATCAAATTTGTGGTTAGATACGATGAAAGATGAGATGTAATTTATAAAATATAATAGTGTTTATGAGTTTGTTGAATTGCCAAAAGGTTATAGGTCCATCGGCTGCAAATGGATATATAAGACTAAAAGTTATTCCAAATGAAAAATTGATAAGTTCAAAGCCAGACTAGTAGCTAAGAGTTTCACTCAAAGAGAAGAAATAAATTACGAAGCAACCTTTTCTCTAGTCTCTTCTAAAGATCAGTTTAGAGTGATTATGGTATTAGTTATGGTGTTACACCAGATAGATGTTAAAACTGTTTTTCTAAATGTGGACCTTAATGAGAAGGTCTATATGGTGCAAAGCGAAGGTTTTGCAGTAGATAATTAAGGTAAGCTTGTATGTAGATTGAAAAAGCCTATTTATAGCCTCAAGCAAGCTTTTAGATAGTGGTACTTAAAGTTTCATAGTGTTATCACTTCATTCGGATTTTTTGAGAACAAAAGAAGTTAGTATATATAATGCAATGTTAGTAATAGGAAATATATCTTTCAGTATATATAATGCAATGTCAGTAAAAGGAAATCTATCTTTCTCATACTTTTTGTGGATGGTATTTTGCTTTCAAGTAGTAATATTGGATTACTACATGAGATAAAACGAATGTTGTCATAGAATTTTAATATAAATGACATTGGTGAGACATCTTTTGTCCTTGACATTGAGATATATATGGATTGTTCTCGTCATATATTGGGTTTATCTTAGAGGGCATATGTTAATCGTATTTTAAAAAGATTCAATATGTAGTACCATAAGCCAAGAATTGCTCCTTTATTAAAGGTGATAAATTGAGTCTCTTTCATAATGCCTTAATTCAAATTTTGAGAAACCCCAAATGGACGATGTACCTTATACTCGTGTACTTGGAAGTGTCATGTATGCTCAAGTTTGCACTAGATCAAACATCGCTTTTGCGACAAAACTTCTAAGTATATATTAGCCAAATCTGCAACACGACTATTGGTTGTTGCCAAGAAGATTTTAAGGTATTTAAAAATGACAAAAGCTTATATGTTGATTTATAGACATGTTTTGGACCTGCAACTAGTAAGGCATTTGGATGCAAACTCTGCTAGTTATCAGGATGATATAAAGTTGATAACATAATACATCTTTATATTAGCATGAGATACAGTATTACGAAATAATGGAAAATAGAAATCTGTATTATCTTCTACCATGTAAGTGGAATTGCAGCATGCTTTTCTGCTATTGCTTGGGCTATTTGGCTTCGAAATCTCATTAGAGAGTTAATGTTTTTTATTTTGTAGATAGGCCCATGTAGTTGTATTATGACAACAACTCTACAATATTGTTTATTAACAACAATAGAGGTCTCAAGAGATCTAAACACATAGCAGTCAAGTTTTTTACAGTAAATGAGATAGTACAAAATGGTGACGTTACAATAAAACATGTTTCTATAAATAATATAGTTGCAAATCTACTAAGGCCTACGTCCTTGTGTGTTTGAATGACATGTCATTAGCATGGGCTTGGGAGCATCATGAAATGCTATTATTTAGTAAGAGTTGCTTTATTTTTTGCTCTAATAAAGTTTACATTTATTTTTGTTATATTTAGTAACATTTTGATATATATCACATTTTGCATTCAATAAAGTTTTTATGAATCTCAATGTATCGTGTAAATCTTGAGTATTTATGAATCTTAAGTTATTATGTTGAATGCATATTGATGAAAATTTCAAGATATTGTGTAAACCTTGAATGAAGGCTAAGGGTATTTGATTACGAGCCTTGAGTATATGTCTTGTTACATATAAAGAAAGGTTAATCATAGGGATAAGACATATGTGAGTTCATTGGAACCATAAAGACAATCTCTAGTGACACAAGTTTTTGTGACACTTAAGGGAAGACAATGGTGATTGATAAAGTAGATGACACATAAGGTATTATTCTCTATGAAAGATGTTATCCACTTGTCACACTATTATTTTAAATCAATATCAATAGAGTTAATAGCACTGATGACCATGGAAGGTTCTGTGTGTGTGTGTGTGTGTATATATATATATATATGATTGACTGTTAAGAATTATCTCTAGATCAAAATACACACATACAGTACAATTTCAATTAATATAACTCCAGTGGAAGAATGCTATGTAGCATGGACACTCTCCAGAAGCCTTCGTGTCGTGTCCGACACTCCGACACATGTTCAACACGTTCCGACACGACCCGACACGCTCTGACACGCGGTCAACGAGTGTCGAAAAATCCGACACGTGGTCAACTCTCTCCGACAAGCTCCGACACACGAGTCCAGAATTCCAACACGCGATTCCAACAAGCATGGGGTCAATTTTAAAAATTTCTAATACTTGTGGGGTCAAAATATAAATATACACAAAAGAAGTAATAAAAGAAGTAATAAAAATGCTATACATATACATGCACGGGGTCAATTTTTTTTTTTCATTTTTGTTTTTTAGAATTATTTTAGTTTTTTAAAAAGTCTTTACTATAAGAAATAAAAAATGCTATATATGATAAATAAATAAATTTAAAAATATCATTTCAGCATTTTTCTTTAAACAATGTTTTTTTCCTCTAAGTTTTATGTATTATTGTAACAAATTAAAATAATGAATGATATTATTTAATATTTTTCGTGTAAATTAATTCTAGGCTATTTTATTATTATTTATTTATGTATTTATATATATAAATAAATCTAATATATAATGTGTCGGAACGTGTCGAAATTCTCTATTTTTAAGAAATGACGTGACGGCGTGTCATGTCGTGTCATGTCGCGTGTCGCGTGTCCATGTCGGTGCTACATAGGAAGAATGTAAGAGTTTTCTTAATATGTGCTACATTAATTATTGTAATTTACTATTTTACATGATTGGTCTAATAAGATGAGATAGAATGTTTCTTAATTAGTCTAATATGAGATTGGCTAGTGTGGGTCAAGTTAAGCTTAGCCTATAATGAGAGGGCTTAGTTGGAAATTTTTTAAATAGTACTCAAGTCTCTCATTTAACTCTAACACGCACAACTATCCTCACATAAGGAATGTTTACTAGACGCTAAGGGTGAGGGATTGTTTCATTGAGTTAATGATACAGAGAGCAATAGTGGAGAAGCAATCATGCTTGGATCGTCACTTTTCCGCATCAAGGACGATGGATTTCAAAACAAGTACGTTAATATTTCTCCTTGATTATATGTATTCTTGTTCTAGCTATAGAGATCGTTAGGATTACGTTTTTGTGACTAACACTGTGTAATAGATTTTGGTACAATATGAGACTCTGAATGAAGACTGTAATAAATTGCATGCAACTTTAGCAGGACACGATTGAAACTTGAAGAATCATCAAAACATCCATAAAAACAATCCCATACACTTTTATCCCAGCCAAAATTGCTTCTTACTCCAGGCCATTGTATCGAAGTTGAGCTTGTCAAGCTAGATAAGAGAAAAATGAACTAATAGAATAATATTGAGCCAATATCATCTTTTACTTAATGAACACATGTGTTATTCTACTTGGTTTTTACCCTTAGAGGCCATTGTGTACCTTTATATTAATTATTAGGGCTGAGCATTGGTCCACAGTCAACCCTGAACCAACCCTGAACGGCCCAACCGGGCTAATCCCAGTATGGTTTTCAAGGGGACTAGGTAGGTCCTTGGTCTCGAGATCCCTAGACCTCACACTGTATGAGTTGGTCCTTGGTCCTCGGAGTTTAGGGTTAATCAACTTAATATATATTATATATCTAATATATTATATGCTTTTGTCTACTTTAAATTCTAGCACCTCCTCCTCTATTCACATTATAGTTCAATTTGTCGTGTAGATTAGAAAATATAAAGAAACCTAACGCTAACTTGACCAAAAAAAAAAAAGAGAAAAAAGAAAAAAAGAAATCCTCTTCACTCATCTCGGCCTTGCTCACCCGCCTTGGCCTTGTTTGCTTGCTTGGCACTCGCCTTTCTTTGCTTGCCTCACTTACCTTGTCGCTCTCCTTTGTTCACTCGTCTCACCACTCGTCATGTGTGTTTGTTTTTTATGATTTGTTGCTTTTAGCTAGTGTTATTTTTTGTTGTTACCTTTCTTGTATTTATGTTTGATATGTATCAATGCTTATAGTTTGGTTAACCTTGACAATGGAGACGCAGTAAAGGGAGAAGTTATTGATCTGTGACTTCAGTTTGGACGTTTATATAAGCAAACTTTTAGAAGTATAGTATAATATGGAAATAAATCTCCCCACCCCTATCCAAACTATTGTCTTTTGCTTGAAATAGAGTAGAGTGGTAAACTTGAAATTTGGATAAATTAATAAGTTTAAGTATGTTATCTCTACTTGTGTGATTTTCTTTGTAAAGATATTTCAAAAAAGTTTGATTACACTTCAGTATGTTAAAAGAGAATGTTAAACACATGTCACGAGTGACACTTTGAGACGTCACACCATATATACTAGTGTTGACACCTAAATTTTGGGCAACCCATTTAGTCATTTATTGCATAAAAATTAGGGATTAATTTTTAACCCCTAAGAAAAAATATTATAATTCAATTGCATAGCATATAATTTTTAGGTGCATTTATTTTTAATTTACATGTTTTGCATTTTATTTTTAGGACTGGTGGTGGATGGGGTTTGAATTAATATTTCTGAGCTCTAGCTTGGCGGGCCGGATTAGACCCGCGAAAGGAGTAAATTAGCCCAAGCCCGTTGTTTTTTTAATTAATTATCTCATGGGAAATTGAGATTTGATGTGATATTATGGTGGTTTTTGGAATCGGGTTGCAATCTTATCTTTAGCCTTTAGGTGATTAAATCGGTTAGAATATTAAGGAGATAAGAAAAATAAGAGGATTTTTAGTGATCGGGAGGTTATAAACTATCTTCGTGCATATTAAAAAAAAAAGAAGATCAAATATTTCACGAAGATCACGCTTTTTTTACCTATAAAAGCAGCTGCGCACGGACGTCAAAAGGGGTGCTTCTCTTGGTAAAAAAAAAAGAACTCAAGTGAAAAGTGAAAAGAGAGAAAAAGGAAGAAAAAGCTTCGGTTCTTTGGGGAGGGGAAAACAGCAGAGCATAGCATAGCGGAGAGAAAGTGACGGAGAGAGAGAGGTGAAAGCAAAAAAAAAAAAAAAGCAACAACAAAAACAAAAAGCAAAAGATGAACAACTGTTCATCTTCTTCGTGAGTTTCCACCTGGCGTCCCGCTGCCCGTCTCTTCCACGCCGCCGAGCCGCCGGTGCTGCTCTGCGCCCGCACCGCCGGATCCGGCCACCAACCACCTCCGAGTCGCCAACCTCCGCTCCTGCCGCGGCGACGCCGCTTCCCGATCCGCTCGCCCTCCGCCCGGATCTGCTCGAGCACCGGCGGCACCGCCCTCCACCCGCAGCCGCGAAGCCACTGAGCCGCACCGGTTCACCCCCACGCGCGCGCCCACCGCCGATCCTGCTCCACCGCACCACCACCGCACGAAGCCCGACACCGGAGCCCTGCTGCTCCCGACCCGCGATTGCCCAAGCGCCGTGACTCATCTCGCCCCTCGCGACCTCCGTCGGCGCTCGACGCTTGCCGTCCCCGAGCCCAATCCGGCGACTGCGGCCGCCCGAGCATCGCCGATCCTCGCAAAGCCAGATCGAGCTGGATTGCCGCCTCTTCCAACCCGACGCTCTCATAGCCACGCTTCTGTCCACGACCCCGTCCGACGCCGCGCCACTGTCCCTGCTCAACCCGACGCCGCCGGAGCCGAGCAGCCCTCCTCCGCGACTGTCCAGAGCAGATCTCGTCGTCGCCGAGTCCCTCGCGGCGCGCTGTTGCCCCTCGCCGGAGTGCCCACGCTGGAGCCCGAACGCCAGCGACCCTAACCCTCGGCGACCCATCACGGCTGCCCTTAGTTGTGCACGTGCTGTGTGTGAAAAAAAAAAAAAGGAAAAGAAAAAAGGAAAATCAATTAGGTAGCTTTTATTTTTATTTATTTTGCTTTATTTTGTTTATATTTTTAAGTTTAGTTATTTAAATTGGAATATTGGATGTCAATGCTCATAAATCTTGTAGGAATTATCCTTAGGGGATTTTTCCTAAAATTATTGTAATTATTAATTTGACCCGTAAGATGTCGGGTCATTTTTTTAATTATATTAATTCTTGGAGTTTGTTGATAGCATATTAATTGTTGAATCAATATAATTATTAATTTGATCCATAAGATTTCGGATCAGATTTTCAATTATTTTGATTTCTTGTCGTGATGTTCAGGGTTAAAAGTAATCGTTAATTTGACCTGTGAGATAATAGGTTATTTTTTTCGTTTATTTTAATCCTTTATTTTGTTGAATATCTTGTTTGTTTAAATTTAAGATTTAGTTGATAATTGCTTGTTTTAGAAAATCGTTAAGAAAAATAAAAAAAATATTTGAATTAGGATTCAGTTTGTTTTAGAATATTTCTTGTTATCTTGCATATCTAGAATAGGGATTTTATTTCGAATTTAGAAAAATTTAAAAAAATGCATCCATTTAGGTTGTTAGTTTTTTTTTTTTTTAATTTTATTTTGAATTGCATGTTTAATTATGTGTTAGTTTTAATTTCGAATTTCATAAAACACAGAAAAAAAAATCACTGTGCATATTAGGTTAGAATTGCATGTCTCATATTAAATTTAGATCATCTTTTAGATAAATTGCATCTTAGATTAAGATAATGTCTTAGTTTAAATTAGGATTTAATATGACTTAATCCTTAGCTTAAATTAGATAGAATCTTAATCTAGCTAGATCATTTTGCATTTTTCTTAAATTTCGAATTTCATAAAAAAAATACAAAATTTGTCTTTGCATAAATTAAGTTTCAATCTTAGGATAGATTGCATTTAAAAAAAATAGAAATGTCAAATGCACGTCATCTAGTTTTTATTAGGTTCATTTAATTAGAATTTCCTCATCATTAGACTAGTTAATTTAATAAATGTCGCGTGACATATAGCTCACATATTAAATTGCATGCTGCATGTCATTTTAGTTGAAATAATTTTGTGCGTCATTGCATCGCATTGCATGTTATTAGAATTAGGTCATTTAGATTGCATTTAATTATTGCATTTCTTCATGTCATATAGTTTAGGTCATGTCGCCATGTCATATTAGATTATTAGCGTGCATCGCATGACTTTCATTAAATAAAGTGAAAACAAAAAATTGATTGCTTGTTAATTAGGAATCATATCTAGGATTGTTGATGTGAATTCTGATTTAACATCGCAGATGCTTTCGTTGCTTTGAGATATGTTTTGAATTATTTAATTGCTTTCTTGAGTGTTAAATTGGTGGTATGCGCACCTGTATGATCACCATGTTAGAAAAGTGAATTAAAATCAAATCAAGTTGCCTGCAAAGCATTTTTTTTTTAAAATTAAAAAGAAATGGTACCGAAAGGGCATTAGGATAGTCTAGTGTAACCAAGTCCCCGTACCCTTAGTCTCTGGTTCGTAGGAGTAAAATAATTCTCCCATTATTTTACTTAGGTGTCTAATCGACCTACCCTAAACCGATTAGTGGCGACTCCTAGATAATAATCTTTTGCATGTTAAAACTTTAAGTCGCGATTTGATATGGGTTTGGGAGAGCCCGAGCTAAGCTTAAAGACTTAGTAGTCCATTAACCTAGTTTAGGTGTTGTACCCAAAAATTAGGTCACGACAACTAGTATATTTCTTCTTGCCTTCATAAATCTTCAATGTGCTCAACAATGTTTATATGCTCCTCATTGTTTGACCTACTTTCCACATTGTAAGCCAACTCTGTAATTCTTTTTTGAAGTGGCTCAATCTATCAAAATGCATTCTGGAATCTCTTTCCACTCCATTTTCCCAGTTCGGCTACCACCTTCCTTATCTTTCTTGCAATGTTCAGTTGTTTGATACTCTCAACACCCCAAGCTCTTTGAACCACTTCTCTATACTTGATTTCCTTAAACCAGTATGCTTCAAACTTGAACGCCTTCTTCCTTTCCACTCCATTTGAGTCCAAGGAGAGGAGAATCGAGCTATGATCCGATCTTATTGTGGGTAATGCAACTCCACATTTGGAAAAAGGTACTCTACATTATTGGTTATAAAAAGCCCTATCCAGTCCATTTTCAACTAGCTCATCACCTTCCCCATTGGTCCAAGTGTAGGCACACCCCTTACTCTTGATATTCATCAATGAACATGAATTCAAAAGTTCCCAAAAGGCCACAACCCTATATTGATCCGCCTCATATTTTCTAACCTTTTCACATTGATATAGTACTTCATTAAAATCTCCCATGCATATTCAAGGAAGATTGTTAGAAGAATTAATAGAGCGCAAGGTTTGCCACAGTCATAACCTCTCCTAATAGTTGGTAGAGGCGTGAATGAATGATATCCTCATTAGGCTTTCGCTGTTAAGGCCCTTACAAATAACATTAATAAGCTCCCCAGAACAAAATTCCACTTCCACCTTTACCTCCTTATTCCACATGAGTGCTACCCCCCCGGCAATTCCATTCATTGATTTCAGTTTGCAACTTAGTATATTTGATTATTTTGGCTACTAAGAGAAAGTGAAAATTAATCAAAAGGAGTCACTTTTAAGCCTCATCACATTGATGACCCTATCTTCATGGCAGGAATTTCTACTTTTGGGGATATTGCATTATACCATTAAAATTAGGATTAATACCACAAAAAATCTCAATCGATATATTATGACAAATTTACCCCCAAATTAATTTTTTGATCACTAAAAACTTCAAACTGGTATATTTGTAACAAATTTACTCTATGTTAGATTCTAGTTAAATTTGATTAATATAAAAAAAAATCACAAATCAGTACACTTGTCATAAACAGAGTGTAAAACCTTAAACTAATATATTCCGTCAACTATGACGTATCATCCAATTTAGTAATTTGACAGTAAAATTTAACAAAAACTAAATGAGAGTAAATTTATCACAGTTGTACCAATTTAGAATTTTTGATAATCAATAAATTATTTTGGGGTAAATTTTTCATAGGTATACTATTTTGGGATTTTTCTAATATTTAACCATTAAAATTATACGGGATGATTATACAAAAAAGTCAAGGGAAAGGATACCAAATTTCAAGACATAGTATTTCTTCTAAATTTAATTCTGCACCATTGAAAATGGTGAGTCTAACACAAGTCTCATTAGATATCCATATTCAATTAAGTGCTTTCTCAAATCCAAGTAAATAAATTCTGAATAGCCCAGAAACGTCCTTTAGAAAATAAGTAAATATATTAGAGCTTCAATTCATCAATTAAGCAGCCAATATAAATAAATTGGACATAATGACCGTGAAATCTCATCATATAGTCAAGACAGAAAACATCACAAAATCATACATACGATGCTAACATAGTTATAAATTCACTTTGCACAATTTTCATAGCTCAATTTTAGAATATGGACAGAATTTTAAAAAAGAAAAGAAAAGAAAAAGTATAACACTAATGCTTCATGGTGAAGACCCGCATGAGTGTTCCAAGGTTCACCTTTACCAATTCGTATCATCACTCAAAACCATTTGTTGTCGTGTCCAATGGTCTTACGTAAAAAGCGGATTGAGCGTTAAACTAGGTTTCGTGCATTTTTAAAATTTCCTACATCATCAGTGGTAATGTTAATTGTGCCAATATTATATGAGAAGTAGGATGATTAATTAATAGGCTCTTTTTAATTATCCTTTTTGAAAAACTATGTATATACTTGTAGGCATCAGCTTTAATTGATAGGGGGTCGGATTTTAAATTTGATTCGGTGCATCAAAAGCTTCAGGAAATTGATTTTGCTTTGAAAGCTTTAGAAATTGAACTTTGCTTCCCTTAGTTTTGTTTAGACTTTCAGAAGCGGTTTTGCTTATAATTAAAAGAAGTGGAGAAGGGTAATCAACTCGGCATTCCCATAAAGGTCCTGCAGTTGCGACAAAATATTTGGTTGAGACCATAGATATTCCATATTATATGCAATCCAAAGATTCGAAATTGGCGAGCCTATTATCGCCACCCCCACTAAGATGTTAATAGCCAAAGTCTCTTTAGATAAAGCATGTTGTAGCTAAGCAGCACAAGCCATCAAGAAGTTCACACAACATTAATCGAACTTGTGACCTCGTGAAAGACAGGTGATACCTCTATCACTAGATCAACCACCTTGATGGTATTTTTGAGATTGAGGTACTTCGCCAGAATTGATTCTCTGGATTTGTTGAGGTGCCCTTAAGTATATATTTGGATCCTCAACTTCTATCGAGCTAGCCCCCAAGCTTTTACTTTTTTATAACCCTATCGCCTTCGAGTTTGTAAAACAGGCTATTTGGATTCCCCCAACACATATTTGACAAAATAATCCATCTTTACAGGCGTGGTGCAGCTATCTTGCTTTGACTTGAGTGAGTGGTACTCTCTCTTTGCATCGTTAGAAGATTGCTGGGGGATAGCTAGAGAAAGAATTTCATCAGCACACTGCCATAGTACTTTGGCACATACGGAAGCAGAGGAACGGCTTTGTCTTTCGTTCATTAAGCCCAGATCCACAGACGACAGTCGACGCAACGCCTTTCCTTCCAGCAGACCTTCATCAACACGAATTTAGTTCTGTACTTTCAGAAGAGAAGACATCACCATGGAATATCCTAATGAGAAAACCCCAACCTCAGGGTACTGCAGAAGTTAATTTTCATGGTTTTGAACTCGCTGGAGCAATTTCTGTTAAGTGTAGAGACGACCGAGGATTCGTCATCACGGAGGCGCTTGGACACTGTTCGTGTTTGATGAAGCAGAATCATCAAACACAAACTTTGGAGCCGCAAACCCTAGCCTTAGATATGCGATCGATGCTATTGAGGAGAACAACTAAACGAGAGTTGAGTTTAGACCGATGGAGCAGAACCACCTTGGGAGGTCAGCAAGATGGTTCTTCAGAACAGTCGCTTTCGAATGAATTCTCCTTTGGGACATTCACATTCAGTCCGGGAGAAACGAACCAGGCCGCAGATTGATTTGCCCAAGCCCAGCGCCAAAGTAGACTCACTACAGACTGGGCCATCTTTGCAACTCACTAAGTATTACTTGAACAAAATGAAACAAACTCTCTTTCTGACGGAAAAGGGAGGGTGACATTGAGAAAGAAAATGTTCGAGTATTACATAGTGAAATAGACACAACTTGAGAGGTTAGATAAATAACTCTCTTTCATTCGCTAGGGTACCCTATTCCTTGTATATTGGACTTCTTCGACCTTGGATTTGAGGTGACGATCGTCTTCGACCTTGGATTTGGGTCAATCACAATTGTCGACCTTACAATATCGAGATCAATACAAAGAGAACCACCGCTTTTCAAGCCGAAAAGAGCAAGGGAGAGGGGACCAGAGATGAAATTCTTGCCCAATGCGATGACGATGGTTATAGTCAACCAATAGGGATAGGACGACCATAGCTTCTCCTATGAGAGAGAGAGAGAGAGAGAGAGAGAGAGAGATTGGAATTAGGGTTCTTAAAGTCTTTTGCTGAGAGCTAGAACATGAAAAAGCGGTGTATTCTTACTTTTTAGAAAGAAATGCCAATTTCGGTGAATTTGGTGTAATTTGCAGTCTAATAACAAATTCCAGGATATAAAAATAAGAATTTTGGAAGCAGATGATGCAAAATGAAAATCTAAGTAAAAGACGACGATGGTTTTCGATATTTTTTGCTAAATAAAAGTTTTCGTGTCGAGTCTCGAGTTCCTCTTATATATTTGATAGCGTCATTGCTGGTGAAAAGTTGGTTTGCCTCAATTGCTCCCTGCTAACACCTAGAGTCGCGATTCAAGTCCTTAGGACCCATTAAGTTTGTTGGTTCATGTGACACTCACCAAACATCTAACTCAATATTATACCTCTATAACAACAATTAAAATGCAGCAATGCCAGCAAGAACACATTTACTTAATCCATCCAAGTAAACCCAAAAAATAAATAAAAATTGCTGCAAGTTGTTTCCAACACGTGATATAATGTAAGGTCCACGCATTCTTTCAATTTCAACCAATAACTTGAACTTCACATCTGGCTTCATCCATTGCGGGTGCAAACTCTTTCAAGTCAATATCTTTTCTGAGAAACAAGCTCCATTCTATACGCATTATGAAGCTTGATCTTCAAGCGAAAACTCACATGGGGATCGGATAAGAAGTTGCCTCTTCCTCCTCCTCCATTAAAACCCACGAATTCCTCCATGAGGGTCAACTTTTTTTAGCAGAGAGACGAAGAGGGATCGATGGCTTTTCCTCAGGAAGACCTCGATCTGGTTCTTGTGCCGATTGGGTTGCTCCTCATGTTCGCTTACAATCTCTTCTTCCTATACAGATACCTTCACTTCCCCAGAACGACAGTGATGGGCGTCGAAAACGACGATAAAAGGGCTTGGGTTGAGGCGATTTTGCAGGTAATATATGCAGCTTTACTTTCAAGAAGTTCTAGGTTTTATGGCACTTTTTCATTGTAGTTCTTGTTAATTTGTGTCAACAGGGAAATGTGGACGTACAATCGGTCGGGGTGATCGTCGTCACATCGAACGTGTCAGCCGCGACCTTCTTCGCCTCGGTGTGCCTGACCCTCTGCTCTCTTCTCGGCGCGTGGATTGCCAACTCGCCCTCCTCCTCAAACATCTTCAACGGCGTCCTCCTCTTCGGCGACCCAAAGCCGTCCACGGCAGCGGTCAAGCACCTCTGCCTCCTCCTCTGCTTCCTCGTGTCCTTCGCTTGCTTCCTCCAGTCGGCAAGGCACCACGTCCACGCAAGCTACCTGATCACCACTCCAGGATCCCTCGTCGACGCCGAGGATGTCAAGGTGGTGGTCATACGAGGGGAATTTTGGTCGCTCGGGCACCGGTCGCTCTACTTCGCCCTGTGCTTGCTGCTCTGGTTTTTCGGGCCCATCCCGATGTTCATCACGTCGGTGGTTCTAGTGATGATTCTGCATCACCACGACTCGTATTCAATTCCTATAAAGAGACGTCCGCTTGGAAAGAAAACTCAGATTGAGAGTAGAGTGTAAGAGCAACAACTTGGGTGAAGTCAAAATCGATGCAGGAAATGAATTTTCAGATTTTTAATTAGGTGTATGAAATACATTGTATTTGTGTGAATATTTGTTGAAAAACTTGGTACATATCAAATTGAGATGGAAAATCTCTTGCCAACCCTCAATCCATTGTAATCATACGAATCCATAAGAAAATTACCAAAAAAATCCTAAACGTATTAGAATTGTATCAATTTAATTCTAAATCTTTTTTTACCAATTAAATTCTAAATCATTTGTATTTGTGCTAATTTAGTCTATCCAACTAGTTTTGGCACGAAATCGTTGACATGAACATTAAGCATCCTACGTTGCACGGTCGATGTTAACATTGACAATTTTTAAAAATATTTTAATATTTTTTCGAATTTTTTATCTATTATCTTTTTTTTTTTTTTTGCTTCTTTTACTTCTTCCTATAGTAAGTGCTAAATCTCAGCGACTAGCCAAAGGTAAGGACTAGTGAGGTCGACCTCGCTGGCCTCTAGCAAAGCTCACCCCTGCTAACCATTGATGAGGGCAACCCTCAACTGCCCCCTAGTGAGGGCAAATCTCGCCCACCGACGGTGAGGGAGAGGGAAAATCTGTCTAAGATGGGTGTTAAGCAAGGGGAAAAAAAAAAAAGCAAAACGCAAGAGAGTTTTCTGGGTTTTAGAGGATTATCTCTCGCGGCCATTCCGAGTCCTCTCACGGCCATGTTCGAACAGTTTCGCTTGACCTTTGTTCTCAGCAACACCCCCCAGCCAAAAGTCTGAACGGACGAAATCAGCAAAACGGTCTCCTTCGATTTAGTCATCTTTAGTTCCTCAGACCTCTACTCACCATGTCTATTCGTCATCTTCATCACAGCTCATCAATTATCGGAAAAGATGGATCCACGCACTTTTGGAAGGGCGAGGCTTGACTGGCGACCCTCGCCTTCGGCCAGTTGCCGACAAGAGGAAGAAGGAAGGGATTGAAAAAAAAAAAAAGACTAAGAAAAGGAAAAAAAAATGAAAAAAGAAAAGAAAATAAATAAATAAATAAGTAAATAATTCAAAAAAATATTAAAAATTATCTACATTAGTGCTGGTCTCGTCACCTAGGACTACCGGGGTCCATATCAACAATTTCCAACTAAAATTAGCCGGATTCACTAAATTAGTACAAATCCAAAAGGTTTAAGACTCAAATAGAAAAAATGTATAAGATTAAATTAGTATAATTATAATAAGTTTAAATTATTTTTAGTTAATTTCCCTACAATCCATCGTGGACTCGGCGGAAGGCTTACATGAGATTAAGGCATGAGGGAAAGAATGATTTGGGCTGAGGGAAAGATTAAACCGATTTCCAAGATTGGGTTTGCCTGTACGATGGTGGATCCCTTAAAAACATCAATTCCACTATCGCCGAGATATCGGACATAGGGGGCAATGGACTAATTTTTGTTGGGTTTTTTATGATGTCATGTAATTACAGGGTCATGGTCGCATCGGTCCAGGATTGACGGCGGGCCTTAAAAAGCTGGTGACGGCAGCGAAGCTCGTTTCCTGAGGCGGAACATAAAATAAAAAAATAAAAAATAAAATCGATGAAGCCTTACCATTCTATTCATATATTGTATTATATAAATAGGTATATCACCATCTATAATTATGATAAAAATAAAGATAAAATATAACAATATGATGTAGATGGAAATTGAAAAAAACAAATCATAAAATGTCTCCAAATGATAAACTCGTGGATACTTTAGTTAGTGTCTTATCTTCATACTAATTTGTAAAAGATTCTACGTTGTAACCATTGTGATTTTTTACTTTTTGATTTGATACTTCAATACTCCCCTATGGGAAGGACTAGAGACCGAGTTTGATTCGTAAAACAGCAAACCTATCTTGAGTCAATGGTTTGGTGAAAATATTAGCAACTTATGATAAAGACGGGACATAAAGAGTTACAATAGAACCAAATGCAAATTTTTCTCAAACAAAATGATAATTGATCTCGATGTGCTTTGTTTGAGCATGAAAAAATGGATTAGTTGTGAAATGCAATGTTGACACGTTGTCGAGGAAAGTAATGAAGGTTAACATTTGTAGATCCCAATGTGACGTAATATGTATGAGATCCAAGCAAGTTCTTCAGCTACTATAGCAAGAGTCAGTATTTAGCTTCAGCTATGGAGGAGGCCACGGTGGCTTGTTTCTTGGCATATCATGAAATACAATTTGAGCCAAGAAAAGTACAATAGCCAGTGGTAGAACATTAGGTGAGTTTGCGCCAACCCAATTTGCATCATCAAAGCCAAACAAATGGAGAGAACTACAAAACAAATTGCAAAGCCCAAGGTGTAAAGTATTGTGAGCATATCGCAGAACACATTATAAAATCTAATGGTGAGCAATAGTTAGGGGTATCCATATGTTGGCAAACTATATTGACTACAAGTGAGAAAATCCAAACGAGAGAGGTAAGGTACTGAAGAGCGCCTACAATGCTTCGAAAATGGGAAGGATCAACGCAAGGCTTATCATCGTGTTTGAGGGCTGGTTGCTTGGTAGATATTGGAGTAGCAATTTGCTTACATTCCACCATTGATGCTTGTCTCTAAAGATCTAATGCATATTTTTGTTGTGAGAGAAAGAGCCCATCGGAGAAGTAGTTGACTTTTATGCCCAAGAAATAATGAATAGCACCAAGGTCTTTCATAGAAAATACTCAACCAAGTGCTTGCACAAGATGGTTTAGTAATTTCAAGGAATCACTAGTAAGGACTATGAGCAATAGAATAATATTATGACCACGGTGAAGATTGATAAATAGTGATAGATTAGCAATGTTGCAAAAGAATTCATATTCTAAAAGAAAATTCCTAAATTTGTCAAACCATGCCCTAGGAGCTTGGTTGAGGCCATATAGTGCATGCTTGAGTAAACACACGTGGTCAAGATAAGAGAAATCACGAAAGCCCCATTGTTGTTCCATATAGACAGAAAATTGAGATCACCATGTAGTAAGATGTTCTTAACATGTAATTGGTGAATTTCCCAATTCTGAACAATAGTAACAGATAGGACAATGTGAACGGTGGCTTGTTTATCTACTGGACTAAAAATTTCTAGGAAGTCAATGCCCTCCTCTTGATGAAAGCCTTTTGCAACAAGCCAAACTTTCAATTGATCAAGTGAACCATTTGCATGTAGCTTTGTCTTGTACACCCATTTACATCCAACCACATTAATCGAGGGACAACGAGGAACAAGTTCCTATGTTTTATTGATTGCAAAAGCATCCAACTCCTCAAGCATAGTGGTTGTCCAACCGAGGTGTTTTAATGCTAAATGGACAATGTGTGGCTTGAAAGGAATAAGATGATATTGCTATATTGGCACACTTGGGGTTTGCCTTCGAGATCCCAGCCTTTGAATGTGTAAGCGTGGGATGCGCTAAGGATGTGGAAGCTTCAGATGGAGGTTGAAGTAAAGAATCATTATCCATTAGTTGTTGCATATGATTAGAGAGAGTAGCAAATGAAGAATTTGAATCTGGTTCTATTTTACCAAATAGACATGCACATTCGCTTGCAGATTCAAGATCCGTTGGTGAACCAACATTTTGACCAACTTTTGGACTAGGATGGGACCTAGTCCAATGATTATCAAAAGATTTTATTTGTGATGGACTTAAAGTTGAGTTCCATTGCAATAGCTCTCCCTCAATCACAACAGAAATTTGAGAAGAAGAGGCAAAAGGAAAATAATGCTCATAACAAACGTGTCAAGATACATAAACACAACTGGTAGATTTATGAAGACAACAATATCCTTTGTTCTTCTCACTATATCCCACAAATACACACAGCAAAGAGCACTTGTCAAATTTTTTCATTGCGTAGTTGCATAAATATGGATAACAACGAGAGCCAAACACTCAAAATAGTAAGTAATCAGGCTCCTTTCGAATGAGACCGAGTATGGATTTCAATTGCCCAAAGCAGTTGAAGGAAGCCGATTTATCAAATAATTCGTTGTAGTAAATGCTTCCACCAATAGTTGAGTGCAATAGATGCCTCAAAGAGAGTAACAAGCCCGAGTTCAACAACATGTCGATGTTTCCTCTCAACAACACCATTTTGCTCTAATACCATAAAGAAAATAGAGAAATAAGTCAATGAAGTATTGCATTTTCATTGATATATGTACATTATAAATAGATATAATCACCATATATAATTATGGTGGAAAATAAAAATAAAAGACAACAATCTGATGTACACGGAAATTGAATAAAAACAAACTGTAAAAGATCTCCAAATTATGATATACTTTGTTTGATGTGTTCTTTAAATGTCGATTTATAAAAGATTCTGCACTGCACAACCTTGTAATCTTTCCTTACCTCTGCCCAGAGCCATGGGCCATAATACATGCTGTCAAGGCCTACCATTTTACTTTCATCGAAAGGAAATTCTTGGCAATACATTGCATAGTGTCCCAATACGCCACAAGAATAGCAATAATGGGGTAGTCTTTCGTATTGAAAATCTAACTAGATGTTCTTCCCTTCCAACTTGATTAGAATCCCTATTTTAAGAGGCTGCTTGAGGTCTAGTTCTACACGAGCCCTTCCTGCTTTAAGGCTAGAACCATCTCTATGCTCTACTTTGGCTTCTAATACCTTGCCGATATGTCTAACCGCTTTGATAATCATAGATTCAGTACATTGTTCAAGAGGTAGCCCCAAGACTTGAACCCAAAACGCGCAGGAATTAAAATCATAGCAATGCATCGGAGTATTCGGGATCCATGGTTTCAAAATGACCAAATGATTGGCAAATAACCAAGGTCCGTTATCTAGAACTCTCTGTTTTACTTCCTCTGTTTTGAATCTCGGAATATACAAACCGGCTTCTCCTTGTGATATTTCCACTTGATCAGTTCACCACGCCCTTTTCATAGTATTTTGAAAAGCCTGAAAATTAACTGTAGGATTGGTCAGAATTTTACCTACTAAAATCAATCGGCATTCCTCGATTTTGTTTCTAGGAGCCGCCTCGTCCCAGACTTCAATCTGCTGCTCAGAATAGAGGCGACCCATCTGGCAGCACAGGGCAGCAAGGCGAGCCTCCTCTTCGTTTCCAGGGAGGTCCATTCCACCATACAGACCAAAAGCTATATGGGTAGCGAATTTTGTTGCAAATCGACGGTCCAACGGCGCAGTTAGAGCATTTCTCCCCTTAATCTACTGCCGATTAGAGAAGAGGGAGATAACCCGAGCTAGAGACCTTTTGCTTCAGATCGAAAGGGACATGCAAGACTTGATGAAGACCATTTGAGGTGGCGGAGACTACGAAGGTTGGAAATCCATATCGTGAAAGGGTAAATTGGTGGAATGAAGACGGAATGAAGGAATTGCGAAGTGCTAGAAAGAGGGGTTAGGGTTTCATTGGAGAGGAGGAACTACCAAAAGGGAACACATCCCCTTTTGGCGTACCTTTTACGAGCCACATCATGTGTCGGAATCTGCTGAAGAGACCATTCCGGAGACCCCTCAACCTCCTTCAAGTATTATAGTTGCACAGGATCATGTCTCGTCGACCTCTCTAGACCAAGCACAACTTAGGAAAGATAAACAGATTATGGAGGTACATGTTTGTAATCAACTAGTAACCACTGCAGAACCCATTTGGTGGCAACCTCTGGTAGAGGAATCTTCAAGAAGAGAAGAGGATACTGACAAGCTACCAATACATCAGCAAAAAAGTAAAATCAATGAATTGGCAACAGGTTCTCAAAAGTCGAAGAAAGTTAAAAGTTCTCTTTTGAGTGCAAGATCAGGCCCACTCAAGAAAGCTAAAAGACACAACACACATGACTTACGTACTCGGCTTCAGGAAGGATTAGATGAATCCCTTCTTCAAGATACTCCCGTTTTGGCGGCGACTAAATCGACTTGTTGGGCCATGGTGGCTGGCCCTAAAAAGCCACCCAATAAACAATGAAGTTAGTAAGCTGGAACTGTCAGGGTTTGGGCAATCCCCTAATAGTTCAAGCTCTTAGGGTCTTAGTGACCCAGGAAAAGCCTGACATTTTGTTTTTGATGGAGACAAAAAAACAAAGACAAAAAACAAAGAAAGTAAGCTTATTTACCTTCAAAAGACTCTAAGATTCTCAAATTGCTTTATAGAAAATCCAGAAGGTTTGGCAGGTGGCTTAGCAATATTTTGGAATGATCGGGTGTCCTTGGAAATGGTCCAACAGTCTCCAGCTTTAATTGACTTGATCTATACGGATCTGGACATGGATGTAGCAATGTGCCTAACTTGTTTACATGCTCCAGCAGTTTTTCATCTCAGACAACGATTTTGGCAGGAAATAAGACTTCTCAGTAATGGTAATAATCTACCTTGGCTGTGCGTCGGTGATTTCAATGACATTTTGTATCCTTGGGAGAAAGTCGGCAAGCATCTCGCCGAACCTCACCGCATGCTTTCCTTTCGTGAACTCCTCAATGATTGCTCCTTAATGGATTTGGGTAGCAAAGGCTGCGCCTACACACGGATAAACAATCGAGAAGGCGAAAACATCATCAAAGAAAGATTGGACAGAATGTTATGCATAGAGGAATGGAGACTAACCTACCCTATGCTGAAGTCTTGGCTTTGCCAGCTATTGGTTCTGACCACAGCCCACTTATATTATCAACCGAAGCTTCTTGAGTTAGAAAACGACTAACTTTTTACTTTGAATCTCATTGGCTCAGGATACGGAGTGTCGAGCCATAATAGCCGAGTCCCGGGCTTCTCATCAGCTTGGATCTACGACCTTACCCCAAAAAATTATGTGATGTTTCCATTGCTCTTTCAACGTGGAGCCGTTCTAAATTTGCCAATGCCAGATAGCAGATAAGTTTACTTCAGCTCCAGATTCACAATTTAATGAATCACCCGTATGGTCATCATGAAAAGGAGACGATAACCGACCTGAAAGAGCAAATTCAAAAGTTATGGCAACAGGAGGAACAATTCGGGCTATGCGATCAAGAGTTAACTGGCTTAAGTGGGGGGATAGGAATACAAAATTTTTTCATGCCTCCACTATTCAGCGAAGACAACGCAATAGAATATGCATGCTACAAGATGATCAACTCAGATGGGTCGCGATCAACACCAACTCAAGGAGATGACTTCACTTTTTTTCAAGCAATTATACACCTCAATAGGGAATCGAGACTACAGCCCAACTATAGCAAAATGTACTCCACTAGTGACAGTGGAGATGAATGATAAGCTTGTAACAGAGGTCACTAGAGAAGAAGTCCAACTTGCAGTTTTTCAATTAGGCGGAGCTAAAGCCCCGGGCCCTGATGGTTTCAACGGACTTTTTTATCAATCTCATTGGGATATATTACATGATGATATCTATATAGCTGTGCAACAATTCTTTCAGATAGGGGTGATGTAACCGGAATACAATAGGACTTACATCTCTCTGATCCCTAAAACATCCCATCCAGAAAGGCTAGATCAATTCCGACAAATTAGCCTGTGCAACTATATCTACAAAATTATATGTAAAATCCTAGCTGATCGACTCAAGCCTATGCTAACAGAACTGATTGCGCCAGAACAAAGCACTTTTGTCAGTGGACGACAAATTCAAGACAACATCATAGTGGTCCAAGAGGTGATTCACCACATCAGGACTAGGAAAAGGACCAAACAGTTTAAAGCGGTGCTTAAATTAGACATGCAAAAGGCTTATGATAGGGTGGAGTGGGATTTTCTCAGAGACTACCTTCTACAACTCGGATTTCACAACCGACGGGTTCACTGGATATTGCAATGTATTTCAACGGTCTCTTTGAGTGTCAAATTTAATGGTGAAGCTCTACCCTATTTTCATCCATCTAGGGGTTTGAGACAAGGCGATCCTCTATCTCCATACATGTTTATACTGATGGCCAATGCATTATCCTCACTCATCAACCAGGCGGTGGATATGAGAAATCTCAAAGGTATCAAACTAAACCGATGGTGCCCTACCCTATCTCACCTGTTTTTCGCAGATGATGCTATTTTCTTCCTAGAAGGGAAGACCCTAGAGTGTCAGAATTTAGCTAATGTGCTCAATGAATACTACTTAGCCACAGGACATATAGTGAATCGCAACAAATCAGGTATGTTTTTCAGTAAGGACTGTCCTATTAGCATGCAAGAGAATTTAGCCAGAGAACTTAGAGTCCCAGTGCTAGACAAAACCAGCAAGTATCTTGGAATACCCTCAGATTGGGGAAAATCTAAAAGGGAAATGTTTGCGTGGATCTTGGGTCAGGTGCAATCCAAGCTAGAAGGATGGAAAGAGAAGCTTATTTCAAAAAGGGGCAAGGAAGTTTTGATAAAATCAATAGTTCAGGCAATTCCAAGTTATGCAATGTTTATTTTTAAAATCCCAGTGTCGATATGTAAAACAATTAAACAGAAAATCTCAAGATTCTGGTGGAAATCTAGTAACAACAGTTCTGGTATACATTGGATGAAGTGGGAAGCGCTTAAAAGCAAGAAAGATGAGGGGGGATTGGGTTTTCGAGACCTTATTGCTTTCAATAAAGCCTTACTAGGCAAACAAGCATGGCGACTATCTCAGCAACCTTTATCTCTGTATAGCAGATTATTAAAAGGATTGTATTTTCACTCTCAAGACTTCTAGAATGCTCCAAAGGGAACTAGACCCTCCTAGGGATGGCAAAGCATACTAATAGGCTGAGATTCTATTGCAGAAAATACACAATGGTCTGTGCGGGATGGAACTCAGATTAAAATTCGACAGGATAAATGGTTGGCTAAGGGAATTATTGGTGGACCTGTGCCTAGAGGAGAGCTGGAAAGAGTAGCAGATTTTATGGTTCCAAACAGCAATGAGTGGAATACTACCCTCCTAAGGCAGAGCTTTGACAATCAAACAGTTGAAGAGATTGCATCTATTCAAATTCGACCACAGACTAAAGATAGGCTAATTTGGAGAGGCAAGCAAAATGGTTCTTTTACAGTCCAAAGTTGTTATAACAGTATAAGAAGGCAACAAATCGAAAACAGCCACAATCATGCATCCTCCTCTTTTCAGGTACCTCGCAAACTATGGAATACAACTTGGAAAATGAACTCTACGCCCAAACTCTATGGTCAGTTTGTAATGACGCTTTGGCAACTAGAGAAAATCTCTACCATCGACACATCCTATCGATCCAACTTGCTATTTATGCAAAGATAAGGTACCGAAACACCGTAACATTTGTTCATGCTCGCCATTGGACACAAAATATATGGGATCACCCGAGAAATCAACATCAAGCAACAGGCCGAGGAGTTCATCGAATAGAATCATGATTGGTCGATTTAATAGAACACGAGACAACTCACTAGATTTGGAAACAACGCATCCATCCTCGGCAAATTTGGAAAGCCCGCAATAATTTCATCTTTCGCCGCAGCAACCCAACTCGGAACAGATCGTGCGAGATAGCCTTAGCAAACGCCAAATGCAACGAGCCCAAATCGGAAACAACAGTTGAAGCGTGCAACAATCAAATCGAATCGAGTCCCGGCATCCACTGGATCACGGAGAGATAAAAATCAATATTGACGCAGCTTACCAGCCCGATCGCAGAGAAGCTTCGGTCGCTTTGTGTTTGTCGAAACTCCTCCGAAAGCGTCACCAATGGTTTCGCTCGTTCGGTTGCCGTTTCCTCGGCTCGCAAGCAGAAGCGATGGCGTTGAATATCACGTTGCACTTCTTGATGCAAAAAGGAAAAAACACATATCGGATGAGCCTAGAAACTGATTGCTTATCTCTCGTTGAGGCAATACGAAACCCTAATTTGCTGCCATGGGAAATCATACCTCTGATTGAAGAATGCACGGCGATGCTTCCTCGATGCCCTAATCTTCAGGTAGCTCACTGCAAGAGGGAAATGAATATGGTAGCAGATCGGGCCGCGAAGGCCCATCGGGCTTCTTTACTTCCTTCAGATTGGGTTCACAACCCTCCTTCGTTTTTGCGCGACTTGTTGTATTATGACATTATGCAAAACGCTACTTCTAATATGCGTTAGTAATAATATTATCTATTTCAGTCCAAAAAAAAAAACCTTGTGATCTTTTACTTTTTGATTTGATACTTCAATAGAACACGCCAAGGGTCTCAAGGGATGCGCCAATCCACTTAAGCATCTTCAATCTCGCTTTATCATCATCTTCTCCCATTTCCATCTTCTGCCCATTCTGGGCTCAGTTCTCGGCTCCATTCAAGGGCAACCGATAGAAGTCCAAATGAGGGATGGTTTTTGGCATTTAGAGGCTGTGCAACTAGTTGGAGATCTAAGAAACAAGTTTTGCAGATTTCACTTTTAGGCGATAGAACGGAAATTCTATCTCAGCCTTCGCCGGAGCCATCACCATAGAAATTCCAGAAACAATTACGGAAGTTGTCACAAACGGCCCTAATTTTGCACTTGAATCAGACCTTAACTCAAACACTAACTCAATTGCACTTCAATTTCTCCGATCAGTCAAGCTAGGACAAAAGCCCCATATTGATGAGAACAGTTCCAATACCAGTTTGTTGCGGAAAGAGGATTGTACAATCAATCACAATAGCAAGATTAACGCATAATGAAGCAAAAAAAAAAAAAAACGCATTAAGATTGATATGGTCCAATCCGAGTATCCACATCTACTCCAAGAGAGAGTGACGGTGATGAACCAATGTAAACAATAGACCTTACAAGCAAAAAGTATCAAACCCAAGCTCATATTGCACCTAATAAATCACTACCCAGGGTTCCACTCAATTCCTCAATTGTTTTTCCTCACACAACTTTCAAAGAGAAACCCAAAAAACACTCTCAACATGCTATCTTGTATCAGAAAATTATTTAAAAAGTCTTATATATATATAATATTTGTACCAATTCAGTCTAAACATTTCAATTGAACCGAGTTAATGCTAAACATTTTCCACATTGGTAACAAATCAATCTATCTAGCCAATTTTAGCTAGATATCATTGACCCGGACACCGGCCGTCCTATGTGGCATGGTCACTGCTAATGTGAACATTTTCTAAAACATTTTAATAATTTTCAATTATTTTCCTTTTTTATTTTTATATTTTTTTCTCCTCTTTCCATCGATGGCCAGCATGGCCATGCTCAACGAGGGTCACCCTCACCAAGCCTCTCCTGGGTGAGGGTGTGCGCCGGTGAGGCCAGCCATCGCCTTGGTTTAATCAAACCAAGAGAGAGAAAGAGAGAGGTTTCTCTTATCTTTAGTCGATGACTTGGGTAAAGAGAGCTCTTTTGTTGTGTCTTGTTTGCCGTTCGCATTTTGCAAGGTTCAAAAGACAACAATCACTCCCTTTTTCTTCTTACCCCTTCAAGGCTTCAACCCTTTTTTTCCCATTCTGTTTCTTTGTTTGGGTTTCGATCAGATTTGGGTCATTGAAGCTCCGACGCTTCACGCTTTTGAGTTCTTGTGTTGCTTGACTACGGAACTCTAGTGTCAATTCGTTCTACGAATTTGATAATATGAATTGACGGAGTCTAGTAATTTGATTGGTCAACGAGGCCAACCCTCGCTCAGGCAACACCCGGCGAGGCCATGCTCACCCAAACAATGCCTAGCCTCGCTAGTAGTCGTCCTCGCCTGTGGCGGCAAGGGCAATCCTCACTCTAGCGAGGTAGCCCTTGTCGGCCACTAGCAGAAAGGGGAGGCAAAGGTAAGTTAAAAAAAAAAATAATAATAATAATAATAATAATAATAAATTATTAAAATATTATTAAAAATGTCCATGTCAACATTAGTCATGCCACATAATATACAAATATCCATGTCAGTAAAATCCTATTAAAATGAACCGAATGGACTGAATTTATACCAATGTAAAAATGTTTAGAACTAAATTGATTCGATTTAAATGATTTAAAACTAAATTTGATACTAATACAATAAATCTAAGATATTTTTTTTTTTTTACTGTTCCCATAATCTGTCTAAGATAAGGTTAAAGCTTGCCCAGATTGAGCTTGCATCGGAGGAGGGTGTCCGGTGAAAGCAGGGCCGAATACCCGTCCACACCATTGAAAAGCGCTTTTGGTTTTAGAAGTGCTCCTCGTTCGGGGTGGCCGTCTAGTTGCCTGTTTTGTCCAAGCGCTAGGCGGGCCATCTTTTCATGTCCCCTGGTCAGTCATCATCTCCATCTCCAACCTTCAATTTTCTCAGTCGACACCTTTGTCAAAATTGGAAACATACCCCCAATAATGCATGTAGGTCTCTTCCAAATGCGTGTTGTTCTCATGGTTGGTACAATGTGCATATGCTGAGACGAAGGAAGCTTCAAGAATTGGCTGGCAAAGGTTCAGTATCTTTAGGGGTCGGGGATTGACTTTCCTCGTGTGAACATCCCAATTTCACGAAATCGTCCAAATCGATGGGCCCAACACGGTCAGCCTCGGTCAATTCCCATCGACGTTTTCTAGGGTTTCACATCCTATGGACACTCAAGACCATCTCTGCTCACTTGGAGTGCGCATGGCAATGTTTCTCTTCCGGGGAAGAGTTTTTTTTTCAAAATGTTCTTTTCTATTTCTATTCCTAACAATTTCGAGTAAAAGAACCTGTTTTTGGTAACTACACAAAATTTCTACTCTTGGAATAGAAATGCGTTTGGTAACGCAACAATTTCTCTTTTGTATTTATTCGCTTTTTATTCTTGCCCACGGATCGCCGCGCCCGACGATCGCCGCCGCCCGCCTCCGCCTCCGGCGGCCGGCGGTCGTCGGCGGTCGATGGTCGGGCGGGCGAGGTTGGCGGTGGCGGCCCCGGCGGCGGACGTGGCGGCGGGCGGCGGGCGATCGCGTGGCGGGCGGCGATCGCCGGGCGGGCGGCGCGGGGAAGCCGACGGCCAGCGGTCGCTTGGCGCCAATGGGCTGGCGGCGGAGATCGGCGGTGGCGGCAAAGCCGGCGGACATGCGGCGGCGGGCGGGCGGCGACCGGCGGTAACTGGCGGCGGCGGGGGGCGACCGGCGGCGGGCGGCGGTCGGCGGTGGTTCCGGGCGGTTGGAGGTGACCGCGAAGAGAAAGAAATAAAACAAAAATAAAAAGAAATTTTGTTTATTTCTAGAAATTGTTCCCGGGACAAGAAGCAATTTTTTTGTTTCTCGTTTCTATTCCCCGGCTAACTTTTCTATTCCGGGGAATAAAAAACAACTTGCGTTACCAAACGGGTTTAAAGTCTTTTTTTTTTGTTCTAACAAAAAGAACGAAATTTTGGGGAAAAGAAATGTTGTCATGCAGCCCCTTGATGGACCCAATAAGGGGGACAGAACACGGCTAAAGAGAAATCAGAGGTTGTTCAATGAAGTTCCCTGGAATTTTAGAAAGAAAGAGAACATAGTCACACAAAGTGACTCCTGAATGTCAACTTTTCACAAATCGAATCTGACAATTTTTTTTTTCTTTTTTACATCCACAACAATTTTTGACTTCATTTGTTTAGAAATAGATTAAGTCTTCAGGTATTATTTCTTTTTTATGTATTCAAATTCTTTTTACATTTTTTCGAGACTGCTTGATATAGTCTTTTCGCGGTAGTTTCAACTGTGAAAATAGGTGAGATAGCTTTATACACATTAAAAGCTTGTGCTCTTGCTGTAAGAAAAATGTCTTAATAAGAAAATCAACTTTTTAGTTCGTTGTGATTGATGTTCGATTATGAAAATCATCATGATATGTGCCATGTCAAATAGATAATTTTAGGATAATGGTGAAATTCTCTTTCAATCATCTCAATCATGAAAGTTGAGTAACAAGGAATTTAGATATGTAAAATGGTTTAAGATTGCGTGACCTAACAAACACACACATATAATATAAATCTTTTTCAGTGATGTTTCGAAACTGATGTGGTGGTATGGCTATAGCCAAATTTCCTCTTTAGACATCCCTACGCAAAATTATGCATTCAAAGTTATTGCAGATCACCTTTTCTTGCATCAATGATTCGAGAAAAAATCCAATCAGTCTTTTGATTGAAGGATTATAAATATGCATGTATTTATAATGAATTAATCAGAGATATGATTGGAGGAAACTTCCTCCAATCAAAACACATTGGATTTGTTTAGTCTTTACATGTAAATCGCTAGAAGAAGGTTCACTAGGCCCAACCTACTGACCTATTTCATTGCAGCCATTTGACGAATCTGCATCTCAAATGTAAAAATATTCATAATTTTTGTAAAAAAGAAAAGAAAAAGAAATGGTCCCCAAAATGCAGGATCCGAAATCCGTATTATTTGGGGCCGTGGAAGTTGCAAGTTGTTAAAAATGAAGTCTACACCCTACATCAGAAACTATTCTCTTAAAGTGACCGCTAGTGAGAACACGTGTTTGTATGGGACCAGAAAGAAGAAAATGAAACAAGGAAAGATACATAGGAGAGCACGGACATTAAACAAATTAAAATGAGTTATATTTGATAAGCTCAGTAGTTTTACGAGTTACTTAATTCAATGAAAGAACCCTGAATTGATTTAAAATAATAAAATTCAAAATAATACGGGTGTTAGATTAATTCATAACTTATTTAAATGCAATCCACCTCTAGAACTCTCTCTCTCTCGCTCTCACTCGATCTTGCATTCACTCGCTCCACTATTTAACCTCAATTTGAATATGAGTTTTCCTAAATTTCATTAAATATGAAATCAAAGGTAGATCAAGTCATGAGATTTGCATTGTAAGAAAATTATTCAAAATGAATTAAATTGATTTATTTGGATATGACATTTTATGACCACAAACAAAAAAGTCTCCCAGCCTTTTGCCTTTGGGGACCCTTTGGTCCGCTTTTTTTCAGTAAACTCAGTAGGTATTTATAAGGGAAGACCAGAGAGGATGTAAGAGATACTCTGTAGACGTCGGAGAGAATAGAAACATGCCTTGATCATACTTCGGGCACGTTTGGTAACGATTCTATCCTTAGGAACAAATTCTGATCAGAAATGATTATTTTTTATTCTGTTCTCGGGAATAATCTATAAGCATTTTAAACCGTTTGGTAACTATCCAAAAAAATTTTATTCTGGAATAGAATTGTGTTTGGTACCGTACTCATTGATTCTATTCCAAATCAATTTCTTTTAATTTTTAAATGACTTTTTTCCTTTTTTTCCTTTTTTTTCTTGTCTTTTTTCCTTTTTTTTTTTTTTTTCCTTTCTCTCTCCTTTTCTTCTTCTTCCAATGGCCGATCCCAACCGGCGACCAGCCAAACGAGGGCCAACAACCTCATTGGATCAAATTCATTCCCAAGAACAAGAATCAATTTTTTTTTATTATGTTCCAAATTTATTTCTGAGAACAAAAAAATAGAGATTTGTTCTCGGGAACAAAAATTTTACCAAACGCAATTCTGTTCCCAAATTGCTCTCGGAAACAAAAAATCAAAAACATGCACTGTTTAGATGGTTACCAAACATGCCCTTCGTATTGGAATACTTATAGGCCCCGCGAGGGGCTGTCTATTTGTCTATCACATGTCTTAGGTGGGCCCATTAGGCCTGCTTTTAAATTAAAGGGTATGCGTATTGTATTATCTCCATCATAGGATTGCGACACATATTCATCTAACAAAGCTTCTCACCATACTTAATTTAGATCCCAAACGAAAACCTTAATACCAATATATATTTATATATATCACGCCTCCATTGATCTTAGTAGCTCCATCGCCATCGATATCTTGATCTCACTATCGAGTCTCACAGCCATGGAGGGGCCGCTTCCTCTAGTATGGAGGATAGACACCTTCATGGATTTGGAGGTTGAACACAATTTAAATGTCTATGTATGATTGTCCAGTGCATCTAAATCAGACTATAGTAAGAGATGTTCATGAAGCAAAGTCTACATGCGATAGAGATGAAATATGCCTTGTAAGCACCTAAAAGTTTTCAAGAAAATGCCTACATGGAATTGCTCCATCAAATTTTTGAATGTCTATACCATAACATGTTTAATTTATGTTAGTCAAATAGAAGCATTTATATTACTATTCTTATTTTTGTGCATTTATATCAATTTGCATCTTCACTTTTGAACACCTACACTTTCCACGTTAAGGAATAGACTTCAACTTCCATCTCCCACCCATCATCCTTGTCTACTTATTTACGAAACTGCATTTTATTTCCCTTATTACCCATCTTTAAGAAAATCCTAAAAATCCAACATCTCTCAATCTTTTCTCCTCCTCCTCTATCTCTTTCCCCTACCCTCTCAGCCGCCGCCTCAGCCGCCATCCTCAGCTAGCATGGCTAATGCCTTCTCCATCTGAACCGTCGTCGTCTTCAGGGGCTCGTCCTTACAGAAATCCGCCACCCTTGTCATGGGCTTCATCCCCCCCTCTCTTCTCTTCTCATGCTTGGCCCCCTCTCCCTGAGGGCTGAGGCTATCGCCATGGTCTCTGATGAAGTCGGCCACGATCTTGACGGCCATGACGCTTCTTATTTCTCATTAATTCACAATAAAAATTTCATTTGCTAATCGTTATACTGACACCCAATTCAATTTATTACACATGATCGTATCTCTGTATAACCTTGTCTCCTAATGAATAGTTTCATACGCATAAAATAGCTATCGAGCATGTGTTTCAAATGAGGAAAAGGTCACTCTAATTGTTGAGGGTTTCACTTGCTAAGTACTCAAAGTCGACCTTGAACTAATCCTTGACCAGTTGATTGAGTTCGACCGTGTAGAGTATTATTTGGTGTATAAAATGGTATTTGGAAACGTAGAAGTTCCCTACAATTTTTTGCCGCACATTGTTTGGAAAATCTCTTTTCATTCTTTTTATTAATGAGCTAGCTTTCGAATGACAACCCCCCCCCCAAAAAAAAAAAAAAAAAAAAAAAAAAAAAAAAAAACCCTACATACACCGCTAAATAGGAAAGTCTACATCATTTAGAAGGTTCTTCTAGTACTTTTCTTGTAGGAGAGACAATTATACTGACTTCTAATCAAAATCTTGCAATACACCCATTTTGACTTTTTCAATTCTGCAATTCTTGAAACTTTCATAGTACTCAAAATGGTAAGACGTAAATTCAAATATAATTTTCTTCATAATTTTCTGAAAATCAAATAATATTGTTCTCATAGCTAGTGTAATTAGGGGCGAGCACTAGAATTGAACCAAACTGATCGATTTTGGGCTGTTCTCAATTCCTAAAATTTGACATCAATGACATTCAATCCAGTTCCAGTTTTAGGTGTGGACCAAATCACTTGGACCTCCCAAATCGAACAATCATTTTTTTTTTATATAATTTTTACTATTACAAAACATTTCTTAAAAAGATGATTGGGGTGGTATGTGTAATTTCACATTTGCTTTAAGTCAAAACCCTAATTTCCCATTCTCACTGCTCAACCCCTCTCGCTCTCGCTAACGGCGCGAATGATAATCATTCTAGCCAGAAATTGATTTTTGGAAGAGAAATAGATTTTTCTATTTCTATTTCTAGATGAGTTTCTAAACAAAAATACCCGTTTGATAACGACACAAAATTTTTACTCTAAAAATAGAAATTCGTTTGATAACAACATAAAATTTCTCCCTTTCGGACGTTGGCGAGCGGCGAACAACGAACGGCGGTGGCAAATGGCGGCGACGGCAGCCGGCAACCGACAGACGGTGGTCGACGGCAACGGATGGACGAATGGTTCATAGCAAGGACCAATGATGAGAATAATTTTTATTTCTCATTTCTATTCTAGAAAATAGAAAAGTAGAAAATTTTTACTTCTGATTTATATTCCAAACTTTTTTCTCGAAACAAAAATCTATTTCAGAAATAGAAAAATTGAATAATTTTATCCAATGGATTTTTATTCCAGAAACAAGTCTAGAATAGAAAAATTGTTTCTGAAATAGAAATTTTAGTTTGTCATGCACCCCTTTATCTCATGCCTCACTTCTCAGTTTTACACTGGCACACCTCCTTCAGTCCCTCTCGCCTCCCTTCCACTCAACGTCATCTCGAGTCTCAACTCTTGTCTCCCTCTCTTACTCTTACCTGTTAGCTCGCGGACTCTCTTGCTAGTACCCTCCTCCTCTCATTCTCGCCGCCTAGTTGTCGCTCTCTTGCTCTCACCTCTCATTAGACTCACTGTAAATTGCTCCCTCTCTTGTAAATAATCTTCTCCATCCTAATTTACTGATTCTTAGTTAGGTTATCTATTTCAATGCCTTTTGAACTATTAAATTGGGATGTGTATTATAGGGAATTTTTCATTTTTGGCAATCGATGCTCCGACAATGGCCAAGCATGACTTGGTGCTTCTTCTATGTTTCCATATAAAGGGATTAATGGTATATGGTTGAGAGTGCACATGTTCATTGGTGTGGGAAGAGGCACATTTGCAATCTTGCAAGAAATAGGAAAAAAAGAGATATATAAATAAATCACTATCAATTTCAGGAGCAGGTGAGCCATTTCTTAGTTTCACAAACTGGAAACCAACTCTATTGATCCAGTTTCAGATTTCAGATTGGAAATTGATTCACTTTGAATTCAAACATCTATAGGTATAATATGCACGCTGAGATGAAGGAAGCTTTGAGAATTGGCTTGCGATGATTCAGGATCCTAGGCGACGGTGGTCGACTTCCTTGTGTGAACCTCGCACTTCACATAGCCAAATCGACGGGCCCATACGGTCAGCCTCAGTCAATTCCCATCAATTTTTCTACCGTTTCGCATCCTATTGACACCTAGACCATCTCGCCCGCCTGATGAGGACGGGAATAGGCTGGGCCCCAGTTTCTCTAGTGTGATTGATTGAAATGAGGGAGACATAACATGGGCGAAGAGAAATCGGAGGTTGTTAAATGAAGTTCCATGGATTTTAAAAAGTAATAGAACATAGTTACGCAAAGTGACTCTTGAATGTCAACTTTCACAAATCGAATTGACGTTTTAATTTTCCAGATTCACGACAATTTTCTACTTCGTTCATTTAGATGTGGATTAAATCTTCAGGTATTATTTCTTTTTCATGTATTCAAATTCTTTACTTTTTTTTACTATTTGATACGGTCTTTCCATGATAGTTTCAGCCGTAAAAATGAATGATGCAACTTTATTCACATGAAAAGCTTGTGCTCAATGAGAGAATGACTGTCTAGTTCTTCGCAATCAATGTGGGATTATGGAAATCAGCATGTCCGGTGCCATGTCAAAAAGGGGTGTCAAAAACCAAATCAAACTTAGCCGAAAAGTTTGATTTTTAACCGATTCAGTTTTTATCACCGATAAAATCAAAAAAAAAAATCATTTTATTTTTTTAAATTATTTTTTGATTTTTTATTCTTTCCTTTTCTTTTTTTTCCTTTTCTTTCTTTTTCTTCTTCTTCTTCATTAGTCGGTCGCCAGCCATGATGACGGTCTGCAACCGGCCAAAGGTGAGCCGGAGCCTCGCCATAGAAAAAGTATTACAAACTTGTGTTTGTAATTGTAGGGGACCAAACAAAAAAAAAAACAAACAAGGAAAGATACATGGGAGAGCACATAAGAAAATTTGCAGCGTCGTGACACTAGAAAACTTGGTTTGTATTGTGAAAAAATACATTATATAAATGATTACTTAAATCGCTTATAAAAATGAATGGATGAAAAATATTTTCACCATTGACGACAATGTTCAGACATAAATTATCGTCGGCAATGAAAATTTTTTCTTTTAACTAATTATTTTGTGCAATACAAACAATCCTTTTTAGAAAAATATTTTTCCACTCATCCATTTTCCACAAAACAAACGAAATCTTATTATTGCTTGTTGATGTATGGAATTCTGTAATGCAATAATGTGCACAATCTGTAATTTGTTGACACGCAAATCCATTAATCAAATTAAAATCCTGCAACAAACCCGTTTTGACTTTTTCAAGTCTAAAGTTCCTGAAATTTTCACAGAATTCATATCGATATGTAAATTCAAATATAATTTTCTGAAACTTGAATAATATTTTACACTTTGGCGCGAAATAACGCTTAGCTTATTTCATATGTTCTTTCGTTCTCCAACTTTTTAGTCTAAAAGCATAATAAGGTTCTGAATTCATAAACAAGCTGGAAGAACTCCCCATTGTCCTTATGCAGGGCCGAGAAAAATCAGTAAAGTAAAGATTCCCACATGCACAGTTTCCCAAACTAGTCTAATATTTTTCTTAAAGTAAACAACTTTTCTAGAAGCCAAAGGGATCAGCGCGTGGTCTCACGAGGTCGTCTAATCACCAAAGTCCCCCGGGTCATTTCATTACGCCCTGACTTCTGGAGGGCGAAGGAGGCCCGTGTGTAGTCCTTCCGCTCTTTCTTGTATTGGCAAAGGAACGAAATGAAACCCAAGACAAAAGCCATCAAAGCATGTGGTCAAACCTAATCGACAATGACAATGATTTTCGGACGTGTGTGGAGATAGCTGCGCACCGCGCAGGGAAGTCCACGAGAGATCGAAGAAGCATCATCCTGTGGTTGATCCTTGACCGCGTGTGGTGCGTTAGATAATCAAATGCCCAAAAATCAAGGAGATCGCCCACTTCTCATAGAAAAAGTATTTCATGTGGTGACAAAGTATATGAGACTGATAACATCATGTAATAGACCAAATTTCAAGTTTACTGTCCAAAAAATTCTAGATACATTTTGCAACGACCAATTCAATTTTGAACTTTTTTAATTTTTCAATTTAGTCATGAACATTTTTTACTAATTTAGTCTTAAACCTTTTTAATTTTGTCAATTTAATCCTAAATTTTTTAACGATTTGCTAATTTAATCTTTGTCGGTCAAAAGTGAGGACATTGAGCCCTCGCCCGGATCCAGGTAAGGGCCGCAACTTGATTTGCTCTTCAAGCGACATTTGAGATCTAAAGTCCATTTTGGATATTTATAAACAAAATCCTCTTTACGGACTCGAGATTTTGGCATCGGGGGTAATTTGCAATAAAACCTACTTCGAGGGCATTTGTAAGTTTTACATCCATTTCAGACGCATTTTGGGAAAAAAAAAAAACAAGTCAACAAAAAAAAAAATCAAATTGAAACGAAACTCAGGCCATCTGGTCGGACGTCTCGCCAAAGAGGGGGCAAAACAGAAGAAATGGCAACAAGATGTCAAAACCATGTCTAAGTATATTTAAATTCTTGGCCAACAAAGTTAGGTAATAATTAAATATAAAGAAAAATATGCAAAAAGTTGGGGATGATGTAGAAATTTTTCTCCACTTTTAATATGCAATGAATAACTCTGTCGTCTTTACCTACCAAATTCTTATATTAAGACTTTGATCATCATAGATACTTTTGCGTATATGAGGGAAAACGTTAGAATTACAAATAAATAAATCCTAGTTACCCTCTTCAATTCTCACCTCAGCTTCATAGGACAAGCCCACATTTCTAAAGTGAGTAAATTAGAAACAGCTCAAAAAACATATGTAAAAAAAGAAATTGACTTTTATCACAAATTAAACCATGGACCGTAAGCGGAAAGACATACACACCCTAATCCTCTCGTGATCCACCAAGGCTGCCATTGCCTAGGAAGTCCCAACACTCTTTGGGAGTATTCGTGTCATGTCGGACATTTTAACACATATCTAACACTTGCCTATACTCTCTAACACTAGATCAACACATGCCAAAAATCTAGCGCTTGATCAACTTTCTCGACACTCTGCGACACTCGATTTGGAATTCGGCGAGTTTCGACATGCGATTCCAACATGCAAGGTCAATTTTAAAAAAAAAAAAAATTCAATAAATGAGGGGTCAAAATATATATATATGAAATAATAAAAAATAATAAAAATAATAAATTGGGAAAGAATAAAAAACCTAGTCTTTTGTTCTTTTCTCGACTCACTTCCCGTACTATACAATTCACTCCTAAGTTTTTTTATTTTCTCTTCTAACACATCTGACCCACAAGTCCAGAATAAGAATTACTTTTTTTTTCCTCTAAGATTTATGAATTATTGAAATAAATTTGAATTTGTCGAATTGAAGTAATAAATGATATTAATAAATTGTGGATTAATATTTTTAGTGTAAATTCACTCTAGGCTTTTATTATTATATATTTATTTATGAATTTTTTATTGAAATAATTATAAAAATGAAAATATACATTTAATATATAATGGATCATAACGTATCGAAATTTTCTATTATTCGAGAAACGACGTATTGACATGTCGTGTGTTAGTGTTGGTACTACTTAGGCCATCACTAGGCACCATTCTCATCATCCTTGACAACATTGTTCACAATAGGCATCGCCAGTCTCATTCTTTGACAACATCCGACAAAGGCATCGCAAAAGTTGCAATAGAGGCAAAGCCTCATGGATCGCGCAAGGTGGTGACCCAGAGGAAGCCACGACTGTCGCAACGCTCATTTGATGTCATGATCGTGGCCCGAATGGCCGTCAAACTGATAGATAATGAAGATATCGAGATTCTAGTTTTGGAGATCCTTCATTAATTTGAGAGAATTCAAAATGCATAATTTAAAGGAAAATTACCCCGAGAAAAATTATGGTTTTGTAAGTACGGTTGGGTCAATTCGAAGTCGGGAAACGATAAATCCACGGTGCAAACTCAAATTCATATTTAAAAACAAAAAAAGAAAAAAAGCGAGAAATTCAACCGAGGTCGATTGCAGTTCGGTTCCCCAAAAATCTCCAAAACTCCGCCCAAAAGCATCTTCGTTCTGACCTTCCTTACGCGGCGTCTGCTGACGTCACTGACCTCGTACCCCCGTGGGGACCCCAACTGTAAGATCGGGCAACACGCAGCACTCCGATACGATTACACTTTGACTCCCTCAAACTCCGCGGACTCTCCATAAACAAACGAATAAACAAACACGACCGGAAACACACGTTGCCTCGCACCTTGATTCCTTCTCTCGGTTTCCCCATATATAGTCGCTCTCCGTCGGCAGCAAGCAGGAACCCGCTTTCGCTTCTCTCCAACCATCTCTGCTGTGGCTGAGCCCGCCTGCGTTAGACGGAGAGAGATAGAGAGAGATGTCGGAAACGAGCGCCGAGAGCGTCGAGGAATTAACGCTCGAGTCGACCCCGACATGGGCCGTGGCAACGGTTTGCTTCGTCCTGATATTGGTCTCCATCTTCCTCGAGCATCTGATCCATCTTCTAGCTCAGGTATACAGTCGCCTGCTTTGCCTTTCGCGCTCGGCGTTGAGCTAGTCTTCTTCAAATGTGTTTTGATTGGAGATTACATGCAGTACTTGCAGAAGGAGAGGAAAAGGGCTCTAATTCAGGCGCTCGACAAGATCAAATCTGGTGTGCTCATCTTTCTTCTGTTCTTCTCTCACTTGGGCTACTGTCTTTTTCCCTTTCTTTTTCTCTCTTTGCTGGTTTGTTGATGAAATATGTGTTTGCAGAGCTGATGCTGTTGGGGTTTATATCACTGCTCCTGACCGTGACGGAGAGGTGGATCGCCAATATCTGCATCCCGAAGAGCGTGGCCCAGACGTTCTTGCCTTGCAGCACCTGGGAATCTAGTGAGGAAGAGGAAGAAACTAAATGCCTTGAGCAGGTACATACACGTGCAGAATTGCTTCATATAGATATACGATACATTCCGCGCCGCTCTAGAGTAAGTTAAAATTTCATATCGATTGACCACGAAATTTATAATTCCGTACCACGACGGTAAATGATTAATCAGTATCAAATCAGCACGAGAGCATTGCTTGTTTCGTTCCTCGACCTCAGGGAATCTGATCATCTATGAAGGAAAAATTTTAAATACATGGCTGAAGTACTCTCTTTCCGTCTTAGCTCTCTTACTTAATACTATTGAAACGCACCCATTTTCCTCTACATGGACCTGATTTATTATTGAAGTGAAACAAGGGATCTAAAGAAAGAAGAGCATAAGCTAGACCATGTTAGCAATGAGTAAATCCTTTGTATCTAATACAAAAAGTTTCAAGATAATTTGAGAGTAAAGTTGAATCGCAAGGTCGAGTTAGCTTAAAAATATGCATTGCAAGCTATCAATCTTCTTGCATACTTCACATTTTTTCCCTTATTTCTTCATATTGATTTTTTTTTTCCTTTGTCCTTTAGGCGGGTTCATGTGATTATTGTTTGCATGTCGGTCCAAAAATGATATAAACTTAGTTTTTATTTAGTTGTTTTTAGTAAATTTTGTCGAATTGCCTTGAACAGGGGAAGGTGTCTCTTTTGTCGAGGGAAGGTGTGCGGCAATTGCAGTACTTGATCTTCGTGCTCGCCTTCTTCCATTCTCTTTCCTGCATGCTTACTTTCGCACTCGGGATGGCCAAGGTAAAATCGTCATTCATCGATCGATTTCAAATTATTTATTCTCCTTTTTAATGTGTCATTTTCCTTTTGAATCCCATACTTTCCCAAATTCAACGTGACATGAAGATTCCGTCGGCTTTAAATAATGCCAAAAAGGATGTAAACATTGTCAACGTATCGTCTTCTACTAAACAACGTGCAAAGAAATCGTATTACTAACTAGGCTATTGATCAAGTGGGTCGTCGAAATCCTACGTATAGCTCAGATGACATTCGTCATTGATTGCGCAAATTCTCGGGTTCTCTTAGAGGGCGATTTGATTAAACGGTGCTGGACCAATGAGAATGCGTCTACTATTGTTGTGAGTGGAACTTGAAGCAAAAGCAAAACGAAAAGCAAACATCTAATTTTTCCTTTTAGACTTTTGCTTTTCTTCTTTTTCGACTATCGTGTGAACAAAGCAAAATCCCGTGACGAGGAACTTTCCCTTGGGGACATTATTTTCTCTCCCTCTTTCGTTTTCATTTGTGCGGCTTTTACGAAACCTTTTTTTTTCGGTCTTCTAGATAATGCGTGTTAGTGGGAAACGTAGACTTGGGTTTGACCAATAATTGCAACTTCTTTGTTTTTTATGGTTAACTTTATTTATTTAAAAATTTATTTTATTTTAATTTTATTTTCAGATGAGGAAGTGGGAATCTTGGGAGGCAGAGACGAGGACTCTGGAGTACAAATTCTCAAACGGTACATCGTTTCGTGTCCTGCTATTCTAATTCCGTGTCGGCACCCACAAATTTTTTGGCCCACTTTCTATAACTTTAATCACCGACTTTGAGAATTTGACATCTTAGTCGTAAACTATCGACCTTCGCTCGTAGTCGTCTTTTCTTTCAATTTTTTATTTCAGTATTTTCTGAAGATCGAAATTTCGTTATTACATACCCTTTGTAAATGATTTTGGAGTAGTCCGTAGAGATTATCTTCAATATCGACCATGATAAAACTCGAGTCACCCAGCTAGATGTGCCGATATTTGGTTTACAGAGATAGCTCGGTTTAAATTAAAATTTCAGTCATTCCATCCACTTCACCTTGAAAAATTAGAACTTTGACTTGTGGTTCACTGGACGCTATGTCATTCCATTTATTTGGAAAACCTCACTAGTTAGTCACGCCACACCAGAGATTGACTGAGATGGCCCCCTCCAATACATTTATACCACGTTAGATCAAAGCCGTTGATCTCTCCCCCATCTCAAAATTTCTGAGTACCATCCACGCCGTTCACATGGGAAGTCCACCCTCAATTGATTAGTGTCATCGACCAAAAGATATTTCTCCTTGTGGTGGATAAGAATCGGTGGAATTTGATATTTTTCTCACGGGGGACACAAACAAAAATGTTAAGATTTTTGTCCAAATCTCGAGATTCTCTAGATGTAAAATAAAAAGAGAGTATTGTCAGATATAGAGCAAAAAAAAAATATAGCGTGCTCACACGGGACGTTGACACGTTAAAATAATAAACGTATCTGTGTCATGAAGCCCACTATTACTATATTACAAACGAACGGGCCAAAAAACGTGACTTATGATATATCAAATTTTTCAAAAGGAAGATTGAAGGGCTGCTTTTAATTGCCGACTCCGTTCATTTTATTGACTTGTTGTTATGTCGGCACAGACCCAAGAAGGTTCAAGCTCGTCCATCAAACATCATTCGCAAGGCGACACTTGACTTGTTGGAGCGATCAGCGTATTCTCCGTTGGCCGGTCAGTAACCAAATAAATAATTAAAAATATTCACATTTTATTCTTTAATAGTAATTTGTCACACATAAAAATAACCCTAAATCTCCTTATTTTTTTGGTCCTGGGCAGGCATGTTTTCTTCGGCAGTTTTACAATTCAGTCTCGAAAGTAGATTACATGACGCTGCGTCATGGATTTATTATGGTACATTAATGTTCAATTAAATTAATAATTACTTTAATTTGCGGAAATTGTTTTAGAAAATCCCTATTCTTAATATTGATCGTTCATCTTGATTGCAGGCCCATTTGTCCGAAGGAAGCACGTTTGACTTCCAGAAGTATATCAAAAGGGCGTTGGAAAAAGATTTTGGTGTTGTTGTAGGGATAAGGTAATTATTTTTTTATAATTAGAAATTAGTATAATACTAATTTTACTTCCTTTTTTTGTAAAATACAAATTTCTCACTTTCCTTTCCCGTGCAGCTTCTGGATTTGGATCTTCCTAGTCATTTTCATATTCTTCCACGCACATGGTAAGATGGGTAACAAAATAACTTAATAATAAAGAATAGCTCATTTTTTTTACAAATCCGCTTATGTAATTTTGGTAGTGATGCTAATGTGAGTTTAATTTTTTTCAGTGTTCTATAATTATCTATGGCTTCCCTTTATTCCACTGGTGGTAAGTAAATTTTATAATTTGATCAATTTGGGCTAAAATAAAATGAATATGGGGTTTAATTTTTCGTCTAAATTAATTTGCAGATGCTGTTGCTGGTGGGGACAAAGCTACAAGGAATAATAACAAAGATGTGCATCGATAGCAATGATAAGTCCAACATTGTGAGGGGGACTTTGCTGGTCAGACCGAGCGACCATTTCTTCTGGTTTGGGAGACCCAAATTGCTACTTCACCTCATGCACTTCATACTTTTTCAGGTAATTCATTACATGTTTTCGAATTTTCAATGAATTATGATAAAAATCTAATCTAAACCAAACGTGGCATATAGACGGGTACTTGTGACAATGTTAAATTTGAAAAAATCCATCAGGTGCATCATATAATTTGTATAAAGTTTGATGTATTTAGGCTTCCCTAGTCGAATTTGGCTCGATTACATGGCACATTCCAAACATCATGTGTATGCCAAGCTTTACATGGATAGTGTACATAACGTACCATGTTTGGTATATATATGACCAACCCAATTCTTGCAAATACCTAATAAGTAAATAATAAACAAAAGCATAACCTACTGAATAATTTCTTCTATATATTGGCAATGCTTCTAAAAATAGAATTCGTTTTGATGATAGAAGTCCCTTTTAGCTCACACTAAAACTCTCTCCTCTTGATTTTTTAGAACTCCTTCCAAGTGGCATTCTTCACATGGACTTGGGTAAGCATATAAGCAACTTATCGATTATATATATGTAATTGTATGGAAATTTATTTTTCGCTTACTGATTTCTTTAATGTTTGCTTGGAAAAACGCAGTACAAGTTTGGGTTCCGGTCTTGCTTCCACGAAAGAACAGAGGATATTATCATCGAGTTCACGATGGGAGCGTTAGTGCAATTCCTCTGTGGATATGTCACTTTGCCTCTCTATGCTTTGGTCACCCAGGTATTAACTAACCCTCGATTCCTATTATAATTGTACAAAATTAGCAAAACAAGACACGAGAATATGCACTTCAATTCGAAATATATACATTTATCGCAAAATTCACATTTAAAGCGTTCGCATACCATGCATTGTATGAAATTTATAATAAACATCAATTGTCTTACTTATGAATCCATGCGTTACCTTGAGTTTAGAAGTAAAAGAATTTTTGCATGTGTTACTGAAAACAGATGGGCACGTCCATGAGAGAAGCCGTTTTCACGGAAAACGTACGCAAGGGACTAAAGAGTTGGCGAGCCACTGCTCGGAAAAACCTCGCCCTCCGTGACCCTCACGCTGCATGCCTTTCGCTCGATGCTTCCGTCACATCGCTGGACGCTTCGGTCACGTCGCTTGATGCTTCCGTCACGTCGCTCGATGCTCATTCTCCTTCTTTCGGTCACGACGCTGCCTTCTCCATCGATCTTGACCATCCCGACCTCGAGTCATCAATCGCTCTCGAAACAGTGGACGGAGAAAATAATTCCCATCTGAAAACTGTGGAAGATCGCCGGAAGAAGGGATCTTTTGATGGTTTTGTAATCAGCTCGACGACGACGTGATTGAAAGTCAGATTGGAAGAGGTTATTGAGCTTAAAATCAGTTCTAGTGATCGGAGGAGAGATTAGTACAATGGTTGTCTTGCTCTACTCATGAAATTACTAGATAAGGGAAGTCGATGCACAGCCATATGCCGGAGCTTGGACAGATTCCGGCACCGATGATTGATTTTGGAGAAGAGTGGAAGGATCGGGCATTAAATTTGCCATGCTCATTTTCTCTCTAGAATTGCCACTACTATACGTCAGTTTGATGTAAATTTTATTTGTTGATATATGAATATATTAGTAGTGACATAGTTGATAATTCATTTCTCTTCCTTTTCTTTTTGAATTTGGTCCAAGAATGCACAAAAAAGAACTATTGAGAAAACATTCTCTAAGTAATTTTGAATATTGACAAAGCTTAACCTGAGAAAAACTTTGATTCTGATGGTAAGTATTTTTTAGGTGTAAAGTCTTACGGGAAATAATCGGACGATATCAATTAGAATTAGAGTTGTAGCTTAATTATTTCCTTCATTATTTGTTCTGACAAACGACTAGGAAAGAGGCCATATACTCTTCCTTCATAATTTGTTCTGACAAACGACTAGGAAGGAGGCCATATACTCGTGCAATGGCTAATGGCAATCGGTTGGATTTCCTAGCTTATTCATAAAGAGTTCCGAAACGAAAGTCTTCCGAATATCTCTTGAAGATTTGACTTTCCTAAAATAGTTGACTTGAGGCGAAACGTTCTTTCCAAGTTGAAACACTTGGCTTATGGAAATCCAAACTTCTGTATGGGTGGTATAATCTATGGGAAGCATCATCCTTGACAATTTTGAAGCAATCAAACCTTCTAAGCAAGATCTAGGCCAATGGGTAGATTGACTGGAAAGTTCTCCTAGAGATATGTCGAACAGTTAGCTTGGATTGGGAGGAGCATAAGAGGAGGTCTCGAAGCTGAAAGGATTATCGCATTGAGGAGAATCGAAGCTTTTAATTCCAAAGTCTAAATAGTTTTTATGATCTTATACTTTTGTCTCTATGAGCGACATTGTGTAACATTTTAGAGGTTAAGAGTGTGTGAGGAGTTATTCACACGAGCTTGAGTATTCACTACACAGATCTTGTAACCTCTGATGGGTTCTTCATAGTGGAATCTAGCTAATAGGTTGTAAGCGTGGGAAAGTAAACGTATGCTTACAAAAACCAAATCACTATAATCACTTGTGTGCAATTCTTTATCCATTACTCTCTTTACTATTATTAGTGATAGAATCGCATACCGGTAAGATCTAATCACTACATTTTCCTTCACCAGAAGTTGTTCAATTGCAATATTAAATTAAATTCTTTTTTATTTCCACAGAATCACCTATTCACCCCCTCTAGGTGATAATTTTAGTTATAACAATTGGTATCAAACCACGATTACTCTTTATAGAAGTGTTTTATTACTTCTAAGTTAACGATTTTCCTATGGCTAGTAATATTGCACCAAGACTAATAGAAGGATAAAGTGATACAAGGTCTCCATATTTCAATGAAAAAGACTACAACATCTGGAAGAACAAGATGAAAGCATTTATCAGATCCAAGGATCCCTTAGAGTGGGGCGTTGTTCTGAAAGACATAAGTCCTAAAACTTCTTCGACCGAAGAAGAAGGAAAAAGGCAAAAGTCTTAGACTCATTTTATGTGGACATCAAAAAAAAGAGAAGCATTAGATGCTAAATCAGTTTATTCCTCATACTGCACATTATCTCCTTCTGAATATAATCGAATTTCCTCATGTGAATCAATGAAAGAAATTTAGGAAGGTTGCAAGTGATGTATGAAGGAACTAATAGGGTCAAGGAGAAGAAAATATACATTCTTCTCTAGCAATACTAAGCCTTCAAGATGAAACCTAAAGAATCCATAACTGACATGTTCGGCAGATTTACTAATATTGTCAATGGACTAATGTATCAATGGCTTGTATCAATCCTTATGAAAGTGAACAAGATTCTTCAAGCACTGTCAAAGGAGTGGAACAATGTTAAGATGTCTATTCAAGAAACTCAAAGAATATCACCTCTCTCTATAAACTCGTGGGAACACTCCAATCCTATAAAAAGAACGTTTGAACAATGAAGACACCAAAGTAAGAAATCAATAGCTTAAAAATCTAGTCTTGACTCTGATGATTCAAATTCAGACAATGACAATGAAGACGACGAGGAAATTGTGCTTATAGTGAAAAAGCTTCAAAAAAATGGCCAAAAAAGGAATGAAAGAAGTTTAAAGGAAAAAGACCCTTCAAATCATCTAAGCAAAAGAGAAGCTTCAATGATAGAGACAAAAATAGAGATGTTGTCTATTCCGAGTGCAAGAAGCGAGGACACATCAAGCCCAATTGTCCATTTCTGAAGAAAAGAAAGAACAAGTATGAAAAGACAAAAAAACACTACAAGCCAAAACTTGGAGAGACGCTAAGTGCAAAGAAAGCTATAAAGACTATGCTAATATCTGTTTGATGGCAAAATCTAATTCTGAGAAAGAAATTGAGGTAAATAATTTTGATATTCTTGTTGACTTATCTAATTACATAGATGAAGTATTTACTAATTACAAGGCTACGCTTAGAAAATTCTCAGAATTGAAGAAGGAAAATTCAAAATTGAGATAGGATTCTTTCCAAAAAGAGAAGATTGAGTGTCTTGAAAAAGATCTTTTTCAGGCAAAAGAAAAACATGATTCTATTTTTTTTAAATGATCTTTTGAAAAAGGAAATTGTGGATGTTACAAAAAGGTTTTCAGTTGGTTCAAAAATTTTGGAACATGTTTTGTCCATTCAAATCCCATATTACAACAAATTGGGACTTGGATGTAAAAAAAAAAACAAAAAATGATGTTGAAAATGATTTTCTAAAACACAGAGAGGAAGAAGCAAAAACCTCCGAGAATCTTTTAAGAAAATAATTTTAGAAAACAATTTATAAAACATGTTGATCAAAACCTTCTTAAATGATCAATCTGCGACAGCCATGATCATTTTGAAAATGATTATTCAAAAGGTTGGAAGCCAATTCGGAGAAATTTTCTAAACATGGCTAATCCTTCTAACCAAAGAGGACCTAGACAAATATGGGTACCAAAGAAAACTTGAACTTGTTTTGATTTTTGAAGGTACCAAAGAAGAAGAAAAACAAGTGGTACTTTGATAGTGATTGCTCAAGACACATGACTAGTGATTCAAGTAAGTTCATTGAACTCACAAGATTTAATAGTGGAAGCATATCCTTTGGAGGGAACAATAAAGGAAAGATTATTGGCAAAGGAACAGTTGAGATTGGTAACTTGACTATAAGAAATGTATCTCTTGTCAAAGGTCTGAACTATAATCTCATACGCATCAGCCAATTATGTGACATTGGCTACAAGATCTGCTTTCAAGAAGACAAATGATTAGGCATAAGCAAAGATCTGAACAGTCTTTTACTAGAAAAAGACATGGAAATATCTACCTATTGGATATAATAGAATGTCTAATATCAATCAAAGACGAATCAGAGCTCTGGTACAAGAAGCTTGGGCACATAAGTACTAAGCAAATGTCGAAACTCTCCTCAAAGAGACTGGTATGAGGATTAGCGGATCTAGAGTTTGAAAGATCTAAAGTATGCTCAATATGTGCTCTCGGTAAATAGGTGAGAAGTTCTTTCAAACCCATCAATTATGTTAGTACTAACCAAGCTTTGTAGCTTCTCCATGTGGACATCTTTGGATCTATAAGAACATAGAGTCTGAGAGGTAAAAGGTACTGCTTGATAATAGTTGATGATAACACAAGGTACATGTGGGTTTTCTTTATAGCACACAAGCATGAAGCATTTTCTTTTTTTCTCAAAATTTACAAAAAGAATTCAAAATGAAAAAGGATATTCAATTTCTTGCATCAAAACAGATCATGGGGGAGAGTTCGAAAACCAAAGCTTCATAAACTTTTGTGAAGAAAGTGGTTTTGAGCATTAATTTTCTCTCTATATACCTGAGCAAAACGGTATAGTAGAGAGAAAAAATAGGTCATTGCAAAAAATGGCAAGAACCCTTCTTATTGAAAGTAAAATTGCATCACATTTTTGGGCAAGCACCATTTCAACAACATGCTAATTATCAACCAATCTCAGACCTTCTTTAGGGGAAAAAAAAAAAAAAGAACCCTAGGAGCTTTACAAAGGTAGGAAACCAAACATTTCATTAAAGATCATATGAAGATATATTTCTGGAGTACTCAACCACAAGTAAGGCTTTCAGGGTTTACAATAAAAGATCTCACATAGTGGAGGAGTCTGATCAAGGAGAGCAACAATCTAAAGCAATTCAAGAACAAGAAGAAATCAAGGAATCAGAAATCAAATGAACAGCCTCAGTCGGCGGAAGAGTCTAAGAAGCACAACAGTAAGAAACTCACAACGTCTGATGACAGATTCAACAAAAACTGGAAGCACAAGTCAAGCCATCTAAAGGATCTCATCATCGGAGACATCAATGATAAGATCAAAATGAGATCAACATTAAAAGAAGCTGCCAATACTCTAGCACTCATTTCAGAGATTGAACTAAGAAATACCGAGGAAGCTTTGTTAGATGAACACTGGATCCTGGCAATGCAGGAGGGACTTCAACAATTCCTAAGAAATGAAGTATGAGAATTGGTTACTGGACCAAAATACTATCCTGTGATATGAACAAAATGGGCGTACAGGAACAAGCTAAATGATCAGGGAAAATTCACGAGAAACAAAGCAGGATTGGTCGCCAAAGGCTACTTGTAGGAAGAAGGAATCAACTACGGTGAAATTTACGCGCCAATAGCAAGGTTAAAAGTTATTAGACTTCTACTCACTTACACTTGTTTCCATGGTTCTAGACTTTTCCACGTGAAGGTGAAGAGGGCTTTCCTAAATGGATTTATCAAAGTAAAGGTGTTCGTAGAACAATCTTCAAGTTTTGAAGAACCAAGAAAATCTTATCACGTCTATAGATTAAAGAAAGCCATGTACAGTCTGAAGCAAGCTCCTCGAGCTTAGTATGAGAGGCTAACAAATTTCCTCATTCAAAATGGTTTTGAAAAAGGTAATGTTGATACTACTTTGTTTATAAGGAAAGAATGTAAGGAAAACTTATTAGTACAAATCTATGTCAGCGGTATTATTTTTGGGTCTTCTAACGAAAATCTTTGCAAGAATTTTGCTAAGTTAACGCAAAATGAGTTTGAGATGAGTATGATGGGAAAATTAAATTTTTTTCCTTGGATTGCAAATCAAATGAATGGAAGAAGGAACTTTCATTTTCCAAAAAAAGTATGGAAAAGAGCTTGTAAAGAAATTCCACATGGAAAAATTGAAGTGAATGGAGACTCTTATGTCTTACTCTTCAAAGCTCGACAAAGATGAAAATGGAAAAAAGGTTAATCAGAAGCTGTACAGAAGCATAATCGACTCCTTATTTTATCTCACAGCATCAAGACCTGATATTCTTTTTTATGTATGTATGTGCGATAGATTTCAATAAGACCCTAGGGAATCTCATCTATCTATAGTAAAAAGGATTATCAAGTACATTAATACTTACTCCTTTCTAGGACTCTAATATCCTAAGAAATTAGAATTTATATTATTTGGGTATTCCGATGCTAATTTTGTAGGATGTAAGATAGACGAGAAAAGTACTTCCAAAACTTGTCAGTTGTTGGGTAGTATAGTATGCTTATACATGGTTCTCTAAAAAGCAATCAACGGTAGCTTTATCAACCATTGAAGCTGAGTATGCTGCATTAGGAAGCTGTTGCACCCAAATTCTTTGGATAAAGCAACAGCTGAAGGACTATGGAGTCATGGATTCGAATACAACAATCAAATGTGATAATACAAGTGCTATCAACGCGAAAAATCCAATCTTACACTCTAAAGCCCAGCACATTGAAATCAAACATCATTTCCTACATGATCATATCAACAACGGTGAAGTAAACGTTTAGTTTATTGCTTCTCAAAATCAGTTAGTTGATATTTTTATTTGAATAATTATTTTAGAAATTAATTGCATAATATACTTTTCTTGGAATTTGTTTGAATTATTTTCTAAAAACTATTTTATGTTTCCTCCTTAAAAATCAGATTTTTTTGGAAATTGCTTTTTCTTTTAAATCATGTCGTTTCATCTCCCTTAAAAATCCTTCCTTTTCATTCTCTTTCATTCTTCTTCGTCATCCTCTGAGAACTTCCTCTGCAAAACCCCTCAACACTTCTTTCTTTTGACAAAAGATCGAAACTTTCTTCTATTCTCATAACCATGGCCCCAAAATATACACCCTGTTGGAGAAAACTTCCTTACATGTTTTGAAGCTGACAAAACGTTTCCATCAGTCTGGTCTGAAGACATGTAGACTCTGTCGTCAAAGTCTGAAGACCGCCGACCACCGTACTCAAGATTCAAAGTCTACCCTCATTGACAGTTTCTAGACCGTCGAAGAAGACTTATCCCGAGTTGAGTATTTCTTTAAGGATTCGATTCTATCGATCAAGAAGATCTCTCGGAGTTACCACTTCAAGATCTGTTATTCGTATTCGAGTAATCTAGATCCTCTTGATCCGCGAATTATACTTGGAAGGTTCTACTTATGGAAACCGAGATCTTGATTATATGGGCGAGCAGGATTGATGGGCTATCGTCATTTTCCTTGAATAGCTCGAGATCTCTCTAATTGATTCTGTCCAACGGGTTGATTGGAAGAACTTCTTTGGAAGGTGCCAACGGTATTGAAGGCATAAAGCAGTATATAAGGGAGACATTCAAGTTGTTCAAGAGTGCCCGATAGAAAATTTTCAAAGTCCGAATCTCCTTGTTCTTTTGCGATCTTATTCGTCGAGCTATACTTGTAATCAAAAGAGAGACTTAATTTTTGTGAGACCTTGAGGAAGTGTAGTAGAGTCTCTACACTGTGGAATCAAGGACATGAGACTGTAAATTCTCCTTTTGATTCTTAGTGAAATCCAGCCGATGGGCTGTCAGTGCGGGAGAGTGGACGTAGGCTTGGTTTAAGCCGAACCACTATAAACTTGGAGTCTTGATTCTCTATCCCTAATCCTTTCACTTTATATCGCATCTTCATACGTCTATTATTGCTTTCAATCTCTTAGTCTATCAATCGATAAAAATTAATCTATCTTGTTACGATTAGCAAAAATCATTTTGATCACCTATTCACCCCCTTTAGGTGCTCGTACTAGTTCTTTCAATTGGTATCAGAGCTTGTGTACTCAATTATTTGAAGTGTTTTTACTTCTGAGTTAATGATCTATGGCTAGTATGTTGCCTACAGGGTTGGTTTAAGGTCAAAGCAACACCAAACCTCCGTACTTTGATGGAAAAGACTATAGCATATGGAAAAACAAGATGAAAGCATTCCTAAGATCGAAAGATCCCTTGGAATGGGAAGAAGTAGAGAAAGGAATCATTCCTACTGCTGCATCAGCATCAGAGAGAGGAAAAGAAGTTGTTGTTCCTATCAAGATGACACAAGAAGAAATAACCAAGATACAAGCTCTTGATGCTAAAGCTATTTACTCTTTATATTGTGCTTTATCTCCTACTGAGTATAACAGAATATCCTCTTGTGAAACAACAAAAGAAGTCTGGGATAGGCTGCACATTACCTATGAAGGAACTGATCGAGTGAAAGAGACAAGGATCAATATTCTCTTGGGACAATATGAAGTCTTCAAAATGAGATTAGGAGAATCAATCACTTATATGTTTAGCCGTTTTACTGAAATTGTGAATGGTCTAGAATATAAGGGACATCCAATCTCAGGACAAATGAAGGTCAACAAACTGCTGCGTGGACTCTCTAAGGACTGGAATTATATAAAGACTTCAATAAGGGAAACACAAAGGATTGCACCATTTTCTGTAGACGAATTGATTGGAACACTTCAGTCTTACGAAGTGGAGCACACCAACGATGATGAAAACTCCAAAGGTAAGAAGTCTATTGCTTTAAAGTCTAACGATTATTCTGATGCTATAGACTCCGAAGAAGATTTAGATGATGAAGAACTGGCACTTATGATAAAGAGGTTCAGAAAGCTGAACAAAAAGGGAAGAAAATTCAATTGGAAGAGACAAAGTACTCAAAGATTTTAGAACAAATCAACTGAAGATGATGATTCCAACAAAGACGTGACTTGCTTTGAATGTAAGAAAAAGGGACACATCAGACCCAACTGTCCTTTATTAAAGAAAATGAAAGGAAAGACCGAGAAATACGAAAGGCTCTCAAAGCAGAAACATGGAGTGATACTGAGTGTGAAGAAAGTGATGATGATTATGCCAACATCTGTTTAATGGCAAAATCGGATTCAGACTCAAACCTCGAGATAGATACAGACTCAGACTCAGACTCAGACAGTGAAATTGAGGTAAGTAATCTAAAAATTCCTGTTAAAGTCTCGAAATATATTGATGAACTATGTCTTAGCCTCAAAACCTCTCTTAAGAGGATCTCCGAATTAAAAAGGGAGAATTCTACTTTGAGGCAACAGGAAAAATCTTGGAAAGAAAAATTTGAAAATTTAGATAAAGACTTTATCATTTTAAAAGAAAACTCAGACTCTCTTTCAAAAGAAAACATCCATTTAAAAAATGACATTTCAAGCATTTCAAAGAAGTTTTCAGTAGGATCTGAGAAATTAGAAAAGATTCTTTCAGTACAAAGACCTTACTTTAACAAATCAGGCTTGGGAATGACTGCTGAAACAATTCCTCTAATTGATTTTCCAAAGGTAAAGGAAATAATCAAACAAAGACCTACGAAAGCTGTTTATAAAAATCATTTTCAAAAAGTCTTTGTAAAACCTATTGGCCGAAATGCTCTCAAATGTTCAAAGTGTCAAAGCTCAGAACACTTTGAGAAAGAATGCCCTATGGTTTGGAGACATGTTAAAAGAGATTGGGCAAAGACTGTTTATTGTACTAACTCCACTGGACCCAAGAAGATGTGGGTACCAAAGAAAGCTTGAATTTTCTCTTAATTGCAGGTCACTATCAAAAGGAAGATCAAATGGTATTTGGATAGTGGCTGCTCAAGACAGATGACAGGAGATTCAAGTTGCTTTATAAAACTTGTCCAAATAGATGGAGGGAAAGTTTCTTTTGGTGGTAACAGCAAAGGAAGGATTATTGATCGCAGAACAGTAAAAATTGGAAGTCTAACAATCAATAATGTCTCCTTGGTGGAAGGATTGAATTACAATCTACTCAGCATAAGCCAATTGTGCGATCAATCGGATTCAAGATCAACTTCCGGGAAGGAATATATTCAGGAACCAAAAGACTTCTCTCAATCTTTTACTCGGGCGTAGACATGGAAATATCTATCTTCTGGATGTGAATCAAGAAAGATCACAATGCTTAATATCAGTATAAGATGAAGCAAATCTATGGCACCGAAAGCTTGGCCATATAAACATGAAGCAAATTGCCAAAATCTCCTCCAAAAAGCTTGTTCGAGGACTACCCAATCTCAACTACCAAAAGTCTGACTTATGCACACCATGTGTATTGGGAAAACAGGTTAGAAATTCCTTTAAACCAATAAATCAAGTTTCCACTAATCGTGTACTGCAGCTCTTGCATATGGATCTCTTTGGACCAACAAGAACTCAAAGCATTGGTGGAAAAAGGTTTTGCCTAGCAATAGTTGATGATTTTTCACGATTTACTTGGGTCTACTTTCTTGCAAGTAAGTCTGAGACTTTCTCTCATTTTTCTAAATTTGCTAAGAAAGTGCAGAATGAAAAAAGTTGTACTATTTCAAGTATTCGTACAGATCATGGAGGTGAGTTTGAAAATCAAGACTTTGCTAAATTTTGTGATAAATCTGGTTTTCAGCATAAATTCTCCTTCCCATACACACCAGAACAAAATGGGGTTGTGGAAATGAAGAATAGATCTTTACAAGAAATGGCAATGACTCTTTTAATTGAAAGTAATATTTCTTCACGTTTTTGGGCTGAAACTGTTTCTACATCCTGTTATATTATTAACAGAGTATTTTTAAGGTCAATTCTTGAGAAAACTCCTTATGAGCTTTTCAAAGGAAAGAAGCCAATTGTTTCGTATTTTCAAGTATGCTTTATTCTAAAAAATGCAAATGATCGAGTTGGTAAGTTTGAAGAAAAATCGGACGAAGGATTCTTTCTTGGATACTCAACTTCAAGCAAAGCTTACAGAGTATTCAACAAGAAGACTCAGACTGTGGAAGAATCAATGAACGTTAAATTTCAAGACTCTCCACAAATTCAACCAATTCAGACTGAAGAATCTGAACCTGCTCCAAACTCTACAAGGTCTACCTCCCCTGAAATAGTTCTGATCCCAGTAGAAGAACAACGAATTGATGTTGAAGGATTAAGAAAAAGATCAACAACCTGTCAGACTGTCTAGTAACTGGAAGCACAAGTCTAGTCATCCCGAAGAACTCATTATTGGTGATATTAATGAGGGGATTCATACCATATCCAAAAGGCAAGAAGAGTCTAGTGCTGTGGCACTTGTTTCTGAAATAGAACCCAAAAATATAGAAGAAGCCTTAGCTGACGAAAGCTGGATTGAAGCAACGCAAGAAGAACTCAGATAATTCAGCATCAATGATGTTTGGGAATTAACTCCTAGACCAAAAGGTAAATCTATCATTAGAGCTAAATGGGTTTTCAGGAACAAAGTGGATGAAAAAGGAAAAGTGACAAGAAACAAGGCAAGACTCATGGCTAAAGGATATACGCAGGAAGAAGGGACAGACTATGACGAGACTTATGCTCCTGTAGCAAGGTTAGAAGCAATTAGATTATTACTTGCTTTTACTTGCTATAAGAATTTCAGGTTATTCCAAATGGACGTCAAAAGTGCATTCCTGAATGGATTTATTCAAGAAGAAGTCTATGTGGAACAACCTCCTGGATTTGAAGATCCAAAGAAACCAGACTATGTGTTCAGACTGAAAAAGGCCCTATATGGATTAAAACAAGCTCCTCAAGCTTGGTACAAAAGGTTAAGTAACTTTTTAATTCAAAGTGGTTTCATTAAAGGTAAAGTAGACACTACCTTATTCATCAAAAGGGAAGGTAAAAATTTTTTACTTGTTCAAATATATGTTGATGACATTATTTTTGGATCACCTAACGAAAGTCTGTGCAAGAAATTTTCTAAGTCTATGCAGGATGAATTCGAGATGAGTATGATGGGTGAACTATCCTTCTTTCTTGCTTACAAGTGAAACAACTAAGAGAAGGAATTTTCATTCATCAAGAGAAATATGCAAAAGAACTTGTTAAAAAATTCGGACTGGAAAATTGCAAAAAGATTGATATACCAATGTCAAGTTCGCTGAAGCTAGACAAAGATGAAGGAGGGAAGAAAGTCGACCAAAAATTATATAGGAGAATTATTGGTTCACTTCTTTATCTTACTGTGTCTAGACCTGACATTATATTTAGTGTTTGCATTTGTGCTAAATTTCAATCATATCCCAAAGAATCACATCTAAGCGCAGCAAAACGCATCATCAAATATGTTGTAACTACTGCTGATCTTGGTCTATGGTATCCCAAGGAAGGAGACTTTTTTCTCCTTGGCTATTCAGACGCAGATCTTGTAGGATGCAGAGTTGATAGAAAGAGCACATCCTGCACTTGTCAATTACTTGGTAACAAAGCAGTATCTTGGTTTTCAAGGAAGCAAAGTACCGTAGCACTTTCAACAGCAGAAGCAGAATATGTAGCTCTTGGAAGCTGTTGTTCTCAAATACTATGGATAAAACAAAAAAATACGAGACTTTGGCATCGAAGACTCTTGCACCGAGATCAAATGCGACAACACCAGTGCAATTAATCTCACAAAGAATCCAATTCTTCATTCAAGAGCATAGCATATAGAGATTAAACATCATTTTATTAGAGATCATGTGCAAAGTGGAGAAGTCCTGGTACAGTTTATCGACTCAAAGAATCAACTAGCAGACATATTCATAAAGCCGCTTGAGAAAAGCTCATTTGAGTCTATACGTTCAAGACTCAATATCTTATCTCTTAAAGACTGAAGAAGTTCAGACTCAGAGACAAAAGTCTAAAGACATTTAGACTCAGAAGATCAAGATTCACAACTGTAAGTTATTTTTAGAAGTTTATCTCATGGATAAAATCTCGAAAATGTACGTTCATCGATTAATCGAGTAATTGATTGATGTTATCTTCCCAAGTTTTCGTAATTATTGCAATCATTCCTTTTCGAAAAAGATGGTACTTTTTGAAATAATATTTATCTATTTATCTTTTCAAAAAGGCAGTTATTTTTTTAAAAGACATTTTTTTATTTTTCCTTTTACGGCGATTCGTATACCCCATTTCGATCGCCTTATTTACTGTTCGTTTTCCTCTTCGTAAACCCTAGAAGCACAAAACTTTACTTTCTTACTGTTACTCTCTAGTTTATTCCTCAAAGCTTAAATCTTTCTCGCGAATCGAGTTTGGAATCTCTCAAAGACTGTGATAATGGCTTCCGAAAGAAAGTCCTCAAGAACAACAAGCAAGGGACCACAACATATGCGTGAGGGTCCTACGCATTTTGATCTCACCAAGGAAGAAGAATCTCCAAGGCAACAGCAGAGCCCACGACATTCTCAATCGAGCCTTTCTCCACAGTCTAGACCACAGAACGTTCAGCAACAACAAGAAGAAATCATTGAGGATGCCGAACCTGTAAGGACTCTAAAGCCTGCTTTTGTTTTCAAACTGTACACTGCTTTAAAGGAATGAGGTTCTGCATTGAATTTCATTGATGAATTTTTTAAAGAGAAAGGATATCAAAATGAAACTCATTTTTGCGAACGATGGAACGTTTGGGAATTGCTCCTGAGGGGTCGGCAGATCGAGCATTTGCGAATGTTCCAAGTGATCCACGCATTGGAGGTTTTAGTCAGCTTGATGGAAATGATGATGATAAAATGTACACTCATTTTAAGCCTAGAATGGGTGTTGCAGCAAATTTTCGAAGCAAAAGGACTGAGTTATTTCGCTCGGAAGAACACAAGCGACTTTATTCTAAGTTGCTAAAGCGAGGGGTAATCAACCCAAGAAGTGTGGACTTTGATTTCCTTGACTCTCTCGAATGTGAAGCTGAGAGAGAAATTCACTCTTCTTCAACTTGAACAATTTTGCTCTGAATCAACGGTGGCTTATCCAGAACTTACTGCATACTTCTATTCTAATCTAAGTTTCTTGGATGCGAATAGATTCTCTTTTAGTGTTCGAGAACAGGATTATATCGTTGATATGGACACATTGGCGGATGTGATTGGAGTAGAGCGAGGGGCATTTCAATCAATTAGTGTGTCTGTTGGTCGTGCGACGGTAGAGCTTATTCGAGATGGAAAGGCAGAAGGACGAATTTCGTACTTGAGGATGAATGCCTCAAATATTTTGCTTCACAAGATCGTGATCAACTGTCTTAGACCCAAATCAACTTCGAAGACTGATGTCTCCAACTCAGAAGCAAAATTGATGTATGCTATCAATGCTGGCAAAAAGTTCTCTTTGCCGCACACTATCTTGTTTCACATGTACAGATCTATGCCAAAGGACAAGGGTCAACTTCCTTATTCTGCACTTGTTACTAAGCTGTTCAAACATCTTAATATTCAACCTCCCAAAATTCTGTGTGTTCGAACCTGTGATCAAATGGTGGTGGGACTAAAGATGGTTTCCAAAATGCAACTGAAGGAGCTGAACAAGGCTTTGGAGCGATTTAAGGAGAAAACCCCTGTCAAGACTCATCAAGCCTCTATGTCTGCAAAAAGGAAAGGGAAGGAGCCAATGACAACTCCATCCAAGAAAAGAAGAGCACTCATCTTGGAGGATAAAGAAGATGATGATGATCTCATCATATCAGCTCTTGCCTTGAGGAACCTTCAACATTTTGTTCCAGAGACAGAGGAGAGACAGGATCAACAGAGAAGAAACAGAGCAGCGAAATGAAGAAAGGGAATCGATGAGGAAAGAAGTAGAGGAAGAAAGAATTCAAGAAAAAGAGGGCAAAGGAGAACAAGCGGAGTCAGAGCATGAAGAGTACTTCTCTCCACCCGAAGGCACCGAAACAAATGGGAGCCGCGAGAAAAGAGGTATTTCTTCAATTGCTTTTCCTAGTGAAGATGTTAGTTGTTCACCTGCAAATCCAGAAGATGTATATGCCACTCAATTTCCTGAGGAAGATCATGAGGTTTCATCTCCTAATCTGGGTGATCATGCTGAAATGTCATCATCTGCACATACTTCTCAAACTGATCATGCCAAAGCAAGCACTCAGACTGATAATTCGGCAGACTTTCGAAAAGTGGTTGAAATTCTTATGGAGATGCGAGGCCAAATTTATGCCCCGGGATGCGAAGTTCGAACTTGCGAATGCGGGACAATCCTCTTCAGTTTCTCTACATGATCAAATCCATGCCCATTCTCTTCAAGTTCAAGCAAATGCCAAGGGTGAAGAAGTGGCTCAATTGAATGAGGATTTGAAAAGGCTAGAAGGAATTGTTCAGTCGATAGGAGATTTCCAGCTTGTTCACATTCAAAGACAATCTTAATTTTATTCTCTTTTTCTCTCTACCTTTTTAATGTTGACAAAAAGGGGGAGAAGCTGAAGTGCAAATTTGACTTATTTGACTTTGACTTTGGTTTGATTTTTGTTGATTTTTGTTTGGACTTTACTTTTGTTTTGGTTGTTTGGTTATGACTTTGGTTGTGACTGGTTTGGACTGATTTGGATTACTTAAATGCTTGCTTTCAGTATTCTAAGCATGCTGATATTCATGGCAAAGATAATTGTTTTATAGGACTAAATCTTTTCCTGTGAATGCAGATTCGATAATATCTTTATACTAACTCATTTATCTTTTATGAGATATCCATGTCTGCTTAAAGTATTGTTTTGCAAGTCATAAGTATCCAAATCTGCGGGAAAATTTTGTCACCATCAAAAAGGGGGAGATTGTTGGAGAAAACTTCCTTACATGTTTTGAAGTTGACAAAACGTTTCCATCAGTCTGGTTTAAAGACATGCAGACTCTATCGTCAAAGTTTGAAGACCGCCAGACCACCAGAGTCAAGATTCAAAGTCTACCCTCATTGATAGTTTCTAGACCGTCGAAGAAGACTTATCATGAGTTGAGTATTTCTTTAAGGATTCGATTCTATCGACTGAAGAAGATCTCTCGGCTGGAGTTAGCACTTCAAGATCTGTTATTCATATTCGAGTAATCTAGATCCTCTTGATCCGCAAATTATACTTGGAAGGTTCTACTTATGGAAACCGATATCCTGATTGTGTGGGCGAGCAAGATTGATGGGCTATCGTCATTTTCCTTGAATAGCTCGAGGTCTCTCTAATTGATTCTGTCCAACGGGTTGATTGGAAGAACTTCTTTGGAAGGTGCCAACGGTATTGAAGGCATAAAGAAGTATATAAGGGAGACATTCAAGTTGTTCAAGAGTGCCCGATAGAAAAAATTCAAAGTCTGAATCTCCTTGTTCTTTTGCGATCTTATTCATCGAGCTATATTTGTAATCAAAAGAGAGAGACTTAATTTTTGTGAGACCTTGAGGAAGTGTAGTAGAGTCTCTACACTATGGAATCAAGGACGTGAGACTATAAATTCTCCTTTTGATTCTTAGTGAAATCCAGCCGGTGGGCTGTCAGTGCGGGAGAGTGGACGTAGGCTTGGTTGAAGCCGAACCACTATAAACTTGGAGTCTTGATTCTCTATCCCTAATCCTTTTACTTTATATCGCATCTTCATACGTCTATTATTGCTTTCAATCTCTTAGTCTATCAATCGATAAAAATTAATCTATCTTGTTACGATTAGCAAAAATCTTTTTGATCACCTATTCACCCCCCTCTAGGTGCTCGTACTAGTTCTTTCACACCCAAGTCGAAGCCCAGGCCTTCTGCATCATGGAGATCAAATCATATTGTGAGTATACAGTCCAAAGTGAGAGAAAGCACTGAGTTCTTCGACTTGTCCAACTCTTTTAACAACATTGAAGGTACGCCCAAAAAAGAAACTTCTTTTGAGTACTCACAGTTAATATCCATTTTTGCGACTCTCAAAGATTTGGGAACTAGTGAAGAAGTTATCCCTAGATTATTGGCTAAGTATGGTTTCAAAAATGAGAAAGTGTTTGAGTTATGTTTGTGAAACCCATCAGTAGCATGCTCCTATGAGCACTAGCGACTCGAGTGGTGTGAAATTTCGAAAAGGAAAGAAAAAGTGGCTAAAACATCGGCTTCTAAGAAAAGGGCTGATGGTGATGGTAGAAGAGGAGACAATGATAAAAAGTTGTACGCGAATTTCAAAAAAAGAATTACTGGTTATGCCTAAGAAGTTGATCAGTTCCGTGGAACAGTAGCAATACTTCAAAATTATACTGAATAGAGAAGTAATATATCAAAGGATTGTCGATTGTGACTTCTTCGAATCATCTGGTATTTAGATCTAACAACTCTTTGATGAACATCTATTAACTGATCTCTGTGTTACATAATTTCCAACTTATCCAACACTGACCACTTATTTCTACTCAACTCTCTCGTTTTATTATGTTGATACAATTGAGTTCATAGTGTTTGATAAGCCTTATCTAATCCAAACCTAGGATTTAGCAAAAATCTTAGGAGTTAAGTATTCAAACTTTGAGGCAATCAATATTGATCCATATATTGCTTATAAACTTCTCTCTGGAATTCCCAACTTTACTAGAGATGATAAGTCTCATGTCTCTCATCATTTATTTCCTCTGAAGCAAATTGTTCTTCACAAGATTGTCATCAACTGTTTGAGGCTTAAGGGATCTTCAAATACTGATGTCTCTCGTTATGAGGCCAAGCTCATTTGGGCAATTTTGAATGGTCGTTCATTTTCTGTTGGAACTATTTTGAAGAACAAGGTTTGAAGAACAAGGTTCAGTTACCTTATGGCTCTCTAATCACAAAAATTTTCTATCATCTGGATATTGAAATTCCAAGGAAGCTAAGTAATATACAACTGCCTCTAATGAACGTGGACAAACAGATGATGAGGAAAATGAGTTTCAAGCACACTGTGAAAGGGTGGAAAAATATGAAAGGCAAACTTCTAAAGGTGGATCTAGATGACAATACACCCAATCCCTCTTCTCGCCCCACCAAGAGAAGGATGACTATTGTTCAGAGACAGAGTTCGCAAGCCTTTTTATAGAGATTTAATGAAGAATTCCTAAATGAGTTAGATGAAGATACCGATGACCTAGATAGCATAATAGATTCATAATAGCCTAAATATGATGATGATGTTGATGAATGAAATGAAGCTGAGGGAGAAATAGAGAAAGGGACGGCTGCTAATAAGGGAGAGCAGACAAATGCTGAAAAAGAATAGATAAATGTTGCCGAAAAACAAACATCTAGTACTACTACTATTCCTCTAAGTCAACCAGTCAAGTTAGTGGAGTTGATGTTGATCTGATTGAGGATTAGGAAACTACTGAGGACCAGGACATTGTTGAGCATCAGAAGATTACTAAGGACTGGAATATTGCTAAGGATCAAAACACTACAGCAGACAAGAAAACTGCTGAAGTCGTTCCCTCTCAAGTTGTAGCATCCATTTAGGGGAAGCACAATTAAGCAAATCCACATGTAGATCCTGAGGAACCTTTGACTTAAAACATACCTGTAGACACAACCGGTAGTGTTGATGGCATTCCAAAAGCTCCAGAAGTTCCTAAGCAAGTGGCTAGTGATGCTACTAATCTTCTAAAAGCTCCAAAAATTAGTGAGGTTGTTCTTGACCTTCCCATGGCTCTGGAAACCACTGATGATGTTAATGTCTTTGCCATTGGCACTCTTCAAATTCCTGTTGGAGCTGCTGACATGACTAGTGAGCAAACCCAACACGTTGTTGCCTCTGACCCTTCGGCTGATAAAGATATGCAGAATAAAAGGAAAGGAATTGTCAGTGCTAAGGGAGAGTCTAAAGCTGATAGACAAAGACAAGAGGATATCAGCATGGTGCTAATATTTGGAAGTAAATCCTGAAAACATTCCTGTGATTGACAATACTTGTCGCGACCCGATCTCGCCGCCCTTGATGTCAAAAGGGCGAAAAGTCAGGTTTAAGGATACTTGATCATAAGATCACGAGCTCTCCCAAGCTCGTACCCCGCGTGACAGTGAATTTTATACGATCTAGTTGTTTATAACAACCTAAAATAGACGGGGGTAACCACTAACTTCGTTTTGGAGGTCAGCTAGAAAACCCAATCGAGGGTTGGGAGTGTTCCCTCGATTCCTACGCAACCAAATATCTAGGTTCGGGGACTTGGGTTACGCTAATATTTCTATTAACGCCCTTTCGGTACCTAAACAGTATGTTGTGTTTTCCTAACATGTCCATGCGTTTCTTTTTACATTTTCAGGATCATCAGTTCTAGACTAAGTGATCATGCGTGGTTGGTTACTTTCATGCTATTCTATTTCTAAAAGAAAAATAACAAGAAAAGAAATCACTCAATGAAATTGAAATTGCAAAACATGAAGTAGACAATCAAGAAAAGCAGTAAATCTATCATGCAATCCTAAAAAATATATAAGAGAAATGTATGAGAAAAAGAGAGAAAAACCCGTAACTCGTCGGGTTTTATACAACAAATGGAACCCGAGACATATGTCGGAAAAATAAGTATTACATAATAACGGTCGGAGTGGACATCGACCTCCACCATCTTCACGCCTTCTCCATCTTTAGGGCCCTAATCTAAACCTAATCTAAGAAACATGGATTCCTTGCCTCATCTAATATGACTAAGATAACGCATAGAAATCGTTATTATAGCGAATGGGCATGGACGTCAGACATGAACATGAATCAAGCAAATTCAAGTCACAAAAAACAATTATAATCTGGCGACAGCATATTATGAATATACACGACATTCATAGCCAAGAATACAGCATGTTCAGCAAGAACAACAATGAATCCAGTAAACTTGAGCCATGTATGGTAAGAGTAGACATATTCAGCGAGCTCACAATGCAGCAAGTTTACGAATTCAACAAATAGCACATGCCGAGATGAAGATTATGCAAGCTAATAGTGACTATGTACTTGCACATAAAACCTAAGCAATATGCTATGTACTTACACATACAACCCAAGCAAGATGCTATTTTCACTCTAAAGTTTACGGTCTCATCTCACGTGCAAAGCAACAGAAACGAAGTATAAGCAATATCTTTGAAGAAAAGCAACAAAGGGCCATTATCCTACTAAAAGAAAATGAATTTTATGGCATTTTAGTATGTCCTAAAAATTTCTAGAAGAAAATCACAGCAGAAAATTGCAACAAAATATCACAGAACAAAGTGAACAAATCAATGTAATTGGAAGAGAACCTATGGACAATTTGTTCCAAGCGAATCACACAACATCAACAATATCATGGGGAACAACTTTCATGGCAAAAGTTTTCCAACATGAGCTATACAGGAATTTATGAAAGTTCACGAATGCACAATACCATATCAGAAACACAGCAAGATAGCAAGGTATCATGAGGGCATGCAAATCAACTAGTTAGAATAGGGTACTAGAACAAGACATGTATCACTTACTAATCTAACTTTGATCTTGCAAAAAAATCGTTAGACATAGCAAATGATGGGCAAGTAAACAAACAAAATATCCATAGAAAGCTCATGAAATCAATGTCATCTAACAGCTTTATTGGAGATACTAAGAAGATCAGCCTATTTCCAAGGATAAATTGTTCGATGGAAGCTAAAACTTTTTTATCAGCTGCAAGCCTTTCATCAAACAAAGAACTGCAATACCAGATTAGTACTCGATCTTTGCAAGAAGTGTTAGGCAGGGCAAACGATGGCCAAATCACACATATAATATGTCTATGGAAAGCTTGAGAAGTCTATTATAGATCTCTAGAAGACATTAAGTCCTAATAACATCATCTACCAGCTCATTCCAGTTAAAACAGAAAATCGCAGTAAGTCAGAACAGCAAATCAATCTAAAACTACTGCAGAATCAACAAATTTCAAAGGTGTTTTTCAGCAACCAAATGACATCCACTATGGGCGTGTGACATATCAAATCGAAGCTCTAGAAGTGTATTTTTTATGTCTAGAAGGGCTCTGGGTCAAAAAACCTCATTTAGCACTTCGTTTCAGCCAAAACAGTAAGTCCATCACAAAGGTACGAAATTACAGATTAATACAAATCAAGCTCAATTAACCTCAAGTTCATGATCATTGATTATCAATCCACAGAAAATCATCCAATAACATCATCAATCACCAGACCTAAGCATATTATGTAAATCTAAAGTCGAATCCTAAGCCCGATCGGTTAAGCCATTCTCAACTCATCGGATTCTATTAGATGTCCTACCCATGAACCTAGCAAATTTCAATGTCGAAGTTGGTCTCAGTGACCAGGGAGAAAGAAATAGTCTTAGTTTGTCACCCGATTCAGGTAAAACTTGTTTAACACCAATAATGAACAGGCTTCAATCAAATATATGCAAATAATGAAAACTGAGCAGCAACACTGGACTCACAATAACTGCCAATTCAGCGGCCAATAAACAAAAGCAGCTAAAGAAAGATCCACAAACAAAATCGCCCTATCAGAGCATCGTCATTTCAAAATCCAGAGCTCGTTCGGTTCAAATATCAAAACTAGACAAACTTTTCCACTAACGAAACTTCAAAAGAGGATAGATCGAGCGCAAGACAGAGCGATCGAAAAAGAGAGAGAACCTGATCGGGCTAGAGACAGAGAGCCGTTGTCATTGAGGGGTTTCGGAGATCTGTTTTTGGAGCTAAACCGAGACCTCCAAACTTGGCGTGGATCCGGACCCCGATCCGGTGAGCCCGATCCAGAGAGAAGATCGGTTAAGCGTCGTCGTCGTCGCAGCTATCGCCGATCCTCGCCGGTTGACTTCGGATCGAGTCAAATCAGGCAAACAGAATCACGGGCATCATTGCCGATGTCACCAATCCTCGACGGTCTGCTTCAGATCTAAATCCTCAGGGCCGAGAGATCCAGCGAAAACCAAAGAGAGTCCGAGCGAAAACAGAGCCTTCGATCTCCAAATCCTGAGAGCGATTGATCGAGAGACCGAGAGAGATTCTTCTGGATTGAGCGTGAGAGAATCGATCGAGAGGGAGACCGATTCAGAGAAAGCAAGCCTCTAATCCAGCAAGAAAGAATCAGATCCTGCGAGCCTCTACACCTCCGATCGCGCGCCAATGGAGGAAAACCCTCCTTGTCCACCCGAGCTTTAGAGAGAGAAGATGGAGAAAAAGGAATCACTCCCTCCGGCCAGAGGAGGTGCCGCTTGCTTCATTCGGTTGCCGTGAGAGAATTCGCGAGGGAGCCCCAGAGAGAGAGTCCGTTCGGCCGTTTAGCTGAGAGAGAGGGAACCCCGGGAGAGAATCCGCGCACGAAAAAATGAGCGAAACCCCCGTCAGCGTTTTCCCCATTTTGTTTTTTTTTTCTTTTTTTCTTCTCTTTTTTTCTTCTTTACTTGTTTTCTTTCCTTTTTTTTATTTTTTTCATTTTCATTTTTTTATGTTTTCATTCATTCATTTTTTTTATCTTTTTGGCTCTTTATTTTTGCAAAAAGGATGTTTAAAATGTCGACAAAAAATCGGGTGTCAACAATACTGAAGATAGGTTGTTCCTCCAAACTTTACTCAGCATGAAGGAGCACAAAAATACTATGAAAAAGAGAGTTTACAGCTATTCCTTAGAACTGAGGTTGAAGAGTCGGATTCAAGAATGAAGAGTATGGAGCGCACTTTGGACAACATGCAATACTATGTTCTTGTTCAATTGCCTCCCAAAGCCAAATTTTCTTCTCCCATTTTAGACCCAGACCCAAACCAACCATCTTCCTTCAAATAACTTTTTGTGTTTGTGTTATTTCTCAAAAGTTTGGATTGTCTTCATGTTGAACATGTTGGACTAATTTTCATACTGTGTTTGGACTAAAATATTATTGGTTATCTAGTATCTTTTTGGCTGTTAACAAAAAGGGGGAGAAGGTGGACCTAGCAGAACTTGTGGTTTTTATTGCACTAACATTGTTTCTGCAGGATATTCTAACTCTCTGAGCATCACAAAAGTTGACAAGATTGGTTATAAATTTTCTTATCCCTTATCTTTTTAATTTCAAAGCATTAGCTATAAGAATCTTGCTAAAAAAATTTCAATATAAACATTCTTATAAAATAACTGCGCCTCATTTTAAATTTGGCTTTACTCAAGGGCTTTCCAATATCAAAATTTTATATCTCCTAAAAGATCTACTTAAAAAAAAATATCATCATAAAAAATGAGGAGATTGTTGAGAAAACATTCCCTAAGTAATTTTGAAGATTGACAAAACTTATCCTGAGTAAGACTCTGATTCTAATGATAAATATTTTTCAGGTGAAAAGTTTGATAGGAAATAATCAAATAGTATCAGTTAGAATCAAAGTGGCAACTTAATTATTTCCTTCCTCATTTATTCTGACAAACGGCTAGGAAGGAGGCTATATAATCATGCAACAGCTAGTGACAATTGGTTGGATTTCCTACCTTATTCATAAGGAGTTCCAAAAGGAAAGTCTTTCAAATATCTCTTTGAGATCTAACTTTCCTAAAATAATAGACTTGAGGCAAAACATTCTTTTCAAGTTAAAGCACTCGACTTATGAAAACCCAAACTGCTGTATAGATAGATTAGCTAGATAATCCTCTTGGAGATATGTCCAACAGTCAACTTGGACTTGGAGGAGTATAAGAGGAGGTCTCGAAGTTGAAAGGATTATCGCATTCATGAGAATTGAAGCTTTTAATTCCAAAGTCTGAATAATATTTTCTAATCTTATACTTTCGTCTCTATGAGCAACATGTTGTAACTTTTTAGAGGTTAAGAGTGTGTGAGGAGTTATTCGCATGAGCTTGAGTATTCACTGCTCAAATCTTGTAACCTCTGATCGGTTATTCATAGTGGAATCCAATCAATAGGCTATTAGCACAGAAGAGTGGATGTAGGCTTGCAAAAGCCGAGAAACTATAATCATTTGTGTGCAATTCTCTATTCCTTACTTTATTTATTATTATTTGTGATAGAATTGTACACCGGTAAGATCTAACCACTGCATTTTCCATGACCAGATGTTGTTCGGTTGTAATATTAAATTAAATTCTTTTTATTTCTGCAAAATCACTTATTTACCCCCCTCTAGATAATAATTTTAGCTATAACAATTGGTATTAGAGCACGGTTACTATATTGAAATGTTTTATTAAGCCCAAATTTGGCATTATTGCCTGGGGACAAAGGGTATTACTTCCCCATGCTCCCTCCTTCTTTTCCTATGCCCATTTTTACATCGTCAGATTCACGCCCTCAATTTGCACATGTCCCTCAAAAAAGAGAGATGTTTATATGATTGTCCTTAATTCACCATGAGATTAATAATGTGTTATCAACCACAAAAAGGAAAAAAAAAAAATTTGTGGAGTCTACTCTTTTAAAAATTTATGACTTAAAACGTACCGTTACTCTCACAATGATTAAAAGACTGTTATATTAGTAAAGCCCGAAATGTTCACAAAACCTCAAAACTCTCTCTCTCTCTCTCTCCCTCCCCCCCCCCCCCCCACCCCACGCTTCCCTCCCTCCCTCCCTCCCTCCGAGATCACCGTGCATCCATGACCACCACCACATAGAGCTGGTCATTACCGTCACATGCGTGACATCACCTTGAGCCACCCACCCTCACAGTAACATCACCGATCGTACACCACCTCTTCTCTACCTGTCAAAGCAACCACCAAAGCTCACTCATCCCTCTCTAGTCACTTTCTCTCTTTCTACTCGCCATTGGTGTTGACAAAGACAATAGCCAATGGCAATGAGTTGAGGCTAGACACTTAGCTCAATCCTGAGCTTGGGATCTTGGCGCAGGGGAGCTCGACTAAGCCCTAGATTTAGATATATTGCTCAGGTTAGCCTTGGATCGTCACCGATCTGAGATCGAGTGAGGCCAATGATAGGCTCAACTGGCTAATGAGAGGGTCGATAGCAGCCGTTGACTCTGAGCTCAAGCATTGAAAAGGTAATGGGGTAGTCGGGTAGACTTAAGGTTGTTAGTGGTCACTATTTAGCACAAAGGTAAGGCAAGAGTTGCTAGCATCAACAGTGTAGGTGATGGATGATGGAGTCGACGTATGGGCAACTATACGGGTGGGACATGGCAGAGGAGTAAGTGGGAAAAGGGATGGTTGGATTCTTTTCTTGTGCTGTGTTGGATTGCCACTTGACATAAATCCAGTTAGAGATGGTGTTGATAGAACCAGAGTACAATACCCCATGGCTGTTGGTTCAGGCATTGAGGATCTCTAGCTTAAGAACTAGAAGACGTTAATTAGGGTGTCAAAAATATCCGATTTAGCTCAATCGAAATTGATCATTTCGGATATTTTTGGTTTGGATCTCATCAGATTAGGTAATAAAGAAATAAAAATAGGTATCATGATGGTTCGAGTCATGAACCCAAATCGAAACGAAACACATTAAGACTCCATTCATTTCGTGGAAAATGATTTCCAGAAAAAAAAAAATTCCAAATTTTTCGACGTTCGTTTCATGGAAAATAAACTAGTTGGGGAAACCACTTTCCTCAACAGAAAAAAGTATTCTAAAATAGAGGAAATATTTTCTGCTTTTCCAATAAAGGAAAACAACCACTAGACTTTGCCCTAGTGGCCATCCTTCCCACTTGGGAAGAGGGAGGTGGAGGATTCGATCACATCTTGTCAAAGGGGTTGGAGATGAGACGATTTAGTTTTAAATATAGATTCTGACTCTCTCGTCCTGCATAGAGACAAGGCAAAAGTCTGAGAGTGAGAATTAGAATACAAGTAGAGTAAAACCCACCAAAAAAAAAAAAAAGTAAGGGAAAAAAATTTCCTCGCTCACTCTCTTTTATTTCAGACCTTTGTTAGCCTCCATTTCTTTCTTATTTTAAAATTGAATTTTTCAATTATTTTTATTTAAAAAATCGAATTTGTAATTATTTTTTTTAAAATCGAAATTTTAATTATTTTATTTTTTATAAAAATTCTAGTTTAAAATTATTTTTATTTTAAAAATCAATTTTTTAATTATTTTCTCTTTTTTCTTCATCCTTGGCTGATCACCAACCTTAGGCGATGCTTGAGCTCATCGGCCTCGCCATATTAGCAAGCCTCTTCGAGGCCGAGGTTTGAGCTCGCCTTTGGCAGTCGCTAGCTATCACCATGGCCGGCCACTAGCCGAAGAAGAAGAAGAAGAAGAAGGTGGAAAGAAAAAAAAATATAAAGAAAATTAGATTATTTTAAAAATAAAAAAATTCAATTTAAAAAAATAAACTATTAAAATAATTGCATGGAGGAATATCAAATCGAATTTTCTATATCAAACCATAGAAAATATTTAGTTTATTTTTAAGTTTCAACTTAACACTGGAAATTATGGTTATTTTTTAAAATGCTAGTATTACCACCTAGAGGAGGGGTGAATAGGTGTTAAAAACAAATTAAGCCAATAAAAGTAGTAAACATTATTTTTGCAAATGAGGTCTGACTAAAACTAGACTTCTAATATAAGTTTAGACTCAAATAAGATGGTTTAGAAGTTAGCAGAACTCAAAAAGGATTGCAACAAATAAATCAAAAGAGTTAAGGAAAGAGAAAATTGGACACGAGATTTATAGTGGTTCGGCTTAGATCAAGCCTACGTTCACTCTCCCACGCCGATAGCCTTCTAGCTGAATTTCACTAAGGTATCAACAGAGAAGTACAACGATTTGAGTACGAACACTCAGTGAAGAATTTCGGTTTCTCTCACTAAGTCACTCATCTTGTGTTTTTCTATTTTGAATACAATTTGTAAACATTGTCGATGAAAAACAAGTGATTGGAAAGGCCTCAAACTTTGGAATTTTAATTTTCACGCGCTATCCCAAATGGACTGAGTGACCTCCTTAAATACTCCTCTACGCCTTTCTAATCGTTGGCATTCTCCAGAGAAATTTCTTCCAATCAACCCGTTGGACATAATTGATTAAGGAAATCTTATAGTCGTTTGAAGATTGAGGTGAAAATCTAATGATTATGGTCACCCATACAATCAAAATCTAGGTTTCCATAAGTAGATGCTTCCCAAAAAAAAAAAAAAATTGTCTTCGAGATTCATCAATATATTTAGAAAAGGTAAGTGAGATTCTTCGCCAGAAAGCCAAATATTAAGGATAAATCTTGTACGTATTGAATCCTTGTCAAAAGATCAATAATCCTGAGTTTGATTATATCTCCGTTCTTGACTTGGGTTCAATCTAGATCTCATCAGAGTGGGAAAGACTTTTGGAGTAAAATAGACTTTTGATATCATTCCATGATATAGCACAGAAGTCTAGTATTCTTCAAAATAAGAATAAGAGTATGAAAGTTTTGTCAACTTCAAAACCTTATAAGAGTTTTCTCAACAATTTTCTTGAAATTTATTTTCTAGAAATGCTACATTTTCAACGAAATGAATGGACTCTTAGATAGAAAAGAAACCTCCATAATCAACACTACAATATTTTGATAATATATATATACTGCGTTTAGAGATCTTGCGCTCGGTGAAAAGCACCTCAGCGCCGCCTCCTCCCTTGCCCTCAGTCGCCACCGCCCTCACCTTCACCACCAACCCCTCCGGCTTCTCCACATCAGGAACGTGCACAGCACCAAGATCACTTTAGCAATGCGGATGGAAATAGATATACCATACATTGTTGCATGTTTTGATTTTAGGAAGCTCGCTAGATTCTCTACCTCATAGACCGATCGCGGCACCCGCTGCACGAATTCGAGAATTGTGAAGTATCACAAGCGAGCTAAAATTTACATGTGCAGAAAATTTGGGCTTGTCTGAGGCTCAACAAGGTTTCGAAGCTTATCCACAACTAGACTAAAGTGATGGTTTCAGAGATTATCCACAACTTCTCTTGTCAAGATTGGAAGGAGACACTCTAGATTTGGAGGTGCCTTGTCACCTGAAAATTGTCCAGTTGATCAGAGCTCACATGGAATCTCAAGAAAGAGGGACCGATGCTAGACAGAGTTATGTGGAGAAGATGAAGAGGACCCAAAAAAATAGGTTAATACCTTGAAAAAACCCAAATTGATAAACATATGACCAATTTATCCCAAACTAATATTTTGACCATGAAAAATCTCAAACTGATACACCAATTACAAACTTACCCCAAATGACCACAAAAAACCTCTAATTTTTTACCAAAAAAAAAAAAAAAAAAACCTCTAATTGGTACACGTGTTACAAGTTTATGCCAAACTAATTCGTTTGACTGCCAAGAATCCCAAACTAGTACATTTGTGACAAATATACATTTCGTTAAATTCTATTAATACTATAAAAAATCACAAAAATGATACAAATGTGAACAAATAGAGAGTAAAATCACGCATTGATAAATCTTTCAACTGTACTCAGTAATTTAATAGTCAAAAAACTAACATAGTGTAAATTTGTCACAAATATACCAGTTTATGGTAAATTTGTTAAAAGTATATCGGTTTTGGATTTTTGGTGGTCAAAATGAGTTTTGATTAAATTTGTAATAGGTGTACCAGTTTGGGGTTTTTCAAGGTATTGAGCTACAGTGCAATATCCATAGACAGAAATGGTGTTGAGAAAATCCCCTATAATATTTTGAAGAAGATAAAGTAATGAAAGAAATGCCGGTAGTGATCTACTTCTACAAAAGGTAAACAAAGTATTGGATGTGAAGCATATTGTAAGTTACATGAACGTGTGTAGAAGGAGGGCAAGCTATAGAACGAAGGTTCATTGAGGCTTGTATGGACCAATAGAAAGTGAACAGTTATGTAGAACTAGAATACGTGAATACTTGGAAGGACCGATGCATAGGAGGTGAACCATTGATTCAGCATGAAGCATGAAAAGATTGGAGGGACCTCATGTAGAAATAGCTCGTGCTAAAGACGTCGTAGAAAAAGTGTTGTGTGCTTCTACAATCCTGAAAAAAGAAAACCCATATTTTCTTTCAATTTGATTTGAATTTAAGTTGGTGTCTAACAACTACTTGAAGATCTAGAATCTGCAAAAAGGGGCTTAGGGGAGATGAGAATGATTTTCCCACTTTTGTGCAAGTAATTTAAAGAGTCAAGCAACATGGGGAAGCATAAGCCTGGTTTCCGGAAAACTTCTGCTTTGCCCAGAGAAAGCAGACTTAATGCGCAAAAAGCAGGTCTGGTGAGAAGAACGGTTGTAAAACGGCTCCTTTGATCTAGAGATGGGTTGCAACAGTTCGCATGAAGATTGGAAGGCTATTTATTTAAGGGAATCAATTGTGGTTGAGGACTTGGTGGAAATTAAGAATTTCTTATCTCTCTATTTTTCATATTCTCATGCTTGCACTTACGAAAACCGCTTGTTCTTAGATTGTTATTCTCTGAAAGGGATGTACATCTTGTAATCTGGGAAAATAGAGTGGTTTATAGTATTAAAATTTTTTGTATTTGTAGATTTATCTACTGAGCTTCATGTAGAAGCAACGCCATCTAGAGACTGTAACATCCCTAAGATCATGAGTGAATTCCAGTTTTATTTGTGACTGTTTAACTAGCAGAGTAGACATAGGTCAAGTAGAAGGCCACATTACTATATATCCATTTACAATATCTTCTATTTCTTTAACTTTATTAACTCTTTGATAGAAGCATCTCCATCTGGATAAATGTTTTTCATTCTACGAAAGCACATTAGCAAGTTTTTTGGGGAAAGTTTTAATTTTTTTTTTTTAAAAACCAATTCACACCCCCCCCTTCCCTCATTATTTGTTGTGTTAGCCGTATCAAATGGGACTGACAGATTTGGACCAATCACGTAGATTTCCAAGTCAATCTGGGCAAAGGTGGCCTTTATCGAAAATGACCCTTACTCTATGTGAGGATCAGCATCAATTAACGAAATTCACCACCCAGATCGAAGGCCCAGGCTGCTGAGATCAGCTTTGGCCAAAGGGGAAGCAACTGAGAGACGCTCGTCTGTTTGGAGAGACAAGCTGACTGATCGAAAGGAGATGGACGGCCATAGCTACGGTGGGGGCGCCATTGCTTGTGGCATTGAACATTCAAGGGTGTTGGGACAGTGGTCCGTAGGAAAGGGAGAAGCAATAGAGGGGGAGAAGCAAAAGAGAGGGAGAGGAGAGAGAAGGGAGAGAGAGTATCTTTGTAATGCATGGATGGCTAAGTCCTATTGGGATTATGCTTTTTTAAGGTAAATTGATGTGCAAGAGAAGTGGCGGTGATGATTATAAAGTTCTGTAGGAATACTATCAACCATTCAAAAATAATAAACTGTTAAATAAAGACATGATTTAATATTTAAATATCTTAACATCCCCTCACACATAAGGGGGACTTTGACCTAAGCCTAAGGTATGGAATTATATAATTAAGGAGGCAAATAGAGGCATGGAAGATTTAACATCAAGATTACTTGCTTTGATACTATGTAAAGTTTTGTAAGACCACTCACTATTAACTGCTCTAAAAACTTGAATTATTTGATGAATGCATTAATATTTTAATATTCTAATAGTGATGAATGATTGGTCAAGAGCCAGATTGGAAAAAATTTCTCCTAACTTACGAGGATATCTAATTTCCTAGATAACTATACAAATTAATTAGTAACCAAGATGCAGCCATTGATCCTGCTTCCTGACCATCTCAAGTGAACTCAAATTACCTTCCCAAGATACTTTTATTTTGTGTTTTCTGTTTGGCATATTGTCCGGAATGTTCCAATGCCAATGGATATACACAATGTCGGAGTTGACTTTTATAAAATAAGAAATGACCAAGTTGATGGCCTGTTTTTCTTTTTTGGTTGCAACTTGATAACCTATTGGATGACCGAATTTTGAGAAGTTGACTTGACTTCACGATATATTTTTCATGATTAAATTTGAATAATGGACTACTTACTCTGGTTAATTAGCTGGCTCATTTAATGAAAATTACGAATAATGCTATGATTTCTGATTTTCAGAAAAAAAATAGAATTTAATTCTATCTAAATATTCAGCACATCAATTTTTTAAATATATATATATATATATATATATATATATATATATATATAACGACAGATCGATTCACCATATATTGTCCCACAACTTTTGGAAATTTGAAAAAATAATTGGAAACCGGCTGAAAGTTCAACCATATACCTTTTTTACTGCTTTATCTCTTGTCCACGTCTATGCATGGAGGATCATATCAGCTCATGCAGACACGTTTAATCCAGCCGAGGCTTTGTAACATATACAACACCAGAATAGATAAATGGACTAAATCCAATGCAAATTCACCAATATCTAGTAGATGTCACCAAGTTAATAAGACAAGTGCAAGAGATTTTAGACTTTCGAGAGTGAAATTGAGCCAATCAAGAGGAAATCTGGTTTGCCCATTCGCTTGGGGCCTATCTGGTAATTATTCCAACAGTGCCAGATTCTGATTTTTTATTCCCGGAAGTAGTTTTGAAACAGAATCGTGTTTGGTAAAATTTTTGTTCCCGAAAACAAATTTCTATTTTTTTGTTCTCGGAAGTAAATTTGGAATAGAATCAAGAATTAAAAAAAAAAAAGTCGATTCTTGTTCCCTGAAACAAATCTAAGAATCAAGCCATGTTCTTCTTCTTCTTCTTCCATTTTCTTCTTCTTCATCTATTGCCACCATCACGGTTGCCCTCCGCCGCCGTCCACCGCCCACCGCCACCAGTCACCGGCAACCGGTCCAACGAGCTCGCCAGGCCAGGGCAAGGTCCGACGAGCTCGTCGATGGCAGGCGGGCCTCACCCAGCCCCGGCAAGGCTCACCTAGCCCCGCCGGTGGCCAGGCAGGCCTCATCCAGCCCTAACGAGGCCCGCCTGGCCACCGGCGAGGCTCCGCGGGGCTGGGCGAGCCTCATGATCTGGCAAGGCCAAGCCTCACCGGTGGCCCGCCCAACCCCGGTGAGGCTCGCCCAGCCCCGGCGAGGCTCGGCCGACGACGCTCCGGTGAGGTCGCCAACCCTCATCCGGCCGGTCGCCAATCCGGTGACCGGCCACTTGAAGAAGAATAATAGGAGAGAGAAAAGAAAAAAAAAAAGGAAAAAAGTAATAAAATTATTTAAAAATTAAAAGAAAATGATTTGGAGTAAAAATTTTGAACACGGTACCAAACGCAATTCTATTCTAGAATTAGAAATTTTGGACAGTTACCAAACGGCTTAAAATACTTAGAAATTGTTCCCGAGAACATAATCATTACCAAACGCGCCCTTGGAGCAATCTAATGCAACTCCTAACGAGGATAAACATACTGGAACTTACATTGGATTTGAACTACAGGCCATGGTCATGGATTGTTTATGACCCTCGTGGAATGAGGACCAAGAAATCATGGCGACCACCGAAGTCATCCACTAGACTCACTAGAGGTCCATTGTTCTCAATTGTAGATTCACAAAGCATGAATCATAGCTTCAAAGTGGTAGAGAGAGATTTTGTGAAACTACATTAATTATTCTAAAAGCTTAAGCTACTAGATAAATGCATGGTTTACCTCATACTCTGATTCCATGCGAGATTTGGTAAGACCACTACTGACTACTCTAAAAACTTAAACTATTAGATAAATGCGAAATTTAATAAATATACAGTGGTCAAGAAAATGATTGGAAAAGAAAGAGAAGAAAAATGTGTGTGAAAGTTAAAACCTTCTAGCTAAAGACGAAGGTGAACCCGATTTATGAAAAAAGCTAAAATTGTTAGCTGAAAATTGAGTATGAGTATGGTAGTTTTTTAATGAGGATTTGACTAACGATTTATCCATGTAGGGACTTAAAATTTTTCAAAAATGCCATAGTAAAAAGGTCAATAAAAAAGTCACTTATCAAGAATTGCTCCGATATGACAATTAATTGATTATACTAAAGAAAGCGTCTTTTGAGAATAACGACACTTATTATGTCAATTTCATCAAAATAAATGTACTCTAACCCATTTATTTCGTGAAAAATGCGCCATTTTCTGGAATATTTTTCAGGAAGTCATTTTTCATGAAAATAATTATATTGTTTGGCGTTTGGCAGAAATTTGAAAAGGAATTATAAAATATTTTCCGCCATACAATTTGGAAAATTTGATTCGATTTTCCTCCATGCACTCATTTTAATAATTTTTTTACTTTTTTATTTTTATTTTTTCTAAAAAATAATTTTTTAAATTATCCTTATACTTTTTTTTACCCCTCCTTCTTGGTTGGCTGGTCACCGGCCACGTGACGATCAGCGACTTGCCAAAGGCTACCTCAGGCTCGCTGGCAAGCTCGAGCTCGCTCGCCAACCTCCCGCTTGCCATGAGAAAAAGAAAAAAGAAGGAAATAAAAAATTCGAATTAAAAAAAAAAAAAAAGAAAGAAAGAAGTGGGGAATAGTAAGAGTGAGTAAGGAAAATGTTTTCCCTTATTTGAAAAGCGGAAAACATTTTTCCCCATTTTGGAAGACTTTTTCCTTTTCATGAAAAACGTTTTCCTAAGTCGATTTATTTTCTGTGAAACGAATATTGAAAAATCATACAAACGTTTCTCAAAAAATATTTTTTGCAAAACAAACGGATCCTCTAAAAAACGTAATGAAAACTCTTCCTGCTTTCAACTCTAATGATTAAGGATTGTGATTTTTTTAAATATAAAAATTAATGAGCACAATATAAAAAGGACACATAACCTGATCAGAACAACGCTCTTCTAACTTAAAAAAGTCCAAAGAATTCGCATTCAACATTCTTTAGTTACGATGAATCATCGTCTTCCCCAATAAAAAAGGCATGACATCACCCAATATGGAAGCAACGCTTCCATCATCCGACTAACTAAAAAGAAAAAGCAGAGGATACAATTTTCTTCGTAGCCGCCGCCAGCACCTTCAAGCTCCATCGACAGCGACTTGAGGCTCCTCGCATGGAATGAACAGAACCACGATGGTCACACCTGAGCAGATGTGGACGCCGCTTATGCCCAGATATGTTCAGATCTACCCGTTATCAATTTTGGTCGGGCGTGAGTCAAGGAGGGAGGGAGGGAGGGAGAGAGAGAGAGAGAGAGAGAGAGAGAGACGAGGGAGGAGGGTGAGAGATGACGAGGGTTTCGGCAAGCGCATGGTTGCTAGTGGCGGCGCACGTAGGAAATGTTGGCAAAACGGAGACTGGGAAATGACAGCGACCGGAAGGGAATCATGTGAGATTTGTGATACCACCGTCAATTATTTTAAAAACTTAAACTATTAGATAAATGCACGATTTATTATTTAAATATTCTAATAAATCCAGATGAAGTGCTCTTAGCATGTATAATTTAACAATGGGCTCATTTCTATGCTCTTTTGGCATAATTCCTGGTTCTAGTAAAATGGCACACCCAATGAAAAGTTGACTACTTTGATAGATGTCGAGTAATATCATCTTATTATGTGAATTTCTATGGTGCGTCTTCATAATCAACAGTTCAGAGAGTTTGATCCCACTAATTTATAAACCATATAATATTTTTTTTAGATGGATATTCGCAAATCTAGGATGATAGTGTCGTGTTGATCGGCTCTTGTCTATCGGCTTATGTATATTTATGTAGCCTATTGTTTAAGATTTAGCATGGGCAAAAGACGATTTTTGCTTTCTAATACTGAAAATATTATTCAATTTTAAGAAATTATGAAAAAGAAAAAGATATAAATGTACATATCAATATTTGGATATTGTTAAAGTTAATATTAAGTGTTTTGAGTAAAAAGCTCAAAAGTAACGGTATAAAGGTAAAAGTGCATCCTAGCACTTCTAAATTAATTAATGGCTTCGGAGTAATTAATTTTTTTATCTTCTTTTTCAATGTTTTTCTATTTGCGTTTCTTCATTTCCACTTATGTTTAACAATAGCTCTAGCGCGCGAGGCCGGGTCGCTAAACTTACAAGCAAGATAAAGACCATTGGACCCGGATTTGCCGAAGATAAACATCAATTGATCTCACCTCTCAGGGACCACGGAAGGGGCGATTGCATGCGTGTCCCGCAATTCAAAAGGAAGATCGATGGAAGGCCTCGCGCGACCAATCCGTGTGCCTTCTGCCCTTTAAGTCGAAACTTTTGCTTGTCTTTATGCTCTCAACCATTTTGCCGATCGACCTCATCTTAAACTAGAGGTGGCAAAATGGATCTTAGACCCATATATGACCCATTTAAATTGTAAATCGATCATAAATGGGTCATACATGAGTCACTTATTTTTTGAAGAAACTAGTTAAATGTGTTTAACAATTAAAGACTTAATATAGGTGGGTTTTAAGTGAATATTAAGTGGGTCTTAAATGGGTTGGATTTAGAATCCATTTTCCACCAAAACCTCACAATCTCTCTCTTCCTCTTTAACTTTAAAAAATTTATAAAAATCAAAATTATAATTATTTTTTATTTTAATTTTCTTTTCTTTTTCTTTCCTTTTTTTTCTTTCTTCTTCCTCCTTTCGGTGGCCGGCACGGCGATGGCCGGTGATCGGCCGAGTGAGCCTCGAGCTCACCGATCCGGGCGAGGCGAAGGCTTCGCCGATGTTCGGCAAGGCTCGAGCCTCACCGATCTGGCAATACTCAAACTCGCCGGCGTCGAGCGAGGCTCCGGCGAGTTCGAGTCTCGCCGGATCCGATGAGGGGCTAGCTCAAGCTCGCCGAATCCGGGCGAGGCGGAGGCCCCGCCGACGTCCGGCCGAGACTCGAGCCTCGCCAAATCCGGCGAGGGGCGAGCTCTAGCTTCACCGATCTGGCGAGACTCGAACTCGCCAACGTCAGGCAATGGGAGAGCTCAAGCTCACCAGATTTGGTGAGGCAGAGGCCTCGACGACATCCGGCAAGGCTTGAGCCTCGCTAATCTAGCGAGCTGGGCGAGCTCGAGGCTCACCTGTGGCCGGTCGCCGGCTGCTGTCGTGGCCGGCGGCTGGCCAAAGAAGAAGAACAAAAGATAAAAAATAAAAGAGAAAAAGAAAATTAAAAATTATATTCTTAAAAAACAAAAAATTTTAAATTTTAATTTAAAAAATTAAAAATCGAATTTTTAAAAATAATTATTTTAAAAATTATAAAAATTGCCCATTAAATTTGTGTTGTATAAAAAAAATTTAGCAATTCCCTTTTAAAAAAATTTCTTAAGTTTAGTTAAATGGATCGAGTATGGATAAAAAAATTTGCATTATAATAAATGGATCATAAACGGGTTAAATGGGTCAATTTGGGTCGGACCATTTATGACCCGACCCACCCGTTTAATGGGTTTATCTTAAACTAATGCTAGAGTCTGATTGTTCAACTTAAGTTGTTTGAAATCGTCCCTCTATCCTTGAGATGTTGAGCCACTGATCACTGAATGTATTAGCCTATCGGCCTTATTTGAGAGTCTATAATTGGTCCTTTTCCCCATGACTCAAATAGATTGGCAGACTGGGTTGTAAAGGTTTTAGATATAAGACCTTTCCCCTAAACTAGGTTTCTAAACGCCCCTCCCCCCCCCCCAAAGTCTTTTTTTTTTTGGGAAATCTCACATTTTGATGCCCCTTATTCTTGTACATGGGCTCGGGTTTAATGAAACGATATTTTTTTATTTAAAAATAATAATAGCTCTAACAAAATGTAATTATAATCAAATGATTTCATTCTATTTATATTAAATTATGTATATGAAAATAAAAGGCAAAAGATATTACAAGTGCTATAACTTTCATACAACACATACTTCAGTGCAAAAATCTTGATGCAATCACTCCATTGCTACTTTGGGGAAAAGAACAACAGTTCAATACAATTGGCAATTTGGGTGGCCAGAAGAGCTGACATGACTGGCCGACCAAGTGAGTTGGCAAAGTTAGTGTAAATGACGTCCTCAGCTATATGTATGCCCTAAATTAACAAATTGAGGCAAAATTTTATATGAACCCTAACCTTAATTCCTCATACTGAGGCAAATTACCTTGTAATTTTTAGGGCAATTGACAAATGAATAATGGAAAATATTGGATTTGCTCTTGATTTCTTCTTTCCTCTTCAATCTTTCGCTTGTTCTTTTTAAGAAACGAATTCCAACGTTGTTGCAACTAGGCTTCTTCATAGTCAAATGTTCATCATGGATTGTTTATGACCCTTGCGGAATGAGGACCAAGAAATCATGGCGACCACATCATCTACCACACTCGTTAGAGGTCTAGTGTTCCCAATTATAGATTCACAAAGTATGAATCATAGCTTCACTACTCAAGAGAGAGAGGGGACCATTACCAACTATTCTAAAAGTTTGAACTATTAGATGAATATGTGGTTTATCTTCTACTATGATTCCATGTGAGATTTAGGGCGCGTTTGGTAACGATTCTGTTCCCGGAAAAAGATTCTGACCAGAAATAATTATTTTTTATTATGTTCCCGAGAACTGATTATGAGTAAAAGAACGCGTTTAGTAACTGTTCAAAATTTCTGATTCTGGAATAGAATTGCGTTTGGTACCGTGCTCATTGATTATGTTCCAAATATATTTCCTTAAATTTTTAAATAATTTTTTTACTTCTTTTCCTTTTTTTCCTTTTCTTTTTTTTTTCCTTTTTTCCTTTTTTTTTACTTTTTTTTTCTTTTTTTATTTTTCTCCTATTATTCTTCTTCTTCTTGTGGCCGGTCGCTGGACCGGCGACCAACCAGACGAGGGCCGGCGACCTCACCGGAGCGTCACCGGCCCTCGTTAGCCGAGCCTCGCCGGTGGCTGGGCTTGCCTCCGGCGAGCTCGCCGGACCGGCAGATGGCGACCAGCGGCGGACGGCGACGGGCGGCGGCGAGCAATGGTGAACGGCGGTCGCAGGATGGCAGAAAGGAAGAAGAAGAAGAGTTGGTTTTGATTCTCAAATTTGTTCCCGGAACAAGAATCAATTTTTTTTTTATTCTTGATTCCACTCTAAATTTGTTCCCGGAACAAATTTGTTCCCGAGGACAAAAAGTTTACCAAACGCGTTTTTGTTCCAAAACTACTCTCGGGAACAAAAAATCAGAATCGGGTACTGTTTGGCACGTTACCAAACAGCCCCTTAAAGATATCACTATCGACTGTTTTAAAAACTTAAGCTGTTAGATAAATGCGTAATTTAATAAATCTACAGTCGTCAAGAAAATGATTGGAAAAGAAAAGAAAAAAAATCTGTCTAAAAGTTAAAATTGTTTGCTGAAGATGAAGATAAACCTGATTTATCCAAAAAGTTAAAATTGTTAGCTGAAAAATGAGTATGAGCATGGTAGTTTTTTAACGAGGATCTGACCAACAATTTATCCATGTTGGACTTAAATTTTTTTTTCAAAAATGCCATGTCATTGTAAAACGATCAATAAAAAAAAGGTCATGTATCAAGAATTGCTCCAATATGGTAATTGATTGACAATCTAAAAAGTTTTTATATTGAAATAAGCGTCATTCGAAAAACACGACACTTGTTATGCCATTTCCTTAAAATAAATATATTTTGCAAAACGTTATGAAAACTCTTTCTGCTTTCCACTCTAATTATTGAGGATTGTGATTTTTTGACATATAAAAATTAATGAGCACAATATTGAAAGGACCCATGACCTGATCAGAACAACACTCTTCTAACTTAAAAAAGTCCAAAGAATTCGCATCCAACATTCTTTAGTTACGATGAATCATCCTCTTCCCCAAGAAAAAAGACGTGACATTTCCTAATATAGAAGCAACGCTTCCCTCATCCGTCTAACTAAAAAGAAAAAGCACAGGATGCAATTTTCTTCGTAGCCGCCGCCAGCACCTTCAAGCTCCGCCGACAGCAACTTCAGGCTCCTCGCATGGAATGAACCGAGCCACGATGGTCACACCTGAGCAGTTCCGGACGCCGCTATGCCCAGATCTGTTCAGATCTACCTGTTATCAATTTTGGGCCTTTGATTTCGGCCAGGGTCATCACAGATCGACGGCAAGGGAGGGCGTGAGTCGAGGAGAGAGAGAGAGAGACGACGAGGGTTTCGGCGAGCTTACGGTTGCTAGCGGCGGCGCACGTAGGAAATGTTGGCAAAACGGCGGCTGGGAGATGACAGCGACTGGAAGGGAATCGAGCCTTTTTTCATTCGAGCCTCTCAATTTTTCAGCGGGATTACGAATCTATGTTAATGTTTGGGTCCCTCTCTTATTTTGATTTTTTTAGAAATTCTTTTTTTTTATTAAAAGTACACAGAATCTCTGCCTTTATGGGTTAGCTAAATGATCAAAATATCTTTAGATAAATTTATAATCTAGACCCAAACCTATTTCCAAACTCTCAAAATAATTATTCAAAAAGGTCTAAACCTATCACATGATGCTCAATTCAGTTATCAACTTTTTAATTTGACCAATTTAATTTTAAACTTTTGACCATTTTTTTAATATAGCCCTTATGACCAAATTTGGGCAAAAATAATTAACGTAGATGGTGGTCATTTTTACGCGGCACAACTGCACTAATGTAGGCAATTTTTGCCTTTTTTTTTCTTTATTTCCTTTTTCTTTTCTTTCTTTTTTTCTTTTTTTTCTATTTCTCTTTGCCAATCTAAGGCTTCGATGGAGATCGCAGGCTACAAGCAAGGGCTGGGACTCCCTAGCCTCGCCTAGAGTTGGCAAGTCTAGGCCCTTGCTTTTGTGGCCCACATAGCCAGCCATCACCAAGCCCTGAATGGGTGGAAGGAAATAGGGAAAAAAAAAAAGAATTTGCACAAATTGTTCATGTTGGTGATTTTCGGACATGTTTAGTAGGAAGGTCGACATTAGTAAATCATCAAAATGTTTATAACTAAATCGGCAAATTAAAAGGTTTAAAATTGAATTGGTTGCCATACAATAAAATTTAAAACTTCTTAGAACAATTTTTCACCACACTCCATGTTCCTCACCATCCCCTCTACCTCCGCCAGCCCTAGCCCCACGCCCATGCCACCAGACATCACCGAGACCGTGAATTGGTAGAAGGAAATTCAAAATATCATCAAAAAAAAAAATTTAAAAAAAAAAATTGTACAAATCATCCATGTTAGCGATTTCTGAACATCTTTAGTCATAAAGTTTATATAGTAAATCGTCAAAATATTTAGAATTAAATTGGCCAAGTTAAATAGTTTAGAACCGAATAAATTTAAAACTTTTTGGGCAATTTCTCACACAATCCCTGTTCCTCAACATCCCCTCTGAGTCGTGACCAACCATGTCAGCTTCAAGCGACCCCAAGCAGGGATCCACCAAGGCTGGGGACCTCGGATCCTAGGGTTTTAAGCTCAAACTTGAGGTAGCAGCCGTTGGGAAAGAGGGGAAAGAGAGAGTGGACAAAGAAAACTCAAGCCATTTAATATCTTTTTATGTTGATATGTCAATCTCTCGAACGGTAATTTGCTTTCGAACTTGGAACTTTGCCAATTCTCATCAAAAAGGTTTCTGGTCAAGCCAAATCTCATGTAGATTGCACAAGCTAGTTTTTCGGCTTCATGAGGCAATATTGCATCATCATCTGTGTTTAAGAGCTTCTTTATATTTCACAAATTCCAGCCAATATGATCATCTCTTTTATATGTTTATAAATGCTTCGTCCAGCAATGATATTTTGATGAACGAAATGATAATCAGTGACAAATCACTTATTACATCAATTTAATCGGTTAATATAAATAAACAGTATAAACACAAACTCAAAACAGTATGATTTAATTCAATGTCATGACCTTTCTACAAGATTCTCATCGGGTCTCCATAAATGGAGCATTCCCAAGGAACCAAGTCTCTCATCAATTGTGTGTTCCTATCAAATGCGTGTGAAAGTTTCAAAACAATAAAATAGATAAGGACCCAACAGAAGTTAAACTTTTCACGTCCAACTTACTATCTTGATCCAGAAAAAACTTCCCCAGATTTTCGGCGGGCCTGAAAAGCAGCAATTTCCTCTTGTTCCCACTTAGCTTCCCTTGTCAATATCACCCAAAAAAATATATTATAAATCAAGAAAGCATATACATAACTTATTGTTGGTGTTACGCAACAATAATGATATTTCTTGAGCTGACCAATCAACCACCACCTCCATCTCTGTTTCTTACAAGCTTCCCCTTGCTTGCATCCGCTGTGAACTGGATGAACGAAGACCCGTCACCTTGTACCACCAAATTCGGAATCAACTGCGGTGGGCTTTCTCTATTTGGGTTCACTTGGTCGTAATTAGACATGAAATTAGGATTGCTGTAGTTGTAGTAATCGACCACGCTTGTGCCATGCAACACTTGATGTTCCTTCGTGTATCTCTTGTCTAGCGATGGATCTCGAACGCTCGACCCACATTGCCTAGGCTGCGTTTGGTAGAAAACCTTGGACATAACCAGCTCACCGTCTTTCTCCTCCTCATTGTCACCGAGGTGGTACTGATGCATCACCCAGTTCGTCTTCTCGGGCTTCCTTTGTCTTCCGTAATTCGTGTAGAGTACCAAGATTTTCTTGAACCCTCTCACTGCCCCGCCGATGAGGACAGGGCGGGTCTTCCCCGTCTTGTGCCATCTTGTCTCACCCCCGTCCGTGTCGCCATGCACTTTTCTTCGTTTCCTGGTCCCAGTCGTGTACGCCTTCGAAGGTCGGTGAAAGAAGTGGCGAACTTGCCCGTCTTTGCCCACTCCTGCATTAGATTTAAGGTGATAGTATAAGCGGAATGGCATTACTACGAGTTTAATCCCCACATGTGGACTTCTGAATAATGTAAAACCAACATTCCGAAAATTCTGATTTGCAAATGGTCTATTCTTAGTTGTCCGATTTTCTTAGGCTGAAGAAATAGACACTGTATATAATATGGAATAAAAGAGGCATTGTGTCGATTGTTGCGCCAAAGTGAAAGTTCAAAGCACAAACTACACTAATCAGCTGAATTTAGAAGATTCATGGCTAAACGATGGATTCGCAAAGAAACGAAAGCCCTAATCCCTTGATAAATCTATCAAAGCGTTATGAAATCAGCTCAATAACACTTTTCGTACTCATCTCGTAGCGCAGCCAACAATCGATCTTGGCCTCTAGTCGTTAACCAGGATGTGGTGGAAAGTGTTAGCTTGAGTTTTCACAGATGAAACCATAATTTTCACACACTAATGTAGCTATAACGTCTTACGTCAAAGAAAACAGTTTTTTTGGGTTAAATATTAGCAAGTGAAGCAGTCACTTCCGAAAGATTATTTTAGGTGAAGAGGATGCTTACATCCGGCATTCATCTGAACCGTTGAATTTGATGGTTTCCATGTATAAAGTAGGTACATCCCACCAGAATTTTCTTTTTTTTTTTTTTTTTTTTGGTCGAAACATCACACCAGTTTGAATGGCTTATATTTCAATATATATGCGTACATGCACATAAGGCATGCAATAATCTCTCGTTACCTTGACTAACCCTTGAAAGTGGTATAACCTTCCTACTCAAGCTTTAGGGAAGAAATATATAACAAGATCCACAAAGAATAATATGGATGGATAGGTATAAAAGCTTTTCAAAATCGTAGCTGGTGATATTTAATTAGTCAATAACTTATCCGCGTCTCATATCACATTCCTCTACAACCCTAGTTTTCATTCGATGTTTCCAACCCGCAAGTTCATGAATTTTAGGAGATGAATTACTTGTAGAACACTTCTATCACGTTAAGACTTCATTCGAGATCGTCCTTCATAGAGCTATTCCAGCTAAGCAAAGATTACACATTCAGGTTGCTAAGTTTACCCACTTTCTGCAGCTTATTTGCACAAAATGCACGCTTTTCGCATATAGTTTATACGATAGCATTGACATCAGTCCATTCACATGATGAGCTTTAGTATGTATATCCCCGGTTTAAAGCGTACGTACCTGGTAGCTTCTCTGGGTGGGTGTAACAGATCCCATTCTCTCCCTCTAATGTTGGTATGAATTCATCGATTAGTGGATGTATTTTACGAGCATCCGCCGCTGCTTTCGCCTCCAAATGTTCGAGAATTTCTTGGTCGTTTGGATCAAACTTCACCCCAGATGGTAAGCCCGGCAGATCATGTATCATGCCCTAATCAAATTTGGAAAAAAATACAAACAAAGAATTTCAAGTAAACTATTCAATGAAGAGGATCTTCCCATTTTAAGGACTTTAAATTCTAAGGATTTTTATATTTAATGGACTTTCAATGCGATATTGAATGAGATTAGGCACATTATTTCGGCGTGGTCCTCTTATGCTTTTGTTGAAATTGTTATCCTGTGTAATTGCATTTTCTCTTTTCTGGTATTTAAAAAAAAACTCACTACAAGCAAAAACAATCCATTAGCAGGAAAAAAAAAGTTTTTTTTTATATTTCCTTTATGAATGCGTCCTAAGCGAAATACTATTCCTTAAGCCATGTTGATCTAATTGATCTATTGAGGAATACAAGAAACTAATGGTCTTCTTGATTCAAGTACAAAGTTAGTCGATCAAACAGTGCGATTGAAGATAAAATGGAACATGCCAAATCCAGAAACAATCTAAATGCAAAAAAAAAAAAAAAAAAAGATCAAAAGATCAAAAGATCAAAATCAAGACCGAAAAAAAAAATGCAAATATGTACCTGATCTAGCAATTCAATATTGTGGCCGCATGAAGGGCACGTTACCGTCCGGACAGCGCTACCTTGGGGATCGATTATGCAGTTGCCTCTAGAAGCATCGCCGGCGACAATCTGAATTGCTTTCCCCTCCAGATCGGAGTTATTGCACCATGTCATGATCTCTTTCTCTTCGCTTCGAGTCTCTCATCCAAAGCAACAGTATTTAACCGCTCCTGCTTTCCCCAACTCTGATGAAACATGCGCCGAGTTTAGCACAGAAGAGAAAAGATATCGGGGAATGGAGAACGATATGTAAAGCCCGTTTCAGATAATTTTGAGTACTCTCTTCAGCTATATCGTATTCATCTCCCCGACTGAGTTGTAATCTGCTTTTCTAGCTTGTTCAATTCAGCATCTTTATTTCTAGAGAGACAGAAACAGAGAGAGAGCTGTAAAAGAAGAAAGAGCGGGGAGAGAGAGAGAGAGAGAGAGAGAGAGAGAGAGAATGTGTTACCACCTAGAAATGGAACAGGTTGCTTGGACGTCAAGTCTAGTTTTGATTAGGTATATACGATGGAATAGATGACACGTTAAATAGAATGGAACCAGTGATATTATGCATGAGGAAAAAAAAAAAAAAGTTTAACTTACGAAGAAGAAGAGAGTTTGACGACAACATGAAAAAGAAGTCAAATTGATTTTTATTGCGAAAGGAGGCGTAGAGTGGAGATGGGGCAATCTTCCCTTGGTTCTTTCTGGGACATTTCACCTCTTTTGAGAGAGAGAGATTGAGGTTGTAGCTGCAGTGTCGATCTAGAGTACGGTTAAAGACATGTATGTTAAATGTAACATACAAACCAACATAGATAGAAATAGTATATTTTTCCATAGCATATAAAAGACATATATAAATTGGTTAGAGTATCTCTCAGAGTTGAGAACGTATTTTAAATATCAAAGGGTGGTGTGCTAAAGCAATTCCGATCATTCAATCACATATTATTTTCTGTTATAATTTTTCGAAGTTTATTAACAAGGATGAAACCTGATTAGATGGATGATCTATATCGGTTCCAATCTAAATTTCGAAGTGTATGCATGAGGATTAATGTCTCTAGCTCACTAATAGTTTAACGGTCTTCTTGTAAAGGGAAATTAGATCTAATTAGGAATGTCTATGATATTTCTGCATCTTTTCAAACACAAGAAATTTCGGCGAAAAGCCTTTCAAGTTTGCGGTCTTTGGATTTGACTTCAAACTTCTAGTAGGTGTGGACTCCTAACACGCATTTATATCATTAGCACAAGAGAAAATATTATGTAGATTTAATCTATCGATGATGTGGTAGATAGAATCAATCATTATGTAAATTTAATTTATCAATAATGTGGTAGATAGAATCAATCATATTACATAAAACGCATAGAAATTAAGATTTTTTAATGAGATCAATCTCAAAGAATTTTAAATGCGATTGACTCAATTGGGTCTATCCAATAGTCATCCTAAACAGCAGTAAACACGCGTACTCTCAATTTTTTAGTCAGAATATTCTCTCTCTCTCTCTCTCTCTCTCTCTCTCTCTCTCTCTCATTTCTGACATAGACTTCTCAAGCCAAGCAAAGAATCTCTCCTTCTCAATCTCTGCGTCTGTGTGTGTTATGGTTTTAGAGGATACAGCTCTGGAAGGAGCTTCTTCAGGTCAAGATGGCGTCAAAGAACATATCTATAAAACCGGTTACGACTCTGAGTTTGAGGGCATCCCTTTCGCCTAAAACGCAACGCTGTGGAGGTGCGATCCTCCTCTTTCGAGTGGTTTTAGCTACACCTGGAACACCTTTCATCTATGGAGTTTGGAGGATGCCTTCCGAGAAGAAATGATCATGTGGAGTAGAAGATGAACTCATAGTTATTTTTCCCCGTTCTTCTGGCCACCTCATGAATTATAAATAAATGAAAGACTACCAAACTTTTCTTTTCTCCTGAATTAATAGGTGGAATTGAGCCGACACTAATTTCGGAAAGCAATCTATTTCTTTAATCCATCAGGAACGATAAGGATGCTCAAAGAAAGAATTACTTATAAGAATTCCTAGTTTAAAGAGAAATCGAAAATAAAGTATATATCAGAAGGGGGATCCAAAATATGTGCATTTAGCTTAATTTACACGAAATGCAGATCTTATCGACATAAGGTCGCTTTCAACTTCCCAAATTCCTTCCAAAACATAATTGCAAGCACGTCACTATCAGATCATACGAAAGTCAGGGAAAATTTAATAAAAATACTGTGAAAAGAAACCCTTACCGGAGGACTTCCCCAGCGGAAACTGCTCAATATCCTTTTGCGCTAAGCTGACAGCTTGGTGGGAACGATGTTAATGTTTTCTGAAAGGAAGATGCTCGTACCCGATTGGACTTTATATATAGACAAATTTCATCAGCCGACATATGAGGTTTTTAGCTTCTCGAGGAAGCTAGGGCAACAGAAGCTTGGTGAAGAAGCTTTTGGAAATAAATAATCGGCTTTGACGTGTGGCTTAGGGTTTTTGCTTGGAGAGGGGACCTTATCGTGTCGTTTTTTTTTTTCCTTCCGGCCCCTTATGGAGACGATGGCTTGTGCTTGTACGGTAAGGAGAATTCTAAAAGTGTTGACAGGGACATTTAGAAGGAAAAAAAGAGCGTTTTTCTTTATCAGCCAGAATAAGCGTTATGACGTGCATACCGTGTTTAAAAAGTAATTGTGTATAACAAAATTAATAATATAAATATTTTTTTCTTTTATGATCCGAACTCCCGCACTGACTACACTACAAAGGTCTAATTGGTTAGCATAAGTTGTTCTTAGTTAAAGACACTTTCCAGAAGTGAGTAGCATGCTCGATAAAGGTCTTGGGACTAAGCAAGGGTGTGCTAAGATTGTCAAACGAATCTTGTCTTTCATCGGTCCTAACCTGGAGAAACTCTCCTCCTTCAAAATTAGTGGGCTTTTTGAAAAGTTTTTACACTAAATGACTTCAGCCCATATTGAAATCCTAACCTGAAATAATGCTCCGTCTCTCTACATAGTCATCTCTTCCCTACATTACCACTCTCGCCAATCGGCAATCATCGTCATAGGTGAAATCGATGAAGGATGTGGGGAATTGACGCATGGGAACTTTCCTTTTCTAGATAAGTGCAGAATCGTTATTAACGAGAGTTCGAGTTCAAGTCCATTAACTTGTCTAATTAAAAAATAACAATTGCTCATCATCGTATCAACGCAATGACGTGAAACCATTGCTTACTCTCATATATGCACCTCAACAATAACAAATTACATAGATCACACGTTTCTTCTTTGACGATAACTCAAGACTAGTTCGAGTAACCCCATTTCACGATCAGCTGGTCAGCGCAGTAACCAAAGCAAGCACGAATCAAAACTCCTCCAAGAACATTGCCAATTCAAATGCAGTATTAACTCTCACTAAATTCAAGGACCACCTTTAGTAGGTGTTCTTAAATTTGCATATGTAGCAGAGGCCTTTAGTAGATGCAGAGACGTGCAAAATCGAAAGTTCTTAGGGAGCGTGCGCCGGGTCCACTGCACCGGAGAACCGACCTAGTTGGTCCAGTTCTAAGCCGAAGCAGGGAAGAACGCGTCGGATTTTTAGTTTTGAAACGCAAGAACCGGCAATTATGAGGTTCGGCTCCTGGCTCGGGCGTTTAACCGGTCTTGTACCTTATAGAAAAATAAAATAAAAAAAATAAAAAAAAGTTGAATATGGGTGTGCATGTGACGCCATTGGGCTGCCACGCACCTTTCCTAAAATATTTCAGAGGAGCGATATGAGGAGCATACGACACCATTGGGTTGGCACAAATTTACTTGACATGAGATATTAAAATTAATAATAATAATATCTATGATCGAACTTTCTATTAAAAAACTCAGTACCCGATAGAGCCGAGGGCCAGCCGGTTCAGTTCCAAGCAAGTTCTTCCAAGTGTATCCAATTCTGTGTTCTAATTTTTCAGAACATGGACCCACAAGATAGGTTCCGGTGTTAGGTTTCATAGCAAAAATTGAAAGTTGAGTACTTATTCGAAAATGCAGCTAATGCAATTTTGCTATATAAAAATAAGTCTTCTTTTCTTTTGAATTCGTCAATTTCTTAACACCGATGCAGCTGAAGCTGTATCGCTACATATCTCATCATATATTAATTTGGGATGTTTTGCTACTTTGTTCCAAAGATGAAAAATACTAGTCGTCTGCTTCAACAAGGTAAAATGCCAAAATTGAGCCTATTGTTGTTTTAACTCAGGTCGATCCAATTCACTCCAATGCGCAGCCATCCAAAAGTGGAAAACTCCTTTTCTGTTCACGTGCTTTTCATAAAGATATCAAAAGCTTGAGCAGATTATGATAGATTCGTATCATACGGAATTCTGATCGCATTAGCAGAAAAATAGCGCACGGGATATTCAAATTTTACAAAATCTTATATAAATGATGTAAAAGAACATTAGCAGTAATTGTTGACATTGTGTCCTTACTCTTTAAACGTTTTTCTACGTTGTTTACGTTGCTTGTTTGAACAATTTCATATGAATCTTGTCAATAAAGTGCCCTATCATTAGAAATAGTAAGAGCCACGTATCAACATACTTTGAAAATTGAAAAATAACATTTTTCAATCACTAGTAACAATTGCCCTAAAAATAACAACGAGATATCGATTTAGATGGTAAAAGAATTTGCTCCTACTTACAATTCGATTCAAGTCTTATTGGGAACACTCTAAAAGTAAAATCCTGAATGCGCCGATTCGATATGAAAAAATGCGCTTTTAAGATTGCCCGTGAAGTATGAACCAGTCAAGATGCACGAGAGCTAACCGGAGCACCACCTGACCATTAAACTGGAAAAAAATAAAAAAATAAAAAAGTACTACATAACATTTTGCAGCAAATCTATATAAAATAGGCCTTATATTATAAGTATTTTCTCTAGAGACACAGATGATTACAGGCCAGCTTTAAAAAAAGTTGTAGCCGAGGCCTCATCTTGCAAGGTCCGGGCCGATGTTTAGCTCCCATCTACATGAAATTGAACTCTACAATACGCCCACTTCTCAAAAGTTCTTTGCTTCACGGGCCTAGCCCAGGTTTTTTTCAAGGCCTTATAGTTTGAAAGGCCGGGCCCGAACAAATGGGCCTGTACCGATTCAAGGCAACCTAGAGATGGCGGCGGGATAGGTATGGGCCGGGTGATGTTGCCGCAGCCCGTCCCTACTGACATTTGAATATTTCCCAAGCCCGTCTCACCTAAGTAATCAAGTACCCGTTAGATGAAGCTATCATGGTCATTATTTTCTTCAATATAATTTTTTATCAAAAGATTGTCTAACACAAAATTATTGATTATGAAGTTTTCCCCACACACATATATATTTATTAGGATACTCAAGCTGTTCGTGGAGGCTCAAAAACCAAATGATGTATAAAGACAGCTCGCTCTACCCTTGGATTAACTAGGATGTCAAATGACCAACCTACCAATGTTTAATAGTTAGACAGGTTTCTAGCACAGTATTCAGCCACCTAAGCCTATTTTTGGCTAGTGCTCGGCCCCCTCAACGTGGCCCCGATCCAGTCTTCTGAAGAATATATTTAGAGAGCTTATGTTAGATTAAAAACTTGTGAAGATGTAGAAAGTTTTGAGAGCCTTCATTCAAAAATAGTTGAGAGCGCAAGAATACTCTATAGTCATTCAAATTTTGCTTGTAACTTGGATAGGTGAGGTCCATGACAGGCTAAGTGTTCAGTTTGTAGGTTGTATCATCAATTATAGCCAGTAGTCACCTTGTTGACCACTAAAATAAACCATTTAAGTTAGAGATTTTGCTCTTGATAAGGAATTGTAGTGGGAAAAAACTCTTGTTGATTGCATCCCAATGCAAAATATTTGGCCAAAAATCAAATGTATCACGAGCGGATGGACACATTGGTGTTACGTACCATTTTACATGTGATATTGTGTCACGGGACACGGGGTACCACATCCATTGACAAAGGATGCATAGCAAATAGTCCGATAGACATGTTAATGAAGCCAATCTCATTAATCAAGTTCCAGTACTCTTTGAACTTGGTCAGTGTCTAGAACGAGTTATCGATGAGGAAGAAGTTGGACTCCCACCAAGGTGGACACTTGTTGATTATGCTCTAAATTTTTCCTGTGTGCATTGGAATCAGCACACGTGTTTCTTGGGACACTCTTTTGAGTGTTTGTAGAGACTCAAAGATGAAACGATCGATCAGAAGGTGAGTGAGGACAGCTTGCCCAACGCCTGAATTACACAAGATGTCAAATGGGCGCCCAGCCAAGGAGGGACCCGGCCAATGTCTAGAAGGAAGACATGTTTCCAGCACATTCCCAGGCACTCGGACTTAACTTTTGCCAACTCCCAACCCCCAGCACGGCCCTGATGCAGACTTATTAAAATTCTATTTTCTAGAGATTATATGAGATCAAAACTTGTGAAAATCTAGAGAGTTTTTAAGAGTCGTCATTCAAAAGAGTTGAGAGCATGGCAATTCTCCTCTTCCGTAATCAATTCTTGTGGATTTTGAATGGATCCAGAATTGAGAAACACGAAAGAAAGTGTTCCGAGCAATTGAAAAATACTTACAAAGTGGTCCACTTCAAAGACATAGGAAGAACTACAAATTGCGAAACATAATGAGAGCCACAGCATCGCCTAGCTCACCGACTCTCTCGCCAATCAGGTTGTGGTCTCATTGTCTGTGTGGGCGCGCATGAGTCTATGTCTGTTGGAGGAGGAGGGGGGATGATGTCGCCAACGCTTGCTGTTGGATCTCTCTCTCCCTCGCGGGAGGGTAGATTTTGCCATGCGTGTCTTTGTGATAAATTGGAGGTGGACCGTTTTCTCTTGAGCTTGAAAAGATCCGACCACTCCAACCGATGGCTAAGCAATGGTATAAGAGCTTGTGCAACATTTAACGGCCGCATCAACATTTTGATTGGATTTTTTAGAAGAATGGTGCCTTGAAAAGGCAAACAAGTATATTTTAAAGGCTAGACTGCACACAAAAAAAAAAAAAAAAACTCTAAGGAAGATATTGAATAATTTCAACAAAAAAAAAAAAAAAAAAAATGTGCCTGCTATGTTCTTATACCTTTCTTTATTCTTAACCCCAATCACTAGGTGAGTGTGCAACCAGCATTAAATCCTACCGGAGGACTTCACAGCTGAAAGAGCTCAAATCTCTTTGCGCTAGCTGACAGATTGTGGGAACAGAGATGATGTTTTGAGAAAGGAAGATGCTCGAACACAAGTGGATTTTTGTATAAAGACGACATTCATCAGCCGACATATGCGTTAGCTTCTCAAGGAAGATAGGAAAACAGAAGCTTCGTCAAGAAGCTTTTGGAAATATTAATAATCGGCTTTGACGTGTGGTTGGGGGCTTTTGCTTCGAGGGTGGTCCTTGTCATAGTTGTTTTTTTTTTTTTTTTTTAATGGGTCGGAGGAGGTGTCATGATGTGCCCACCGAGTTTAAGAGGCAATCACATGCAGCGAAGTTGAACGGCATAAGATTGTTCCTAATTAGACTTGTCCCGAAATTGAGTAAGAAGCTCGATCAGGGGTGCTTAGGACTAAGCAAGGGTGTGCTTCCATAAGATATCAAAAGCGAGGGCAGTTTATGATAGATTCTTATCGTATGGAATTCTGATTATATTTGCAAAAAAAAAAAAAAAATAGCACAATTATGATTATATTTGCAAAAAAAAAAAAAAAATAGCACTCGGAACATTCAAACATATTTACAAGATAATAAATAAATGGTGTAACAAAACATCAGCACTAGTTGTTGACTTAGTGTCCTTATTCTTTGAATGTTAACATTGTTTGTGACCAATTTCCATATGAACATGATGCAAAAGAAAGTTTGTTCTTCTACTTATAAGCTTGATTCAAGTCTTTGTTGAGAAAGACTTTAAAAAAGAAAATCCCGAATGCGCACCAACCCGATGTGGGGAATTCACTTTTAAGATCTCTTGAGAAAATGGACTAGCCGAGATACATGAGAGCACCACCCGACCATTAAACCTAGAAAAAAAAAAGTACTTTGTAACATTTCGCAGCATTTCTCTATAAGAAAAATAATAATAAGTTTTATATTCCAAACATTTTTTCTTGAGATTCAGATGATTATGGGCCAGCTTATAAAATAGGTGTAGCTGAGGCCTCTTCTTGCAAGGTCCGGGCCGATGTTTAGCTCCATCGACAAGAAATTGGACTCTACAATACTCCCACTTCTCAAAAGTTCTCTGCTTCACTGGCCTAGCCAGGTTTTCAAGGCCTTATAGTTTGAATGGCCCAACCCGAACAAATAGGCCTGTACCATTATGGTCGTTATTTTCTTCAATATAATTTTTTATTAAAAGATTTTCCAACGCAAAGTCATTGATTATGACATGAAGTTTTCCCGCCACACACATATATGTTTATCGAGGGAGGAGGGGCGAATGACGTTGCCAACGGTGTGGACCTCTCTCTCTCTCCCCCTCGTCGAAGGCTGGATTTTGCAATGTGTGCGTCCTTGTGATGAATTGGGAGAAACTATTGGGTGATCCAGAAGCGACATGTCAGCGTGGTCCCCAACCATTCACACGGCGCCACACATTGGTTTGGTTTGAAGTTTCTCTTGAAGTGGAAGTGGAGATTCCACGTGGCGCCGTGTGAATGGTCGGGGACCACGCTAACATGGCGCTCCCGGACCACCCAATATTTTCTCTCCGCGCGTTGGTTTGGTTTGAAATTTCTCTTGAAGTAGAAGTGGAGATTCCACGTGGCGCCTCGTGAATGGTCAGGGATCACGCTGATATGACGCTTCCGGACCACCCAATATTTTCTCGGGGAGGTGGACCGTTGTCTCTTGAGCTTGAAAGGATCCAAGCACTCTAGCCAATGGTAAGCATCGATGTAAGAGCTCATGCCACAACCACGTAAGAGCTCGTGCGGCGTGTAACGACTACGTCAACATTTTCGATCGGGTTTTTGAGGAGGATGACACCTTGAAAAGGCAAATACGAATATTTTAAAGGCTAAACTGCACACAAAAAAACTCTGAACTCGATATTGAATAATTTTAAGAAATGAAATTTTATGAATTTGCAATGTTTTTATCGCTTTCTTTATTCTTCACCAAAATCACTAGGTGAGTGCACAACCAACATTAAGTCTTGACATAACTAAACAATTATTAGAATACGTGTTAGAGAAAATGAAAATGGGCTTATGAACATAGACAACCAACATTCAATGCGTCCAAATGGATCGCAACTAGGTTTTTACTAATCATCCACAAGCAAACTCATTTAACTATAGTTAATACCTCTTGGTAAACTACTATTTACAATTTTGATTTGGTATTACAAAGTCTAAGACTCTGTCCGTGTCCTAAAAATTAATGATTTGAAAAATATTTTTCTAAAAATAATAACTTATATTGCTTACAAAAGTAAATAAGTGAAAAATATTTTCATCACTATAAAAAGTTTATACATGAATTACTGTTGATAATGGAAACATTTTTCATTGATTAATTATTTTAAGTGATATAATTTATCATTTTGAAGAAAATATATTTTAAATTTCTTATTTTTTCAAGAAACATGCGGGTTTTAATCTGTCCGGAAAATGCCGAGGACTTCATGTATCAAAGTCTTCGTCTTCTCCTGTCAAATCCGACCTAGAAGAATATCAGATTTTTCAACACACCTATAGCGTCATCAAAGCAACATCCCTTTTCCTTCGCACTGAATCACGTCTCAATCAAGTAAGCGTGGACGAAAGACGTGGCTGTGACGGGCTGCCTAGCGTCTGGTCTTGGACGCAAATCTATGTGTACATATTTAAATATATGAAATTTCATGTTAAATTATTTTTATGTGTCCGCAAGTTTTTTATAACTCCAGTAGGTGCCGTTAATAAATTCGGCTAATAAATTCGGCAATTAATAAAATTAAACAGGTTTCATCATCAAAACTAGGTTTGACTATGGTAAGGGTCGGTAACTTAACTCATTCAATGGCAGAGGCATCTAAAAGGAATCAAGGCCTTGCATATTACATCACTAAAAGCCCTAAGCTTACCCATAATCTCCATTAAATCCATATATGGTAAGGAGATAATATCATTTAACACTCGATAGTCAGTTATTACCGAATAGTATTTTACTTTTGTTTGCAGCACTTTAATGGGTCGATACTTAAATTTACAGTACTTTCCAAAGTTGCAAGCAAGCAAGAATTTGGATGAACACACGAAGATATTAGTATATCAACTGATCTGGTCGTTTTCCCAAAGCTGGCAATTTCATATGTTCTTTATAGCCAGTCAATACAGAAATCCAACAGCGCAAGTTCAAAAACATCGGCAAAAAACGAGTTGAATTTGCGATCGACCAGCCAAGAAAATTCAATGGATGGCGTCCCTTTCACTCCCCTCAAGGGATTCCTCTATTCCACACGAAAGCAAATTGCTCACCCCACCCACCCAACGCCACCGTCCTTTCGACCTTTCCACTTCACTTCACACCAAACCATTAAAAAAGTAATTTCCAGGGCAAAAAAAACAAAGAACTTCATGAGAATATACTATAACTCCGACGTCTTTTGAATGAGCTCAATTCATGTGGATCCAATGCGTTTCGATCGCCAGATCAAGTCAGCGATCTCATTTGAAATCAATAAGATGTCGTAAGCTTACATAATCTCGTACGTCCAAACGCATTTTAACATATGGATGGATTTTGCTTGAAAGTCAAACGAAACTCCGTGACAAAGAGGTGAAGCCGTCAAAGTTTACCAGTTTCTTGCAGGCCTGTCCTGCTTGGGAGGCAATAAGTTATCATTGTCCACCGGAAGAAGCAATTTCCCTGACCGGAGAAGGTTCGATAAAAACTACTGATCATTATCACGAGAATCAAACATATGTGCCGGATCGAAACCCTATCGGAACCCTTCTACTGCCTAGAACAGGTGGAGCCTCTTGCGTCGGCAGCTTTCTCTTTGTTCATGCTGGAAGTAAAACTGCCTTCCATCATTCGGGAGCGATTCACGATTCGAGACTCGTGTGAAGATTGTCCCGTGGTACGAAATCTCTCTCTTAGTTAATAGACGCGTAGAGACGATCAGGAGCAAATCTCCATCTCCAAATTGTTCAAAATCGCCACGACCTGCGCGATGGAAGGCCTGATCTTTCTTGAATTGCCTACACAGGCCAATGCAACTCTTGCCATCCTCACGAGAGGCTTCAAGTCGCTGGGAATGACAAGCCTAGGATCCAGGAGCTCGCCAAACCTCATGTCCTTGATCAAAGGGAATGCCCACTTGACAAGCAAGCCTTCCTCGCACCTCCTTCCGCTCAAAAGCTCCAGCAAAACCACCCCAAATCCATAGACATCAGTCTCTTTGCAAGCCAAGAAGGACCCTCCTCTCCCGCTCCAGTACTCTTCATCCACAAACCCGACAAGGCCCTTCCTCTCCCGTGGCGCCAAGAACGCCAATCCGTAGTCGGAGACCCTAGCGCAGAAATTGGCGTCGATCAGGATGTTGGAGGCCTTGACGCACCCGTGGACTACAGGAGGCACCATGCCCTCGTGCAGGTACTCGAGTCCCCGAGCCGCCCCGGCCGCAATCCGCACCCGTCGGCTCCAATCCAGAAGAGACGCCCCGTCCGGGTTCTGATGTAGATAGAATTCCAAGCTTCCCAAGCTAACGAACTCGGTTACCACGATTCTCTCTCCTGGCCCTTGTGAAAGCCCGATGATCGGGACTATGTTCGGGTGCAGAGCCAGAGAGATTGTCTTGATCACTGACGAGAACCCAAAGCCCGCATGGCTCAAGACAAGGCCCGGATGGATCCTCTTCACGGCAACGAGTTCGCCTCCGGCTAGCGCGGCAGCATAAACCGTCCCGACCCGTCCCTGGCCGATGATTCTCGTGGGGTTGAAACCGTCCGTAGCAGAATCGATATCGGTTAAAGGGTATGCCCGTGCACAAACCTTGACCGGAAGTGCATCTTCAGACTCGACCGGCTTCTTCTTGCACGATATTGCCAGGAGGATCCCGAGAATGATCACAGAAGAAGACAATAGAGCCATCACCAGATCATAACCGATCTCCTTCGCGTCGCTCTCCATCATCTTGGTGATTATCTCAAGATTTCGATTTCTAATGGGGAGAACTTATAAGTGAATTCCGAAGAACAAGAGCAGATGGGCAGATGTGAGGTACATTGGAATAGATCAAAGACTGTTTACTTGGGGCCTATATATATGGATTGAAAGGAGGTGAAGACTTCCAAGAAAGAACTTGTAAAAATGAAGATTAAAAAAAGGAAAGGTACCAGTCGCAATCTAATATGAACGCTCTGAAAATTAGGGTATATGGGTTAGAAAGTTGGTCCTCTCTTTTTGTTTATGTTGGTCCATGGTTTGGCCACCTCCTTTGCACAACAAAGAGGGGAAAATCAGATCATACAAAACCCAACAAATGATATTTATTTAAATCTTCCGATAATTTACCAAAATAAGGGGTTTTTTCAGTTACATGTCTACTGTTCAAGTTGAATGCTTGAATAAGATCTTGTGTTGGCAGATTAATCATGAGATTTTGTCTCGATTGAAAAAAATTCTGTCTCTTTCACTTGGGCCAGTGTCGAGGAAACCACGCATGATTGGCCCTCCTGAAATTCTGAGACAGCAATTGTTGCTTTCCCAGGGTTTTGAGCAGATCAAGTACCTCATCTTTAAATTAATGTATAAGGGACTGCTAAGTTTCACCTTTTCTTTTGGGGCCATCCACCATTATTATCATTGAATCGTCAAGAATCTGTTTTTATTTTCCAAACAAAACGCATTTAAAAAGCTGAATAAACAGAAGTTGGGACAAGCTAAACGAAAAGTTAAATTAGTTGTGACAACTGAACCTAGATTGATGTACGAAAGTAAATCAAAGTCCGCTAGAAGTTCGGTGAACTCGGATGTCGAACTTGGTTGCTTTTTCACTAAACTGGAAGCTCCTTGGTTGCTTTTTTTATTGTCAAAGTCTTCTTTGAATCATTTCCACAGTCATAGGATGATTCGTATAATTTCAAAAGAGTATAAGGGACTCGGACTATTTAGTAATTAAAGAAGATATAGTGTGGAACCACGTATGGCGGCAACAATGTAGAATTGAACCAAAATAAGAACTTATGCAGAATCATTACTTTTTTCAAAGAGATAAATGCATTGGAAGTCCTAAAACTTATCAAAAAAGTGCAATTAAGTCATAAAATTCTTCACAAAGTGTAATTAAATCATAAAACTTTCAAAAAATGCAATCAAGTCTCAAAATTTATCAAATTGATCCAATTAAGTCATTTCATTGATTGTACTTTTGGAAAATTTTAGGACTCAATTATACTTTTGTAATAAATTTTAAGAATTAATTACACTTTTTGAAAGTTTTAGGACTCAATTATATTTTTATGATATTTGATTATGCTTTTTAAAAATTTTAGGGCTCAATCACAATTTCGTGATAAGTTTTAGGATTTTCGGTAGAATCATTTCTTTTTACAAATGTGGAGATAGATTGTTGATTACATGACCTAAGTCAATGTTACACGTGTTAATTATTCGGTCAAACATTGACCTTTCTATCAGTTGTGGCGAAGAATCTGGTCTTGAGCCAATTGCCGTATGTACGAAAGTCAATTTATTAGTTTGTCAATGAAGGGCAGCCTCCACTTCTTCTTTCTCTCCTCATCTCAATCAAAGAAACAATTATAGAATGCATGTGAAAGTGAAGAAAAACAATGAAAATTTAGCAAAATTCCTAGTGACTTTTCAAAGTTTATTTTAAAGAGTCACATGGAGACTAAGGTCAATAACTCACTATGAATGGAAAAGAATGTGACTAACCATTAGGAATCAAAGAAAAGTACTTACATTTGGATTAATGTCACGAAAATCCCAAACTAATGTAATTGTAATAGAATTATCCCAAATTAATTTTTGACTACAAAAAATCCCAAAACGGTATATATTTGACAAATTATCCTCCATTGAGGCTACGTTCATTTCGCAAAAAAAAAAAAAAAAAAGAAACAATAACATTTCTAAAAAATATTTTTCAAGAAACCATTTTTCAGGTAAATAACAATATATTCTAGTGTTTCGTTAAAATCTGAAAAAGAATTAGAAAATATTTTCTATCATTTAGTAAGAAAAATATTTTCCTCCATGCACTTCTCAATAATTTTCTATTATTTTATTTATTAAAATTATTTTTTAATTATTTTTCTTTTTTATTATTTTTAATTTTTAAAATCGATTTTTTTTTTTTTTCTTTCTTCTTCCCTAGCCAGTCACCAACCCCAAGTGATCTCAAACTTAGCCACAAGCCAGCTAGCCCAAGCTTGCCCGACCAACCTCGAGTGATCTTATGCCTCACCGAGATTAGGCGAGTTAGGCAAGACTCAAGCCTCCCCGAGATCACCAGACATCGAAAAGCTCTGACAACCTCTCGGTGAGGCTTGAGCCCCACCTAGCTCGCCGACCTAGTGAGGCTCAAGCTCGCTTGAGGCCAATTAGGCAAGCTCGGGCCTCGCCCGCCTCCCGGGAGGAGGAGGCTAGATTTCACTTGTGGCCAATTGCTAGAGAAGAAGAAAAGGAAAAAAATAAAGAAAATAATTAAAAACTTTATTTAAAAAATAAAGAAAATAAAATAAAAATGAAAGGAAAAGGTGTTTGGTAAAAGCAAACGAGGTGAAAGAATGTATGCAAAATGTCTTCCCCTACTTGAAAGCAAAAAATATTTTCCCCTATTTTAGAAGGCTTTTTTTTTCATTAATGGAAAAAATTTTCCCCAAACAATTCATTTTCCATTAACCGAATACCGGAAAATCCAAAAAAACATTTTCCTCAAAGTTATTCTTCGCAAATAAACGAAGCATAAATTCTATCAATTTACCACTAAATGTGCTAGCGTAAATAACACGTGGCAAATCCACATAGAATTCCATAGAGTTGATATAACGAAAAACTCCAAACTAGTACACTTATGTCAAATTTGACTCAAACTAATTTTTTAAATCACCGAAAAATCCAAACTGATACACACGTGACATATTTACCCTCCATCAATGCTCTAAAATAGGGCCGTGTTGTTTATTTTCTAGATTTCTCTAACATTGCCTATATATTATCAATACCTGAACTTTTTTCTTATTCACTACAAAATATTACTAACAAGAAAAAGGCTTTGTTATTGAAGTTAAATCAGTGTGACCATTCATCATAGGCAACATCCTGATGTAAGTCAAGATGGTGGTCAGTGATTACCCGATGATTCGGCGAAGGGCAAGAATGGCCGGGGACAGAGTCTGGTCTAAATTTCTCGTCACGGCCAGGACTCGCTGGAGACGGAGTCTGCTCGGGTGGGGGCCCTGCTCGTTCGTGGCTGTCCCAGAAGAAGACGATGTTGAAGGAGAGAAAAGAAGATCTTGTGCTGAGCACTTCAATAAGAGCTTGTTTTGGCAGATTGATCATATTATATTTTGTCTAAATTGAAAAGAGTTTTGTCTCTTTTACTTGGGCTTCTATTGAGGAAGCCACACATGATTGGCCCTCCTGAAATTCCGAGGCAGCAAATGTTGCTTTCCCAGGGCTTTGAACAGATCAGGTACCTCATCTTTAAATTAATACATAAGTGACTGCAAGGTCTCACCTTTTCTTTTGGGGCTATCCGCCAATATTATAATTGTATTATCGACGATTTTTTTTCCAAAACAAAACGCATTTAAAAAGTTGAATGAACAGAAGCTGGGAAAAGCTAAACGAAAAGGTAGATTAGTTGCGACAACTGAACCTAGATTGACGTACGGGAGTAAATCAAAGTCCACGTTCGGTGAACGCGGATGTCGAACTTGGTTGCTTTTTAACTGAACTGGAAGCTCCTTGGTTGCTTTTTGATTGTCTAAGTCTTCTTTAATCATTACCACAATCATAGGATGATTCGTATAAGTTCGAAAGAGTATAAGGGAGCTCGGACTGTTTAGTAACCAAAATAAGAACTTATACAGAATCAAATCTATACTTCAACTTCAAGGGAAGCTAATTTCTCTTAAGGGATAAATACATTAGAAATTCTAAAATTTATCGAGAAAGTACAATTAAGTTCTAAAATTTTTGACATGTGTAATAAGTCATAAAATTTGTCACAAATTGCAATTAAATTCTAAAACTTATCAAAGTGCAATCAAATTTTAAAACATATCAAATTCAATCAAGTCTTTTCGTTATTGCACTTTTTAAAAAGTTTTTTTATTCGATTGCACTTTTATAACAACTTTTAAGACTCGATTGCACCTTTTAAAAATTTTAAGATACGATTGCAATTTGTTATAAGTTTTAAAATTTCATTAAATTTTTTGAAAATTTTAGGATTCAATTATACTTTCGTGACTTATTTTAAGATTTTCAATATATTTATCTTTCTCAAAAATAGGGAGATGAGATTGTTGACTACATGACCGAAGTCGATGTTACACGTGTTAATTATTCTGTAACCAAATCAAACATTGACCTTTCTATCAGTTGTGGCAAAGAATTTGGTCTCGAGCCAATTTCCGTATGTACGAAATTCAACTTACTAGTTTGTCAATGAAGTACAGCCTCCACTTCTTTCTCCCCTGTTCACAATAAAATAAACAGATATAGAATGAATGTGAAAGTGAAGAAAAACGATGAAAATCCAGCAAAATTCCAAGTGGTTTTTTTTCAAAAAAATAATTTTCAAGAGCCACATGGAGATTAGGGTCAATAACACACTTTGAATGGAGTTTCATAGAGAGAATGCGTGTACTAATTATAAGAGCAATGCAAAAGAATGTGACTAACCTTTAGGAATCAAAGAAAATTACTTAGAATTAATATCACAAAAAATCTTAAACTGATACATTTATAATAAATTTATCTCAAATTAATTTTTTGATAGTCGAAACTCTCAAAACGATACACCTGTGATAAATTTACAATCCTTAAGGCTATGTGCATTTCACGAAAAGTGTGATGTGTCTAGAAAATATTTTCCAAAAAAATCATTTTTTAGAAAAATAAAAATATTTTTCTATATTCAACTGAAATCTAAAAATGAACTAGAATATAATTTCTACCATTTGGTAAGAAAAATATTTTCTTCCATGCACTTTTCAATAATTTTTTTTATTTTTTAAAATAAGTTTTTAATTATTTTCCCTTTTTTATTAATATATTTTTAATTTCTTCTTCTTTTTTTCTTCTTCTCTTCTTTTTTCTCAGCTGGTTGCCAACCATAGGCGAGCTTGAGCTTCACCACTGGTTGGCGAGCCCGGCTCATCCAACCGGCCTCAAGCAAGCTTAGGCCTCGCCAAATTAGGCGAGCCGGGCGTAGCAAGGCAAATGCGCAAGGCCCAAGCTCGCTCGAGGCCGGTCCGAGCGAGCTCGAGCCTCGCCCGAGCCTTACCGCGGGGCAACGAGGCTTGACCTCACCTATGTCCAATCACTAGGGAAGATGAAAAAGAAAGAAAAGGGGAAAATAATAATTAAAAACTCAATTTAAAAAATAAAATATAAATAAAAGAATAAATAAAATATAAAAGGAAAAGGTGTTCGATGAAAGAAAATGAAGTAAAAGAAGATATGACAAAAATGTTTTCTTCGACCAATTCATTTTACATTTTTCCATGAACTAAACGCCAAAAAATCTTGAAAATATTTTCCAGGAGTTATTTTTAGCGAAATGAACGAAACCTAAGTTTTATCAAATTTGCTGTTGAATTTGTTGACATGGATGATACATGACAACTGCATATGGAATTCCATATGGTTAATATCAAGAAAACTCTAATTCATACATTTATAACAAATTTACCCCAAGCTAATTTTTTAGATCACCAAAAACCCTAAATAGATGCATGCGTAACACATTTATTCTCCATCGATACTCTAAAATAGGACCTAATTATTATGTGCAATCAAGTTTATTTTCCAAATTTCTCTAACATCGCCTCTATATCATCAATACCTTGATTTTTTTTTAATTTTTTAATTCGCTACAAAATATTACCACAACAAAATGGCTTTGCTATTAAAGTAAAATCAGTGGGACCATCCATCATAGACAACATCCTGAGGTAAGTCAAGATGGTGGCAATGCCACAGGTGCAAGTAAAAGGACAAGAATGGCCAGTACAGAGTCTGGCCTGGATTTCTCGTTCATGTCCATGGCCAAG